>JAHLJT010008446.1:147880899-147941593 GCA_031308135.1 Acheta domesticus | reverse complement strand
TTGTTTGATTAGGTTTAAAGGGCGCTTCAACTACTAGGGTCATTGGCGCCCATGTCAAGTGTTCTAAAACAAATAATATAATAAAAGTGTTGGTGCACTTTTCTACTAATTTAAAAGCACATGTACCCTAAACAAGAAGACTTCAATTAAACATAAAATATTTAAGCATACAAAACAAATTAAAAACCGAAAACTTTGGGGCCAGTAAAAGATGCCCCTATGTCATATAAAATTGTATATTCCGCTTTCTCTCAAAAAACAAAAGAGCTTTGAGAGCGCGGAATCGTCATCTCCGAGCACCTCTCGTAGAGATTTGCCCAGAGCATGTCTACGTCGGCTGCCATCAAATCTCAAACAATGCAGGAGGACGTGTTTCCACACCGCCCTGCACGAGTCACAGGTAGGAGGAGATTCTCCTCGAATGAGGAAACTGTGGGAGAAGTGACAGTGTCCGATACGCAGACGGGTTAAAATAACTTCCTCGCGCCTAGAAGGTCGGGATGAGGAGCGCCAGGGACTAACAGAATCCTTTATTACGCTTAGTTTAAAGGTGGTATTGTGCCACTCTGTTTGCCACGCTCTAAAGATGAGTCGTTTTAAAGAAGCTTTAACATCGGACGATGGTACGAAAGGAATGTCAACATGAGTATTCTCCGTTGCCGATTTTGCCGCCTGGTCAGCCAACTCGTTCCCTATGATTCCCACATGGCCTGGGACCCAACTCAGTATTAGATCGTAGTGGCGAGACAGAAGGCGATGAATGATGTTTTGAATAGATTCCGTCAGGTAGTCTGAGGAAGAACGGGAGACAGCTTGTAACGAGCTAAGAGAATCGGAACAGAGAACTACTTGGCGTAAGGTCGTTGACTCGATGTATTTTAGGGCTTCAAGAATTGCATACATTTCAGCAGTGAAGGTACTGCACTGAGAATGTAGCCGATATGATTTTGTGACCCTGATACAGTAAAAACTACAGGCCACCGCGTCATTGCACGATGAGCCGTCTGTATATAGGAATACATGATCTGAATAGGCTGCCCTCATTTCCTGAAAATGTTTCTGGTAAGCAAGAGGACTAGTCGTTTGTTTAGGCAGGTTGGATAGTCTGAGGTCAATATTCGGGCGGAGAAGTTTCCATGGGGAATGGGGTGACTTGGGGGTTTCACGGGTGTCGGAAGATCAACATTAAGGTCCCGCAGAAGATTTTGCAATCGAATACCTGGAGGCTGAGGCAGCGATGTTCGAAGAAATATGATGTTTCATATTCAGGATGGATAATTATTTGGCGGCAAGGATGGTTAGAGAGTCCTGATACTTTAGCTCCGTAAGATGCTAATAAAATATCCCGCCTTCGTTTTAAGGAAGGCTCGCCAGCCTCGGCTAGAAGGCACTCAATTCGGCTGGTGCGGTATGCGCCTGTTGCTAGACGGATACCCGCGTGGTGTATACTATTGATGGGTCGCAGAGTGGAGGGAGCTGCTGAGCCATACACTTCACTACCGTAGTCCAAAACTGAGCGGATGAGTGATCTATACAGCCGCAATAGGTAGTGCGGTCGGCACCCCATGATGTACCATTCAGCATTCGGAGAAGATTAAGGGGAGAGACACATCTGGTTTGTAGTCCACGGATGTGAGCGCGCCAGGTGAGAGACTTGTCAAATGTAAGCCCCAGGAACCTGGCAGATTCTGCAAATGGAAGCGGGTTTCCTCCCAAGTGAAGGACTGGATTACTATGCAAATGGTATATCCTACAGAAATGCAAACCGATACATTTAGTAGAAGAGAATTTAAAGCCTGTTGACGTACTCCATTCGTGGAGCTTGTTGAGCACCATTTGAAGTTGTCTCTGGATCACACTGATGCTGCTGGAGGAACAGAAGATGGCAAAGTCACCCACAAATAACGATGCCTTAACAGGTTCTCGTACAGTCGACGCTATACCATTGATGGCGATGGCAAACAGAGTGACACTCAGAACTGATCCTTGGGGGATACCATTTTCAAGGGGGTGATTACGAGAAGTGTATCACCCACACGAACACGGAAGGATCTATTCAAAAGGAAGTTTTGGAGGAATAGCGGAAGCTTCCCCCTAAATCCCCAAGAGTGTAGGGTTTGCAGAATGCCGTATCTCCAGGTGGTGTCGTAGGCCTTTTCTATATCAAATAATATAGCCACTAGATGTTGTTTCAAGACGAACGATGTAGAGATAGCTGTTACCAGCGAAACGAGGTGGTCCAAGGTAGATCGGTTTCGTCTAAACCCCGCTTTGGATTGGCGTCAACAGATTTTAATGATCCAAGGTCCAGGCTAGACGCTGATTCACCATGCGTTCCAGCACTTTGCATACACAACGTGTGAGGGAAATAGTGCGATAACTTGATGGCAGTAATCAATCATTCCCTACTTTGGTAACTGGGACGATGATAGCTTCTCGCCACATGGTAGGAATAGTATGCTCTTCCCAGATACGGTTATAGAGCCGGAGAAGAAATTCCATGGCGGCTTCGGGAAGATGTTGCAACATTAAGTTGTGGATTTCATTTGGACCTGGAGTGGTTCTTTTGGAAAGCTTCAGAGCAGAACGCATTTCATACATAGAGAAAGGGGTATTATAATCCTCATGTGCTCTGCTCGAAAAATCCAAAGCGCGATTTTCCATTTTTTCTTTAAACGAAAGGAAGGTTGGAGAGTAGTTTGCCGAACTCGACATCTTCTCATAGTGAGTGGCAAGTTCCTCTACAACGGGGTCTCGATATGTGATTATCTGACCATTTTTTCTAAGACCTAGCACTGAGTATGAGGAAGGGTACCCTTTAATTTGACGCACCTTCCTCCATACTAGACGAGGTGGCGTGTGGCAATTCAAGGAGGACACGTATGCCTTCCATGATGCATTCTTACTTTCTAATATGGTTCTCCTTGCCTTAGCTCTGCACTTCTTGTAATCAATAAGGTTATCCGCGGTTGGATAATGTTTAAGACGAGCCAACGCTTTCTTCCGAGCACCGACAGCCCATGAGCAATCCATGTTCCACCACGGGACGAAGAGGTGTCGCGAATTACCGGTCGACTTGGGGATTGCAGTGCCCGCAGCTTGCAATATTGCAGTGTTAAAATGAGCAGCCATATCCTCCACACTAACAAATTCACCCTCTGATAGATTCACATTCGCTTGGAATGTCGGCCAGTCAGCACGAAGGACACACCATTGAAGGGGGGCGCGCTAAACCACGCGCAAGTCTATCAATGTGGACGATAATGGGAATAGTGGTCGCTACCGTATAGGTCGTCTAGGATGGACCATTGCAGGTCGGTTGAAAGAGAAGGGCTGCAAAGAACTAAATCAATACACGTGCTCGAGTTTGTGGCGACGGCAAAATGAGTTGCTTCACCAGAGTTCAGAATAACCAAATCCGCTGTGTCTATTACTGGTTCAAAGATACTGCCTCTCGGACACGTGCGGGAAGAGCCCCAGAGAGGACTGTGGGCATTCACATCGCCGACTATCATAAATGGAGAAGGCAGTTGATTTATCAACCCTAAGAGTTCGTCTGCTGATATAGTCAGACCTGGAGGGATATAGATGTTGCAACCAGTAGTGTGAGGGATGGGAGGGCACCTGCACCCATACTGTTTGAAAGTCAGTCTGAAGAGGTACCTCTGTAGATAGCAGCGAAATCATGTACCAGTGAAGCAACTCCGCCATGAGCGCGGAGACCATCATCCACATCAAACCTGTACGAAGAAAATCCGCGAAAAGATATAGGACGAAGTGGGGTAAGGTGAGTCTCTTGAAGACGAATCACCAGAGGATTGTGACGGGACAACAAGAAATTAATGTCGTCCCGTCGCGAGGAGAAACCATTTGCGTTCCATGACATTAAAGCCATGGTAGTTGTTTTAGTTCATCCCGTCGGAGAGAAATCCGTTCAGATTCCAGGATAGGAGAGCCGTTGTTTAAGAAGTTAAGAAGTTTTCTTTTCTTTTTTCCGCCTCTGCCGTCCGAAGGAGCGAGTGTCCACCCCTGCTGAAGTTTCTTCCGAGGCAGACTCATCCTGACCACTGCTGGACAGGCTTATTGATCAGAGCGAGTCTCAAGAGTCGGGGTAGGTGGTCGGAGTTTGGAGGATCTATCAACACAGGCCAGAAGGCCGTGTGACATCAGCCTTCTTGCGCGCCTGAGAAGTGGATTCTTGTTCTGTCTTTGTCTGTTTTTCCTTCTTGGGTGGTGTTTGGTATTTTGTGGGAATTATTATTTTCCCACCTTGCAGAGGCGATGTCTCCTCAGGGAAGTCCACTGGGGATACCTGGCAACAGAAGTTCGCTACTGGGGGAGTAGCAGGGGAAGACTGAATATTCGTCGCTTTGACCGTGTTCGCCAGAGTGCTAGAGCATGAACGCCTGAGATCCACAGGGTTCTTCACCAGATATCGGCGTTTCGCTTCCGGAAAAGATACCTTCTCCGTCACCCTAATCCTTTGAATCTCCTCTCTCTCAGATATATGAAGGCACTTGTTAGAGTTGGCCGCATGGTCTCCTTCACAATTTACACAGCGGGCTGGTGACGAACAAGAATTGGGATCATGCGCGGAATTACCGCACTTTGCGCAAGCAAGGGCTTACGACCCTGCACCTTTGTTGAGTATGACCGAACCTCTGACACTTAAAGGAGCGCAGGGGGTTCGGCACATACTGCCAAACGCGAAGGTTATAATAACCACAGCTAACGTACTCTGGGGGAGAAGGGAGAATTAAACGTCAGGATCAAGGTGGAAGTGGGGATCTCTTTCCCATTCTCCTTCCTCCTGATCCTATACACCTCCGTTACACCGTAGCTCTTGAAAAACGAAAGAAGCTCATCCTCGTTTTCAGACGCAAAGTCTTCATGGTTAGACCACTCCCTTACATAGGTTAAAGATAGGGTGAGTATCACTTCCACTTGGAGGCCAGCAATCTACTTGGTTTTTAAAAATTTTGTCTATTTGTTCGACGGTGCGCGCTTCAAAAAGAATGGTACCATTTCTCTGTCGCACGACCGCTTGAAGCTTTCCAAAATTCTCCTCAATTGCCCGCGCAAGACAGACCACACTAACACTTTTAAAAGTTTTCTCAGTTTCAGAGCAAGACATCGAGAGAAACGGAGGCTTTGTTGGTTTTCTTCCCGGAGGAAGAAGCTATTTAGATCAACTGGTTCTAATCACATATCCCTCTTCCTTGGCGGAAGAGGGCAGGGGGGATTGTTGAGTATGACATGAATTCAGCTCCATGAGAGATGTACATGAATTCATCTCCGTGCTCCTTCACCCACCCATGGGAGTCCAACAAGGGGACACCCACGGGGGTGCCCATGGCTGACACGCAGTTATAAGTAGGGGGAGATGTCACAGCTGCTGCACCGCCGTGGGATCCCCCCGCTTACCCTGGAGTTCAGGTACAAAAACCTAGTCCCGAGCCGATTGATCGGGAGTGGGTTAGCTCCCGACCGCCCGTCTAGAAGAGTCCGAGGCCAAAGCGAGTGTATTGACACCTACAAGGAATGTTCCCCAAAATACGTAAACGTACCCCTTAGTGCAAGCCAGAAAAACGTAGCACCAGGACTAGTTGGGAAAAAACAGGTCTCTCAACTGCCAGGACACACATTCCCTCCAACAGGGTCGCCACGCACGGCAAACACATGGGTGGGCGTTCAGCATACAGAGAAGGCCAGTGAGGAAGAAAAAGGAGTGAAAAGAATATACGTGACATGATATAAAAGCAAGACGATGAAAAAATGGGGAAAGGAACACTTAAGAGCCTTCTCTGCATCCCCCCGTCAGGACGTGGACCAACCCACCTCGACGGCTGTTGTCAGGAAAAATTTTATTTCCATAACGTAGATCATCACGAAGTTGGCAAGATTGTTCTTGCGTTTAAAATCGAATGCTAATGGCTCTGATGGCATCACAGCCAAACAATTGAAATTTATTTATCATTTGCCCTCCGGCACTCACGCATTTAATAATTTCTCACTAACTACGGGAACCTTCCCACAAGCGTGGAAGCTTGCACATGTTCTGACCTTGTCAAAATTCTGAACAGACCTCAGCGTCTTGCAATTATCGCCCAATTAGTATATTGCCGATAGTGCCAAAGTTCTGGAAAAATAGTTCGAAAACAGATTGTAAAATACTTGAATTATTGTACGTAACGGAAAAACGTACGTATTTATTGTACGTAACTGAACAAGAACATAAACGTTATGAAAGTAACTGAAGACATATGAAAGCTTTAGATGATGGCCTCCTAACTGTATTAACTCTTTTAGATTCTAGTAAAGCATTTGACTCTGTAGATTACGACATCCTAATAGCGAAATTCAAACATCTACGTTTCTCTGATTCCACCATCTCTTGGATAGCAAGCTATCTCCACAATAGGCAACAAATTGTAGTAGTTGACGATCTCCGCTCCAATCCAAAACCTCTCCACCAGGAGTACCTCAGGGATCCGTGTTAGGGCCACTGTTCTATACATTTACGTAAACGACCTATCTATGTGAACGTAAGGAATTGTAGTCATCATATGTATGGGATGATCTGCAAATTTACATCTCCGGAAACCGTCACAGGTAGCAATGCTAATAAATAAATTAAATAATGAACTCTCATCTACAGATGGAGAGTCATTATTCAGTCCAATGGTCCAATGGTCAATTAGAAACGGTTTCATTTAATCCTACAAAATCACAAACCATCATAATTGCTCTTCCCAAATGCATAAGAAACTTGAATATTCATCTGTTCCTGATGTGCTTATAGACATTGGTCGCAGTGCCTCGGCATACACAAGTGAAAAAACTTGGGCTTAATACTTGATGATCATCTAAGCTGGGAATATAAGATACGAAATGTATGTCGCAAAGGTTATGCATCTTTGCAATCCCTTAGATCTATCGACAAACGTCTCCCGACAATACGAAGGAAATTGTTAGTAAAAATCCTCTTGTGTCCTCATTTAGACTACGGTGGCATTGTGTATAACAATTTGAAAGATTCACTTGCTCAAACTCTGCAAAGAGCTCAAAATGCATGTATTCGTTCATTATAATACAAGAAAACTACGATCACATCTCTGGTGTTTATAAAGAGCACAAATTTTAACACTAAAGGCTAGGCGTTTGTATCACGCCTCTGTCTTTATTTAAGATGCTAAAAATAGGTTCCCGTCATATTTAATCAAAGTATTTCGTACATCTTAAATCCTCCAGATTTCAGAAATCCCAGTTACTCTGTATTCCAAAAAGTAAAACTAACTACAACAATAAATCATTCACAATTCTGTAGCCCGAGAATGGAATAAATTGCCTTCCAATATTAAAAACTGCACCTCATTAACACCGTTAATAAACACATGAAGCTGTTTCTACAAAGTAGTCGTTTACATCAGTTGCACAGTTTACAATTTAATAATTGTTGATTATCGTTATAAAAATTAACTCATGACAGTTTTACCTCTTCCTCAGGAGTATTAGAATGATTAATATGTTTTAGGAATAATATTGATGTATTTTTTGGTTTAAAATTTACTTTCAGTGCGAATGTTTGATACTGCGGAACTGTATTCATTCATAGGAGCAGAGGCGGTAGTCAAGCACAAGCAAGAAGACAACCCCGTGCAGCATGAGAAAGCAGCTGATGGAATACATTCCAAGGACTCTCTCATTTCATTTTAGCTTACGTAACTTTGTATTAGGACGCTATGCCTGCCTTCGATGGGTTTTCCTCCAGGGTACGATGCGGCGGGTGATAATGGTGTGTTTCTCTATTAATTAGCTTTTACAGTCTGACTCGGGGTAACTACCAGGCTGCCTGCGTAGCGCGCGAGCTACGTGGAGCACTAATGTTATCCAATTCAAATTTTGTTTCAACGTTCCGGGTCTCTAAATTTTTTTTTGTTTTTTCAACTTTCATTCTGTAACATTGTTGTATCTGTTTAACCTTTGATATTGCTTTATACGTTGCTTTAAATGATACTTCCTTTTCGACTAACTACTTACCACTTCATAAAACTATCCTATTTTTACGTTTTGTTGATTATATTTTTTTTAACTAATTTTGTAAACATTGTGATATGTGCGGTTAGGCGGAAGAGCATGGCACTGATGGCCCGAGCCTCGCCATATCAATAAAGGCATTATATATTAGTTATTATTATTATTATTATTATTGACGTATTTGAAAAATTAATTTATGTGTATTTTTTTTTTAAAACGTACACATCAAAGTGGCATTTGTGTCTTGTTTTAGTCCATTTACACACTGTCCGTTCAAAAAATTTAAAGACAAATTTGGAACCATATTCGATTTGTATTGGGTTAGAGGGCACTTCAACTTCTGAGGGCATTGGAGCCCGTGTTTAAAGTATTTTTAAAAATGAAATAGATTTAATAAAAGAATGTTGCACCATGCAACTTACACGATGACTTAGAAAGCGTGTAACCTCAAAACAAGGATTGAATTTCGCATAAAACATACAAGCAGACAACAAAAGTTCAAGACCATAAATCGAACACGCAATATTTATAGCAAACGTAAACTAGCTGTAAAGGGGCCAATATATATATATATATATATATACATACATACACACACACACAACATTATGACCTTATTTCTCAAATAAAATGATATATTCTGCTATCTCCGAAAAAAAGAGAAAAAAAGAAAGAAAAAACAAACAAAAACAAAACACTTTTATGAGCGCGGAATCGATCGCCGAGCACTTCCCGTAAGGAGTTGCCCAAGGCCAGTCTTCGTCGACAGAAAAAAAAATTTCGTAAAATACAGTAGGGGCGTGTTGCCACGGAAAGACAAGCGTCCGCTGCACGATCGCAGTGAGGAGATCGATGGGAGGAGATTCACTTCGAAGAATGAAACCATGGGAAAAGTGGCTGTATCCGATACGAAGACGGGTTAAAATGATTTCCTAACGCCTAGAAGATAGAGTTACGGACGCCAGTGATTAACAGAATCCTTTATCCACTTAATTTAAAAGTGGTATTGTGCCACTCTCATTTGTGCCACGCTCTTATGATAGATCGTTTGCCAAAAGTCTCGAACGATGGTACAGAAGGAAAGTCGATTGGAGTCTTCCGCGTTCCCAATTTCGCAGCCCTGGTCAGCCAGCGTATTCCCTGTTGAATGGCCGGAGAGTAATAGGAGCTGCAAATCCATAAACATCACTGAAGTGTAAGCAGTATAAATTCAAAACTGAGCGGATGATATCTCTATATAGGCCGCAATAAGCTAACGCGTCCGGTTCCCCATGATGTACCACTCAGCAAACGAAGAAGATTAAGGGAGGAGACACAGCTTATGTGTAGTCTACGGATATGAACACACCATTTGAGTGACTTGTCAAACGTGAGCCCCAGAAACCTGGCAGATGCAGCGAATGGAAGCTGATTTCCTCCCAAGTATAGGACTGATTTGTTATGCACGTGATATATCCTGCAGAAATGCACACCAGAAGGTTAAGTAGACAAAAATTAAATCCTACTGACATGCTTCACTGATGCTGCTGGACGAACAAAAAATAACAAAATCATCCCCAAACAACGACGCCTTTACATCCACGCACAGACGCCGCTATATCATTTATGGCGCTGACAAAGAGTGACAAGGCTTTACTTCCGGCTGATGATCCAAGAGATGACCTATTTTTTTATTTTATTTATTTTATTTACGTCAAAAACAGTTAAAAACTGCGTGTGACGAGCTATGGGGAGAAGTGAATTTTGTGCACGTTTTCATAATTCTGTGGTCTCCATCCTAAACCATATTCTAGTCGAATTTTGAATACAGAAAAGACCAACACCCAACACCCAACCTCCCAACACATAGCAATATGAGAAGAGAAATAGATATATATGAAGTAGAAGACACCAGATCCATTCAATACGAACCAATTACCATTCGAGAGTTAGAACAAGCAATCATCATGTTCAAAAGTAGGAAAGCTCCAGGCCCGGATAATAAACACATGGAAATGATCCGATGCACTGCCTAGTATCAGAACAATTTTAATTAAATTTTATAACGACTGTCTTAAGATTAATTACTTTCCAGATTGTTGGAAAGTAGCGAAAGTCGCACTATTAAAGAAGACTGATAAGCCATCCACCAATCCTAAAGCATATCGACCGATTTGTCTCTTACCAGTTCTTGGCACGCTATTGGACAAAATCGTAATACAAAGATTACAAAATCATGTGAAAGATAGGGGAGACTTGTCTCCTACACAATTTGGTTCTAGGAACCACTGGTCCACGGATCACGCAGTGAATAATTTACTAGCACTAATCACAGATGAAGTTACAAAATATGTCCTGGTTTTATTCGTGGATATTGAGGGTGCTTTCGACAATGCTTGGTGGCCTTTTCTTGGCGGGAGATGAAAGAATACTAATACTGGAAAATTCCTGAAAAATTGTTGTTATTCTACCGCAGCTTTTTCCAAAACCGTCAGGTTTACGAAGAAGCCGATTCGCAGGTGAGGTATCTTCTCACCAAGGGCTGCCCGCAAGGTTCTAACTCAGGTCCTATTTTCTGGATCTTGATAATAGACAAATTACTTCGAACTCTTACAGCTGAAGGTCACGATGCAGTTGCTTATGCTGATGACTTGGCCCTCGTCGACCGTGGTGCCTCGCGCGTCGAAGTAGAAAACAAAGAGGTTCTAAACTGCGTGGCGGCTTGGTGCGATGATGCTAAACTTCGAATTTCGGCTGAGAAATCAACATTCATGGCCATGACTAGCCATATAAAAACTGCCCCAGGGAGGAAGCTCCCATCAAGGAACAGGCCGCCGAGCATTTTCTATAAAGGACAAAGGCTCAAGGCAACACACTGTCATGACTATTTAGGGATCGCACTTGATCCTCGACTAACATTTAATACTCATGTCAGTAAGGTCTGCAGCAAAGCTAGGACACTTTTTATGAAGTTGAGGCACATTGCTGGCTGCAAGTAGTCGATCATCACGCTCTATATACTATATATAAAGGCGCCTTTCTGCTTATCATAACTTACTGCGCTTCTGCCTGGGCCTGCGTTACTCAAAAGACGTTAATAAAACGTGAGTTATTTAAAACACAGACAGCTGCGCTCTTAGCTCTCACTGGCGCTTATAGAACAACATCCACTGCGTCATTGCAGACTATCTCAGGAAGAATACCACTTGACTTGGTGGTGCAGTACGGAGCAGCTAGGTATCACATTAAACGTAACCGTAATATCTGGATAGATGGGAAAATTACGCAAGTAAGTGATTTAGAATCTCCAATAACAACAGTTAGAATTAAGTTAAATGAAATCTGGCAACGCAAGTGGGACGAGGAAACGACAGGCAGAGCAACTTACACATGTATGCCTAATGTCAATGGCATAAGAGAGTGCAAACATTTAAGGCCTACACCTTATTTAGCTCAACTCATGACTGGGCATGACCCCTTTAAAGCCAAATTACACAAATTTCACCTCGCGGACTCACCCACATGCGGCTGCGGAGAAGACCAAACCACAATTCAGCTGCTCTGTTACTGTGCCAATCGTGGTATTCTCGCCATATGATGGAAACTACGCATGGCGTACGGGTTCTTCCAGACACCCTCCTAACTTTGATTACAATACCCCGATTTTACCAATCAATTCAGAACTTTGCAAAAACAATTACTCAGACACAGCTCTCACTTAATGTATGATTTATCATCATCTAGCTTCAGATGGCAGAATCTCACTGGGCTCCTCGTGCTAGGAGCTTAAGGGCGGTATTTCAATATTAGCAATTATTTTGTCGTTTCTTTTAGCTTTTTCTGTTTGTATAAAGAGTTTTTTTACAACACTTTTTTCTCAAAGCGAATTTGTTTAGTAGTAGTCCACACTGGCATAGGGGCTAGCGCCCGGGTACCGGTCTTCCTACTACAGCTAGGTCGACGCTTTTGGCCGTGTACACTTTAAGTTATATAATAAACACATATACTGACAAAGAGTGACACTCAGAACCGTTCCTTAAGGGATACCATTTTCTAGAGGGTGACTGCTAGATTGATTGATTAATTAATTAATTAATTAATTAAGGTTTAGACGGCGCTTCAACTGCCAAGGTCATTGGCGCCCATGTCGAAGTATTTTAAAAAGGGGATAGCTTCAGTATGTGTTACAGATGGAACCTACCCCCTGATTAAAAGCATATATATAAAAAGAGACTTGAATTTCGCATCAAGTATTCAAGTAGTATGACAAAAAGAATATAAAAAAACTAGTAAAACTAAAAATTGGCTGTAAAGGGGCCAAAAATAAAACAAAACATAAAACACTATTCTTATCTCTCAAATAAGATTATATATTCCGCTTTCCCTCAAGAAGCAAAAAAGTTTTGAGAGCGCGGAATCGTCATCCCCGAGCACCTCCCTTAGCGAGTTGCCCAGGCCATGTCTTCGTCGGTTGCCAACAGATTTCCTACAGTTCAGGAGGACGTGTTCCACAGAAAGAACCGTCCCGCATGTGTCACATACGGGAGGAGTTTCTCCTCGAAGGAGGAAACCGTGAGAAAAATGGCAGTGTCCAATTCGAAGACGGGTTAAAATGACTTCCTCACGCCTAGAGGAGCGAGATGAGGAACGCCAGGGAATTACAGAATTCTTTATCCCACTTAGTTTAAAAGTGGTATTGTGCCACTCTGTTTGCTACGCTCTAAACAAGGATCGTTTCAAGTAAACCTTAACATCGGACAATGGTACACAAGGAACGTCGATACGAGTATTACGAGTAGCTGATTTCGTCGCCAGGTCGGCCAGCTCATTCCCTGTGATTCCCACATGGCCTGGAACCCAACTAAGAACCAGGTCATAGTTGCGGGACATGAGACTATGAATCAGGTTTTGAACTGATTTTGTCAGGTAGTCTAACGAAGGCCGGGAGACAGCCTGAAGAGAGCTGAGAGAATCAGAACAAAGAACTACTCGCTGCAACGACGTTGACTCGATGTACTTTAGGGCTTTGAGTATTACATATATTTCAGCAGTGAATGTACTGCACTGTGAATGAAGACGATATGATTTGGTGGCCCAGATGCAACGAAAACTACATGCCACTGCGTCATTGTGCGATGACCCGTCCGTGTACAAGAATAGATGATCCGGATAGGCTTCCCTCATACCCTGAAACTGCTTCTGGTAAACCAGAGAACTAATAAATAATTTGTTTCGAAAGATTGGAGAGTCTGAAGTCAATATTGGGAAGGAGGAGTTTCCAAGGGGGAATCGGGTGATTTGGGGTTTCACAGGAGTGGGAAGATCGACATTAAGTCCCCGCAAAAGATTTCGCAATCGAATGCCTGGGGGGTGGGATAGCGATGTTCGAAGAATATAAAAAGATTCATATTTTGGGCGAGTGATTATTCGGCGACAAGGATGATTAAAGAGTCCTGACACTTTAGCACCATAAGACGCTAATAGAATATCTCGCCTTATTTTTAAGGATGGCTCCCCAGCGTCAGCTAGAATGCACTCGATTCGGCTGGAGCGATACGCACCTATTGAGAGGCGAATACCAGCGTGGTGTATGCTGTTGATGGGTCGAAGGGTGAAAGGAGCTGCTGAACCATACACTTCACTACCGTAATCCAATTCTGAGCAAATGAGTGCTCTATATAACCGCAAAAGGGTAATGCGGTCATGCAGTTTCCCTATTCTAATTATTTTCATGAACTAAAACTAAACCTGACTGAGAATTTGTCAAAGTTATTGGAACAAGTCATACTTAACATTTTTTGTTTGTTTGTTTGTTTGTAACAACATTTCATAACATTGAGACATTACTGACTTGTAATTTCATTAAAAATTCCACATTTTATCATAAGTAATATCACAGCACTTCAAGTGATATTTAATGTGACTATTTCATGAATAAACACATTACATGATTTGAAAAGATAATTTAAATTACAGGAATTACGAAAAAGAGAAATATTATGCAAAATTACAACCGATAAATGAAAAACATTCATTCATCTCCAACTTATCATGGCCTCCTGGAATAACTTACAATCAAGTAACATTTCAATAACAGTTTAATGCAGAAAATGATTTCAAATATGTTTCGATTTTATGGTAATAAAACTTTCGAAAAAAAATTATAACAAGGCTACATACAAGAACATTTATTAAAAGCACAATCATTAAAGTTGTAGGAAGTAGTTTCCAAGTCTTGGTCTTCTGTGTAAGTATTTGAAATGGAAAATGTACAAGATGAATTAGCAGCAGAATTCGTCAATTTCGAATGGATTGAACACACGTGTGTACTCATGAAAGTATTTTCTTCAATCATTTTGGTTGTAACATTCCACATAGTTTTGATAGCATAATCTTTGTACTCTTCACCATCTGATCTTTGTATATTAATTGCCTAAAGTAAGTGTAATTTCTTCATTTGTGTTGTTCATTTATATTTTCTTTCTTCACAAAATTCTTGAAGTTGCTTCCACATGCTTTCTCTGTTCCTTTTGCTGTTTCTCGGCACTGAATCTTTAATAATAGATTCTACTTCAGAGTTTTAAATTTCACCAAAACAACACATTTTAATATTATATTGATACGCACAAGCTATTTTGGAGCTGAAACAATTGCTACCGTTATCTTAAAAAGGTAAACACAGTTTTTACAGCGATAAAAAAAGGTACATAAACTGATGGCAATAAACATCTGGGATTGGTTTAATTTGAATATATCCTCGCTTAGTATTGACTACTTATGACATGGACAGGCACGAGTGAAATAGTCAAGGTAAATTACAATACTGACCACACCATTTTTTAGTGTATTTTTGCAGACGGACTGAAACCTGAAATCTGCCCTTCTCCATTGGTGCACCATTGATCAGAGATCATCATTGCTCCAAGGCTACATTTGTTGAACTAAAATATTTTTAAATAAGTTTTTACTTCACTTACAGAGTAACGTATGTCAGTAATTATAAAACCAACTGATTAGAGGAAGCTAAAACCGCTCATCAGAACAAATTTCCAAGAAAGACACAATTTTGTGCATCATTTACCTTGTTTACATTTTGTGTACTTGTCATCATTAAGGGGCGCCCGTAATGAACATCCAAAGCTCGTAAAATATCCACAAAGACTCGACGAACATGAGGAAAATAAGATGACATGCCAATACTACGAGCGGTATCCTCTGTCAACATCTATAAGAAACACACAATAATCAATAGCAGAGATACACATTTAAATTTAAATCAATTACACATTTTAAACAGGAAGATTTATAAAAAGTACAGAATTACAAACGTATCACACCTTATTGAGGAAGGTCTTTTTAACACGCAGAGTGTTTCCTGAAGGCAAAACTCCCATTGTACGAGGCATAGGTGGTTCACCTTCTTTCTGCTGAAGGCTGTCAGCTACAACAAGGAATGCCCTTAAGCCTATACTCATTCTCTCTGGAGTCAAAATAATTTTTATGGGCCTCCCAACAGACAATAGATCGAACACAATTTCACGCATTGCAAAATCTAATCGTTCCTAAAACAATAAAATAAAATAAGAATTACTTACATGCACATTAGTCAATCATACAATACAAAATAGTTTGTTAATGACAGTATATACCACAAATTGCATAAGAACAGATCAGTTAAGAGGCACACTGTTTGAATACTGTTGAACTTTAGTCACACAATAAAATTTATAAAATATTTTGAACCAACCTGGGCAATAAATGGATTATTTTAACAAAAATATTCAATGGAGTATCACGTGGAACAACAGCTTTAGAGCCTTTAGGAAAGAGAGAATTTACAATGCTCTGTAGACGTGATTGTGTAGCAGAATTACTCTCACATTTGATTCTTATCATATACACCCAAAGAAGGCGGTACAAAGATTCTGCAACAAACATTGAAGAAAATTATAACTGAAAAAGCAAGGTATCTGAAAAAATTAATTTTCTTATTTCTCATATTAGATTATCTTTTTTAAATATTGGCATTACGGGAAGGCATTTTGGAAAAACACAAACTTTTTCATATTTATGGAGAAAACAAAAATAACAGAAGGAAACGACAGTAGGGAATAATTTTTGCAAAGAAATTGTATTATCATAATTAGGGGCAGACCTAAAACATTGCCAAAAATGGTCAATAAAATTCTCTTAAAATGTTTTAAAAATGCCCTAAAAGCAAAGAAAAATGACATAAACAATTTATCAAAACCAGATCAAATGAACAATTCAAGCTGTTGGATATGTTACTGATATTCCGGAATGACTCCTACACAAATACCATTAAAATATTTTGAAATGAAAGATAAATATTCAGATAAATCAGTACATATTACTGGGAAAGCATCCCATGAACTATGTATATATTACTTTACCAAAGAAATACCAGAAGTTTAGCAAAATAGTTCAGGAAGAACTTGCTTTCTTCGATGTGAACATTAGCATTCACACTTTTTATAGACCTGTTTTAAGAACCTTGGAACATTATTATACATGTATGTCGATGTTGAAGTAAAAATTCTAAGCCACACATCGTAAATATATTTAATTAGTAGATCATGTCAACATGACTAAGAAAGTACATACAATGGATCCAACAGCCGTAACTGAATTCCTTAACATTTTGAATTTTACTGATTTCCTTTCCCCTTCCTCATATATACAGTACTCCATAATATGAACCACGTTAAATTGACAGAGTCAAACACAATGGTTTTTTCCTTTTTCCCTTTACATTAAAGACACCAAGAATTCTAGGTATTAATAAGTATCTTACCTAATGCTACACGACACATTTTAGGATCCCTATTTTTTAGATGAGATAAACACATAGCAAGAAAATAATGCCAATTCTGCAAGAAAAATGTTTTTTGGCTAACACATAAAAGGCATGTAACGAGAGGAAACAATGCCAATCTATGTTTTGACTTCGTGCACATATCTAGAGTTTGTGAATACAACATTTCCACAAAGTTTTTAAACAGGGAACATTTACTTCATTCTTGACAGTCTGAAACATAAAACAAATGTTCAGATGATATAAATAATATTCTTCAGAAAAAACAATAATAATTGTGATTGATTCAGTGTACTTGACAGACAAGTTTTGGATTGTGAAATATTATGTACTTATTTCACAAAACAAACCTCAAAATCTTCAAATTATATGAAAATACCACCAAACTACTATACACCTTATTAAAAACATACAATAAGAAAAGAAAATAAGAAGATATAAAGAGATAAAATAAATAAATTCTATAACAGTAAGTGAATAAATTCAATTTACAAAAATGCATGATTCTTGATCTTTTACATGCTATTTACATTACAAAAGAACTTACTGCAGCCACAGGAACAAGAATTTCCACAAAAAGACCAGCCAAAGCATGTTTAATATCCTTATCTTTCACTTCCAGAAAGTACTGAGCACATTCTTGCATAAATTGAAATGAAGCTTCAAATTCTTCAATGGGCACCATCTGTGACACAAAACAATTTCATTAACTGGAAATAATTAACAAAGATTTCAATAGATTGAAGATATTTTCCCCCATTGTTTCTGTTCAAGAATTCAGCCATTATTTTTCTGCACTCTATTTAAAGCTTTGATCTGACCTTCCCTATGAGGATACCAGATCGCCACTCCATATTCCATTACCAAAGATACCTAAGCCCGAATTTTCGTGTTACAGTTAACTTTCCGAAATATACATGTAACAAAACGATGAGCTTTCCAAGCCTTCTGTGCAGTATATCTTACATGAACAGTCCATCTGAAGTTGTTTCAAATTATTAGGCCCAGAGACTTACTACTACGTGCCTCAGGAATTTCATTTCTACCTATTGTATAGTGAAGCATTTCCTGTGTTCAAACCTTCGTAAAACTAATTGTTTTACTGTTATCTGGAATAACTTTCATTCCATTTCCCTGGGACCATTTCATCACTTCATGTATCTTTCCGCAACTGATCAATGTCAGATTTATTTCTAATTTTTCCATACACAATGCAGTCATCAGCCAGATTTGATCGACAATCAGACAATGCTGTCTGATTGTTAATCAAATTTTGGTACAGAGATCATTAGCATGCACAAGAAAAAGGAGTGGCCCTAACACCCTTCCCTGAGAGACACCAGACGTTACATAAACCTTGTCGAATAGAAAATCATAAATTCAAACTCACTGTGTTGGACCGCAGAGAAATTCCCTAATCCAGATGACTACCTGTGGATCATCTTTTGATTTGATAATCGTAATTAGAAGTCTGCCATGAGGAACTAAATCAAAAGCTTTAGGAAAGTCTACAATGATTGCATCAATTCTTTCTCCTAGGTCAAGTGAATCAGCAATGTTTTCACAAACAGTAGCTAGATGACTTTCGCAAGAATAGCCTAGTCTAAAGCTACGCTGGTGTTCAATTAGGAAGTTATCTGTGTATTATATTTGCAAGTAGTTGGATAGTATACTCAATTCAGAAAAGTAGGTGATTTAAGAGTTCCACAAGAATTTTCAAAATTAAATTTGAAACATAGATCTAAAAGAAAAGTTCATGGCACCAACAATTTAGCTGTAGGTTGATGTACAAGGAATGAAGAAGGAAAAGCATCATGAAACTTAGTTCCAGGAACTCTAATCCTACACAAGGGGAATGCAGATTGCCTCCATAGATCCGCCCGCTAATATCTGTCAATCATTTGTCCTCATTCTCTCCAGGTTGGAAGTTCTAAGAAAATTCTTGCTAGAAAGCTGTAGGCTAGAAAACTTCAGGCTTTTCTGGCATCGTCCCTGTTTGTTATTAGCACATTCCTTTTAATATGATTTAGGGGCTACTTTTTGTTCTCATCTTCAAGTACTAAATCATGGAGTATAATGTTCTATGGTCCGATTAAAATAAGTTGGTGATTGTCAGTTGTACTTCGGAAGCTGTAGCTTCATACAATATGAGTGTACGATTTGGGTACTTTAATAAGTATTTATTTCAAATGTGTATTTTCGTGTCCCGGGAACACATGCTCAGTAGTACGCTACCTGTCAACATCACTCCTTTCCATTCGTAACTGTCAATCACCAACTTATTTTAATTGGCCCATAAATAACCATTGTATATGTATGGTCTGGGTTGAAATATAGCCTTTCTGGACATGTGTGAAGGCAGGAATGTTATGATCATTGTGGATAGCAAAATAGCATGGGAATTGATGGCTAAGGTAACCAGCACCTATTTCTCCTTGTCAGGTACTGACACGCCACCCATATAGATATGGAGCTACTGGTGTCATGGGTATTCTTCGTGATTAGTTTGAAGGACAGATTGTCTCTGATCAACTTCAGAAGATGCATGTTAGGATATGTGATGATTTCTTAGATTTATTCAAACTCCAGCATATGGTGGAAAAATGTATGGTATATGCTTAGTAGTGTTGGTACTCCAGAAATGGTTCCACATTTTGTATAGAAGTTTTGAATGGAAGCTAATGGTGTTATTTTAATCTTTAGTCTGTTGGTGGCTTGATGGTATCCTTCCCTTGTTTGTTGAAATGCTCAAAGCACTTCGAAAATTGTACTTCTGATTTTTCTCTAAGCACATGGAGGGGTTTGATTAGGGCTTGTCACAATCAGGGTGGATTTTGTGGCCCTAATAATTACCATTAAAGATGTATTTTGTGCTAGGTTAAGAGACTCAGAAGTACTACTCGCTGTGATCATGACTGCACAGTTGCAGTTTTCCTATGAGTTGTTACACTAATGACACTCTTGAATATTTAGAAACATTGTTTTGATCCAGGACTGGACCTTAGGTGCAAAGTGTGGAGAGTGAAGAGTAGATATGTAGTTTTTGCAATGATCACTGTCTCTGAGTTTCAATGCGCTTTGCCTACAGTTCAAGTTTTTGACAATGCTTCAGTGAGGCACTCTTCTAAAATTGATATTTCTGCGGATTGCCCATATACATACAGCGTGTGCATAGAGAAGGTCCTGGGATGGCTCGCCTAGCATTAAGATTGTTATTTACCATTGGTTTAAAAAGAGTACAACTTATAAAGCCACCTTCAGGTAGCCTTGGTTTTGAATGCAGAATTCAGAGATAAAATTGGAGTATTTTATTAAGATTTGTCGCTGTGACAATTGCTTTGATCCATTTGAGATTTCCAGGAATTTTGTAGTTGGCTATATTGGGAATAAGCATACAAGTACAACTATATATAATATCATAAGCATCTTTAAAGAAGTGAGGAGGTTGACATATTCCTAAAGAATCTCTTTTACATGTTGTGAAGTGTTAATGTTAGAAGTGTTCTGTTGATTTTTGTAACTACAAAAAATCATATTACCAAATTAATTTATACTTTTGAAAATCAAAAATATTTTGTCACCATTTTTAATATTTTCTAATTTCAAATTTAATTCATGACTAAATTCTAATAAATTAACTATTTTATTCTTTCTATTAATTGATATGCAGTATTTTTATTGATGACTTGATGTGCATGTATCAGCTTCGGCTGCTGCCATTGTGAATAAATAAATAAATAAATAAATAATGATTATCAATTTGATAATCATCAATAGGATTGATAAACTGGCAAACATTATCTGGCCTAAACTGGCAAACAAAGTTTGGCAAAAGTTCACAGTTAAAAAGAAGAAAGAAGGAATTTAAAAGCTAATCTACTTAAAAGTATCCTACTAAAATATATATTTACAATTTCAATGAACTGATTTAAGAATACATACCTTTACCCGAAAAAATTTCATTCCCATTAGTAATGAAATTATACTTTGTGTGGAGTGTGGACTAGGTTCCTTGCTTTTGAGTTCTTTAAGCTCACAAGTGAATCTCTTGCGAACAGACAGAAAGCGAGATTGAGCAAGAGTGCCAATAACTTCTGCATAAAGATCTGCTATAATATGAATATTAGCTGCATTTGGGCTACTCTGAATTCTGAAAGAATAAAATAAAATAAAATTATAAAAGAGGAGTACATATTTTGCAATATTATTTACATTATGCTAAAGGTCTTAAAAAATGCACTAATTATAATTTTAAAAATTAATACTACTAACATCGTTACACATACAGGAAAGGTTTATATGGGATAGAACTGTATTTAGTTCAACAATCAATATGCAAATTTCTAAAACTTATACTGAGCTTTCAAATATAGTCATTTTCAACATATCCTTTTAATATTTTTACATCTTTAGAAAGCATCTGACATCACTGATCATAACATTTTGCTTTTAAAATCACCTTTGCTTAAAACTTGTGGCATTGGATATCGTCATACCTTAAAAAACAATCTCAGAGAGTACTCATAGGAATAGAAGAGCATTGCATCTTTCCTATTCAAAGCAAATTAAACAAGGCATCACAGGGTTCAATTTTAGGCCATTCTCTTCCTTCTATATATAAACGACAAGACCTTGTCTGTTAGAAGTGGAAGAACAGTTCTCTTCTCTTCTTATGAAAACTCTGTGCAAACTAGAGGTGCTACAACAACACACACGTACTTTCATTGTTTGTAACAGCTATGCAATATTATAATAATACATCAACCTGTAAAAGTGTTTCTACCCAGCAAAATTTTTTTTTCCAGGTTGTAATTCAAACACAGGTTCTTAAGTTTAACATATCATTCACATTACCTCCACACCATCAGTCTCACAGATAAACGCACCCATCCCAATGCTTTAAAAGCAATGATGAACATTTGCATTTTCAATTTTCAAACATTCAAAGATTCAAAGATTTTCGTTATTAATTCGACATTATTTCAATATTAATTTAACGAACAGACTTCATTCTGAAAAAAACACCTCTAACTTCAATATTGTACTTGCAGGAAAATGCCACACAAATTTTTAACTTTTCTAATTTTCATAAATACAGAAACTTCAACAAAAATGGGACATGCACCAATTTTACAAGCGTACTGAGCTCTATTTGAGGAATGAATAAAGTGAATAATTTGGAACCGTTTTGGGGCAAATATTTTATAATTGTCCTAACTTCAAGTAAAAATTATGCGAAAACTACAAAGATTTTCAAAAAAATTTGATGAGCGTCAGTTAATGATCTATTTTCAGAACAGATTCATGAAGAAACTATTGGAGCTACCACCACACGTACTTTCTCACATTAGTAACGGTTACATAATATTATAATACCACAATTTCTGTCCATAACAAACACATCTCTGCCATCACTTGTAAAACTCATCCACAATCACAAAGCATGAGGTGCAAAAACTAATTTTTGAATGCAACACGGATTCGCGATATCTGTATTACATTGCAAACCAAATTGAAGAAACCTTTCAGCTACCTCGTGAAACACTCTCCAGAAAAAGAAGTGTGGGAAATTTGAAGTTGCAATTTTGAAGATTACAAAAGGAACGTGAAGCTATTCCTAATTCTTTTACAAGCATTTGCAAATGACCTAATGTTGAAGATAAGATTCATTACTTTAAAAATACCTACCAATATTGTAGCTACATTGTTTTTTTGTTGCTAATTTCGAAAATACTGCGAGTTCAATGGAAAAGGGCCCTGCATCATTTTTACAAGTGTTTGAGGACCCTGCATCATTTTACAAGTGTTTGAGGACCCTGCATCATTTTTACAAGTGTTTGATTCGAGACAAAAATTTGAAGGAAAAAATAGAGCCTTATGAAAAATATTTGTTTTGTAAACTGCCCATATTTCATGCAAAACTTCGCACAAACTATTTAGATTTTTGAAAAAATTGTACATGGCGTTAGTAAAAGATCCAATTTTGAATTGATATCACTAAGAAAAAAATCTCAATATTATAGGGTTAGGAATATGCTGAACAAAATTTGAACAAAAAACTTGGAGACATTTTTGAGAACATTTCAAAAATGTTGAAGCTTCAAGTAAAGTAGCCCCAAATCAAAACATCCATTTTAAATTCAAGGGGCCACAATATCATCCAGATTGATCACAGAATATCTAAAAAAAAAATTTGGGGGGGGGGATGCGGGGGGGGGGGGGATCCTGCCAACAAAATGTGAATTCTAACCACACAACATGTAGGTTATGAGGAATTTGGAACATACTGTCACAAGTATTTATCCACTTTATCGATATCAACACCCCATAGTTTTTCTATAGAAAAACTGACTTTTTTTTACAATATTATAAGTGATTGGAATAATACTTCTAAAAGATGTTTTAGTTGTCATTCTGTCTGGGACATTGTCATCCAGTCGGGAGCTCCAATACCAAACATTTGTCGTAACGAAGCTCCCAATTGGGTGACAGTGTCCCCCTCACCGTCCAGCTCGTGACCTTAAAGTACCACTGTGTTTAAAGCAGAGTATACTCTACCACACATCAGGAGCTTAGACCTAATCTCAACAAGGGTAGACCCTGTTGGGAGAGATACCTGGATGGGGAACTTCCCCGTAGGTCAATGTGCAGGTCGGTGCAGAATCTCGCCATCCAGCGGGGAAGGAATCACCGACTCCTTCCATCAAACATTCACTACATGGATGGGACTAATAATCATAGCATTTCTAGTGCCTGGTAAGCAATCAATTTAAAGGTACGAGCACGTGCTGCCAGATTGTTCACCTCTTGGCATGTTAGTGATTCCACATTTGTCAGTATGGCCCTCTTTTAGCCTATGGAAAAAGCTCAGTACTGTGGAACTGAGTTAATAGTCTGTGTTACAGTCGCTGCAATATCCTTCGTAACTTGTGGTACTAAAACAGCACCATCTCTAAGGAACAGATTTCATTAAGGGAATAATCTCTATCTTTAACAATTTCGCTGTAGGGAGACTTCGAAAAAATTTTGAACTTTTACAATTTTCAAAAACTCAGGGTTTTCAACTAACATGAGGACTGCATTTTCTTAAAAGCCCTTCACACTATCAAAGAAAATTTAATAAAAAATTATGGAGCCATGGACAGACGGGCACACTGACAGGCAGACACAAATCTAGATATTTACCAAAATATTAGGGTAAGAAATTTAACTTGTCATTTATGTGCCATTCTTTGGGTTTTGATTATGTATGATATGTTACAGAGAATAATGTAAGGGGTTGATGACACGAACAATTCTTTTAAAAGTGGTCAATGAACAAAAACATAGGGAATCCTTAAGTTAAATTATGACTCTTAACATAAAAATAAAATTTTTAAAAAGTTTCTTAGCTCCACCTCTGCCCCTCGACAGCCAAAAACTGTTTTTTTTATTTTTTTTTTCACTTAACTTTACATTGACTAACAAAATATAAAAAATAAGAAAATAGTTATATCAGAAAAACGTATTTTATATATTCTTTGCGGCAAATGCACACACAAAAAATATTTTTCAAAAACATTTTTAATCTTAGAACACTGGAACAGGCACGAAAAAATTTCACTACTTCCTCTCCAAATGTCGATTGTTTAGAATTTTTTTTCAGATTTTTTTATACTGCTGCTCTGAAGTTAAAATAAAAAAAACAAAAAACTCTTCCTCCTAAACACTGCTAGACAACCTAGTGATCACCAGAGACCGAAATTCTATGTAAAAACATATTTACTAAATAAGCTAATATTGATATTTATTTGTATTATCTTTTATTTTCACAATGTAGAATCGACAAATGCTACTTTTATTTTCCATATTTTGGGTTCTGGTACATATTTGTATAAAAGTCCTTATATTTTCCATATTTCTTATAAAATTGGAGTTGGAGTAGGCAGTCGTAGCTTGGAAGATCTGTCATTTTGAAGAGCATCCGGGACGGAGAGCTGACTAATATCGACCTTCCTGCGTCGCTGTGTCAATATTGACGTAACAATTTTTCCTTTTAGTCTGAAGGTGACACCTGGCAACAGAAGAGAGCTACTGGAGGAATAGCAGGCAAAGTTTGGCAACTGGCTATTGCTTTCACCATCTTGGTTACAGCACTGGAGAATGAATGAGTGAGATCAATTGGGTTCTTCGAGGTATTGTCATTTTGCCTCAGGAAAGGACACTTTCTCCATCACTCTGATCTTTTGAGTCTACCTTTCCCTCAGAAAGTTAGAGCACGTTAGAATTGGCCGCATGAACTCCTTCACATTCACACTATGAAGTAGTGTTGCACTGAGAACTGGTTCGTGTGTGGATTTGCTGCACTTTGCGCATATAGGGCTTTCTGTCATGTATCATTGTTGCATACGGCCAAACCTCTGACATTTGAAGCAGCGCAACATGTTAGGAACACATGGCTGCCTGCACAGATTGTAGAACCCGCAAAGAATCCTTTCTGGGAGAGAAGGGAGATTGAACGTTATGATCAGAGTAAGAGCGGGGATCTTTTTCCCATGCTACTTGCTCTTGATCCTGAACATTTTGGTGATGCCCTGACTTTTAAACATAGTTTCTCCTCAAATTCAGGTTGGAAGTTATAACTGACTCTTTCCTACAAAGGTTAAGGGTGGGGTGGGTGGTTACTTCCAAATGGAGGCCGGTAATCTGTTTAGTTTTAAGGATTTTCATTTGCTTGCCGGTGGCATGCTTTAAAGAGAAAGGTACCATTTCTTGGTCCAATGACCGCTTGGAGCTTAGTGAATGAGTCCTCTATGGCACGTGCGAGACGGACTGCAAAGACACTTTTAAATGTGGCTTCCTCAACGCATGCCAGAAGGAAATGTGGCTTGTTCAGTCTTTGAGAAAGAAAGTATTCAAGTCAACTGTTATCTCAAAACATCACCTCTTCCTTTTGTAAGAGGGCAAGGGAAGCGGTTTCATCTCCGCGCTCCCCACCTATCATGGAATCCAAGAAGGGGACACCCCACTGGGTGCCAGTGGTGATACGGAGATATAGTGGGGGGATGACAGCACTGCCCCCAGTCATCCTAGAGTTGAGTCAAATACCAAGAAGTCAAAGAAGAAGCCAAAGAAAGTGTATTAGGATCTAATGGTGCAGAGACCTTCCCTCAGCCACCAGAGCTCTTGTGTTCGCACCGCAAACATGTATAGAACAGGTCTACGCAAAGGGAACCAGCATCATGATGACAAATACAGTCAGGAACAAACACACAAATCCCTGAACTCCCAGGTCACCCATTCCCTTCCACACGGGTCGCCATGCATGGCAATGAAACATATGGGTGGGCGCTCAGCATACAACGAAGGCCAGAGAGGAAGGAAAACAGGGACGATTAAAGAATGTCAGTGACATGAAATGGAAAGCAAGAGGATGAAAAATGGAGAAAGAAACACATAACCCTTCCCACCATCCCCATTTGGTCACGACATGGGCTGATTCACGTCAGCAGGTTTATGGCAAGGAGCCCAGCAAACTTCTCAGCAGAAAATACCCAACAGAAAGGGTGAATTTGAAACGCATAGAAGCATTCTATGATAGAAGGCACTAACAGAAGAATCGTTATAGGCAGAGCCATATGGGGCGAAGGAAAGTGACACTTAGAATTGATTCCTGAGAAACACAGTTTTCTAAGATGTTACAGCTGGACACCTTGTCACCCAGGAGTACATAAGACGATCTATTGGACAAAAGCTCAGGAGCAAGGGGAGCTGCTCCCTAAAACTCATTAAGTATAATGTAAAAGGAATGCAAAAGGAATGCAAAAGGAATCTAGGATGTTACCATGGCTAAGTGGTCCAGGGTTCATTGGTGCATTTTCAATCCCCATTGGATTGGAGTTAGCATGCTTGAATCTAGGTGCCTAACTAGCAAGTGGGCTACCATACATCCGAAAATTTTACCAACGCAATTACAGAGAAACTCCGTTTATACGTTTCACACTTACACGTTTTTCACGTTTATACGTTGTTGTTTTTTTTGTTAAGTCCCGGATAAATTTCAAAATTCCAATGCCAAATTATTTCAGTTATGCGTTTTACGTTTGCACGTTTTTCACGCTTATACGTTCATAATAAAAGTCCCATTAGCACCGTATAACGTTCAAAGAAATCCTGGTGAGGCGCGAGGCGTCCTGCGCCGATAACCCGGAACTTGAGTCGGAACGCTCCAGATCGCTCCCGCGGAGCGACCTGTCCCTCGACCTCTGGCGACTTCCCGCGAATGAAACTGGGAGTACTGAAGCTCGTCTCGGCCTTGCTGAGAGGCCATGATCGCGAGAGTCCGCGGGATGGTAGCGCAAGATCGGCTCCCGGGCCACCTCCGGTAGCGGAACATCGAACAATTTCAGTCGGGTGCGTACGGGAGCTCTCTGAGGATCTCAGGAAGTGAAGGTAGCTCCGAGGGAAGGTCTCAGGCGACACCCGGGAGAGAGTAACGACGTAGATGGCCAATAAGTGAGGAAGTTTGTGCACAGACTGCCCCACACTCCAGACTCTTTTGCTCGCCGGACTAACATACGCGATCCTTTCGGTGGCGGCATGACAAGCAGCTAATGAAATCGATCGCTTCTCCGCGGGGCGCTGCAGGTGTCGCCAGGCTGTGAGACTGGGGCACTCGTGCGCTTCCAATAACCCACGTAGAACACCGTGCTTTGACCCACGGAATCTCAAGTAACATGAAGCTTGAGTAGATATTGTCAAAGAATTGGTACGACGACAGTGTAAATACATTGAGTTTTTATTTTGCTCTTAATAATCTATTTCAGTTAGGCGTTTTTCTCATACGTTTTTTTCTTCAGTCCCCTGAAAAATGTATAAGTGAAGTTTTACTGTATTTATGGAAGTTGGGCGATAATTTGATGGCAGTGACCGATCCATTCCTTCATTAGAGATCAGGATAAGCATGGCATCCCGCCATATTTTTGGAATGGTCGGCTCGCACCAGATTCCATCTAAAAGACTGATGAGGGATTACCTTGTTGTGGCAGAAGTTTTAACTTTACGTTTTGTATCCAGTTCGGTTCAGGGGAGGTGTTTTTGAATATCATTAGGATGTAAGAAAACTTGTCCATTGAGAATATGACATTGTAGCTTTCTTCCGCGCCACCTGAAAAGCCAAGGATAGGGTTTTCCATTCGATTTTTGGTAGAAAGGAATGATGAGGTGTACCAAGATGAGCTTGAAATCGTCTTATGGTGGAAGGCAACCCCCTCAGTTACTATGTCCTATGTCGAGATGTTTGCAGCTGTCCACCCATTAAAAGCCCAGGAAGTGCAGATGAAGGGAGGGTGATGTGAGTTACTGACGTATGCACATTATGTGTGTATTCAACAACTACGGGAATTGTCAGTTAAAAATGCATTAGGAGACGAGAAACGGATGGGTTTCTTTGGAACAGCTTAAGTGTCCGAGTCGCGGTCACAAGCGAAAGGAGTGGAAATCCAGGACAGTGAGGGGGGGGAAATGTGAAGGGGTATGAGACAGATGCAAGTGGAGCCCGCGAGAAGCTTCGCGAGGAGACGGTCAGCAGACGGCGAGCGAGACAGATGTCAGGAGAGTGGCCGGGAAAATTCAGTAGTTAAAAGAATTATGTTATAAAAGATGATGAAAATTTAAGAAAGTGAATTATGCTGATAAGTGTCTGAGAAACAAAGAAGCTGTCATTTGTGGCAGCATATCAGTGTCCGCTAACAGACGTTACCAAGAGGCGAACTGCGAGGGAAGCAGCTGGTGATGAGAATCCATTGCTGCAACCAGATAAGTGCAAGTTGGGAAACACTGGTTTGTATACAAAGGCCTTAAACAACTTAATATTTGTCTAGACGTCTGGGTCGGTGAGAACAATAGATAAGAAGCAAGGTTCACCCGGTAGTTGTAATAATGTAAGAACTTTGGAACGTGATGAGATTCTCATAATTTTTTCTTTTGCATTCATCAGTTCGTTTGTTTTAGTCAATTTTTACATAAATGTCAACTTATAATTCATTATATTCTTCCTGTAGTAGTGTATAATTGTTACGTCATGCTTAATATTTTGTCCCAGAGAATACATTGTTTTCTTGCAAGTGTATTTAGATTTTTGTTTTGTTGTATGTTTGTGTTTTCGGAATATATGTATATATGAAAATCATGATGATTCTTCTCACATGGGCTTGTGACAGTTTTTTATTTTTCGAGGTTTTAACGTTTGGATAATGGATCAATCTTTCTGCTGCCTTCTTCCAGACCTACACGGCATTCACACAATCTGAGTTCCACCATGGCATTGAGGGGCGTCTCAGTCCATCAGAAAATCTAGGAATGGTAACTGTGTGAACAGTGATTACCGCTTGGGTGAAATGGGAGGGCATTCAATTGTTCTGGAAAGATCCATCACTTAGGCAGTGGGTCTGCCAAACTTCGGATGGTCCACTCGCTGGAACATCCAGTGAGAGGGTCCAGCGGGAGATGGAACACAAACACTAATATGCAGCAAGGTTGGGTAATGTTCATTCCTGTATATATCCATGAGGGCTTTCCAGTCCAGGGTTGGGCCAAGTGATTGGTTACAGATAGCTAAATCTATACACGAGAATGTCCCAGAGGCAACTAAAAAATGGGCGAGGTTAATCTGAGGACTTCCTAATGGGCACATAAACTATGCATTCCACGATAGGAGACCCATCGAGAATTTTGTCTTTGTTAGAGTCTGTTGTTCATCCAAAACAGCAAGGTCGGCACAGCGAAGAGCCTCCTCCACAGCTGAATCCCAACCAATGCTAGACATGTCAGTGGACACATGTGAAGAACCATCGCCTTTTAGTGCAAGTTGAGATGTTTAAGTGTGGTGACCTGTTTGGCAGGAAGTAAGGCAGTCTGACAACAGAAGCTTCCA
Organism: Acheta domesticus; assembly: GCA_031308135.1. Classification (NCBI taxonomy): domain Eukaryota; kingdom Metazoa; phylum Arthropoda; class Insecta; order Orthoptera; family Gryllidae; genus Acheta; species Acheta domesticus. The sequence goes on along the minus strand of JAHLJT010008446.1, from coordinate 147,911,828 downwards.
GAGCAGAATTGGCCATGAAGTGTTGACATATTTGCTAGGACAATTTTTCGCCAATCATTTGCTTTGAGGGACAAAGCAGGCAGTGAGACATAATCTTAGTACTTCTTGGAACTGCTTCGATATGGTGGTCTCAAGGGGGCAACGGGCACTCAGGAAGCGCGGCTGGGAGCAGTAAGCTCGACTGGGATGCTCGCTGCCTGCTTAGGTGCTTCCTGGCGCTATTGAAAAAGTTTGCATCATATTCAAGGAGAGTTTTACTTGGTATCACTGCCTTGCATCCTGAAATGAAATGATCAGTCACATTGATTTTTTAAATTTCCCTACGTTTGATGAAGACTGGTTACTGATTCAATTTAACCGCATGATCAATATTGTCTTTAACACCAAGAGATTCATTCCGGAAGCGAATGGAGGTCAAAAGTAAGCATCAGAGTCCGATTAGGGATTTCTTTCCCTTTTTTTAATTGATCTTGTTCATTTTTGTTATGCCTTGTGTTTTGAAGAATGATTTTAATTCATTTTTATTTTATTTCGCAAAATCCGTGTGATTCACAATTCCCTTGGTCAAACAGACTAGAGTGGATACAAACCTTAACCTGGAAGCCAGCAATCTTTTTAATTTTTAAGAGTTTTTATATTTGACTGTCATAGCTGGCTGCTCTGTGATGAATTGCCTCCTGAAGCTTTCCAAAACCATCCCCAAAGGTTCGGGCCAAACGTGCACAGCAGATGCTTTTAAAAGAGCAACTTTGTTATACACATTCCATTATTAAAAACTGTGGCTTACTTGGTTTATCCAAATTTCTATAGAAAAAATTTGTAGAGAGCAACAATTCCTTCTCTTCAGTTTCCACATTCTTCTTTTGGGGAGGTGATAGGGTGGTCACTGAATCCCTTTAAAGGATTTCAGTTCTTCCTTGAGGTCTCCACTCACCATGGGTCCAAACAAGGGGACATCCCATTACGATGCTAGGGTTCCCATGGGGTTATAACAGGGACGGCCAAGGCTTCATCCCTGCCTCACACTAGCAGGTGGACAAGACACCTCCCACTCACCCTGGACCTAGCCCAAGCCCACAGATTGGGAGCGAGTTAGCTCCCGGCTTTCCATCTAGAAGAGGCCGAAGCCACAGGTGGCAAACTGGGGAAGCGGTACATATTTGCATGCAGTCATCAGGACTCAGCAATTTGCACAACAAACGAAGTTAGACGGATACTACTCAAGGTTCCAGCATCTTGTCCAATCACCTGCGATTTATGCTTTATCTCTTTCAAGAGATATTGGAAACTGAACTTCTATGTCTCCAGCAACATATTAAAGAAATAAACTGAGGGCACTTTCTAAGAAAATTTTCAAAATATTCTCGGGACATGTTATATGAAGTACCCATTACAATGAAGTAAGGAGTAAAGAAGCCTCTAAAATTAAGGAGAGAAGTAGGACATGCACATTGATCTGAAAATTAGTTTTTCGAATTTGTTCTCACTTTAAACTAAGCTATCAGATCCATTTCAATTAAATATTATTTAACTTAATAATTTAATTAAACATTTTCATTTCTTCCCTAGTGTAAAAATACCAAAAAATATGTGAAGAATATACCTTGGGGTCACAACTTTGATACGAAAATAAAACAAAAATATATTGATTGAATATATTGATCCTTCTTACCCTTCTCGATACTTGAAGTGACGAAATGCCAAATTCTCCACATGATTAACTAGATCATCCTGCCCTGGGTGGAATGGTAGTTGTTTCAGAACTTCAATAAGCATCAGGCAAAAAATGAACTCAACAGCAAGATCACAACGCTCTAATAAAGAATCAGCTTCACTGCGTTCAGCAGATTCAATGCTGAAATACAAAAGCAAAACAATACGCATTTTAAAAGACAAATATGACTACATTTGGAATTTTACTGAATATCAGAGTTTAGATCAACAGTCTGTCTTAATGCTGTATGAATTTAAGCAAACATAACATTTCTCAATTGAGATAATTACAATTCTTGTTTTACAATGTGTTTAGAATGTCTCTCCGGAGTCAATGTAGACTTTTTATACAAATATATAAATGTTGGGTTTAGCTGTGCGGGATCCCTCTGTTTTGTGATCCCCAACACCCGGGGCAGCCATGGAATTTCAGATTGCCACCAGGACCACACACTATATTCAATGTCAATGTTTCACTATAGTTCAATGTCACACTATAGTTAAAGTCAATGTTTGGAAGATGGGTTCAAAGAGCAGGGGACCATTGCCCATTGACGTGCCAATTTTCTCCGTCTTCCAGGCAGATAATATTTTTGTTGTACTTTCGTATTACTAATTACGAGATAATATGACACGAAAAGGATTAACATATCAGTCAACAGAGACTTTTCTCTCCTTTTTGTACATAGGACTTTCAGTACAATCACTTGCTGTATCTGTTTAGTTAATGTCAAAAACAGTTAAAAACTGAGTGGAATGCAGGAACAGATTTGGATGTTGCAACCCCACCTAACTAAAAAATCATGTTGCGGAATCTCTGCAATCAATTCCTCCAGATTTACCAAAAAATGTGCTTAATATTAGACTAATTTAACAATTATCAAATATTTAAAAATTCTAAACACAAACTCTTTTGTACAAATGACTTAAATAAATACTTTACAAACATATTGTATGACATTTAAAAAAAAATTATAACTTTTATTCTGGGATTCGGGGGAGAAGTACTAATTATTCTCGAGTACACACAGCAAATACTCCCTCAATTTGCAACCAAAAACACGATTTCAGCATGTCGCAGTAGGCTGCCAACATAGTGAAATGGGAGAGGGATGAAGCCAATGACTAAAGCATTTTCAAGCCCACAATGCTCTGAATCCAATTTCTTGGGCAGGTCCAAAATAAGAGAGAAGAACTCTCGCTACATTATTTCTGAACAAAACAGAGTAGAGTGGCGAAGCAGCCACTGCGGAGAGACATTTGGAACACTCAATGTAATGACTACAATATATTACGATATTAAACACTTTATATCTTGGTATCATTTCAACAATGCATAAAAAAGTACTTTGCTTCAGACATCAGTAGCAAAATCATTCATGTTTCTATATGCTTACATTTTGCCTTTCAGGTCCACTTTCTTTTGTTCAATACCACAACCATCTTTAATTTGTCTGTCATACCATGCAAACAGTGATCGAAGAATAGATGGCAAGCAATGTTCTGCCATGGATCCAAATGCAGTTAACAGCTGGTCAAATTGTGCATCCTCTCCTCTTTGAAGTATTTTAGAAATTGGTTTTTCCTGTTGAATCAGAAATATAAGTTAAAAATCTGAAGAAAGGAAAACTATCTATCATCAATATTGTTGTGGAAGACTCCCAGAAAAATTGCGCTTATTCAATTTTCAAAACATCTGTGTCAATCCAGTCAGTGAGAACAAACTTTCAGTAAAACCTGTATCAAATTCAACTGAAGTGCTTAGGGAAGTTGTTCTCCAAAGGGCACCTATGACTGAGTAGTGTATCAGCCACCACACGAGGAATGCCGCTGCAATGAATGTCTATGGCGGGTTGCATACTGCCCGTTTCAGCTCAAGTAAGTATTTAAATAATACTTTTTGTTCCCTTTAATACATCAAGAAAATTTAATAACTTCTAGACCATCCTAAATGCAATATTACTGCAGATTTTCATAAATTTAAAAACGTCTTTCGAGTAATTAAGTTTAAAAAAAGATTTTTATTGTTGCATGCCAAGAATAGCACGATATAAAATTGATATTTAATGAATCATTGTTCAACATATCTTATATATACTCACAAATTTTTAGAATTTGTAGAAACGTTTATGAGGGGGGAAAAAAATTAAAGAATATGGGGGTGATCACAAGAAATCTTAGGTTTAAGAGTGCCTTGTTGCCGAACTATCAGTTAGAAAATTTTAATACTGTACCCTGACGATGTAGGCACCATCGACACCAATACCCCACAATATTTTCAAGTTTGAAGGAGTCATGTGATAAAATCTATGTTTTTGCATGGAATGACCCGTATCGTGTATTATTATAATACATTTCTACATACTGTTTATGTTGCATACAGTGTTTTTTTCAACTAGATTGCAGACATTAGAGATTTACTGTTATTCTGCCTTAACGACCCAAAAAATGTACAGGCTTGCTAAGTCCTCATTGTTTCATTAAGTATATAACTGGATTATCGAAGATTGCATAATTTCTATGCAATTACTTGAAAATTCAGAAAAAAATATATTGTTAAAATATTTAACAATTACTTGTTAATATTTATGTAGAGAATAAAAATAAACTAAGGTGACTAAAGGTCATGGAATACCAATACGCAAATACACAAATGGCAGTAGCATTATATACAAAAGGTATAAAAGGAAAGAGCGTTGGCAGGCCTTTCATTTGTACTCAAGTGATTTTTGTTGAAAGGTTTCTGACATGATTATGGTTGGACGACAGGAATTAACATTTTGAAGGTGGAATGGTAATTGGAGCAAGACACATGGGGCATTCCATTTTGGAAATTGTTAACAATAGTGCAGCAATTCAGAGAGCGAAATGACAGGAGCTATTACATACCAGAGGTTCTGCCATGACAGCTTCCATTTTCCTCTCAGTCTGAACAGTAAAATCAGCAAAGAGAGTTCTCATTACAAACTCTCCAGGTCTTATGTTCATATCAATATTGACACACGCAGGGTACGGAGACCGTTCTTTGTGTGCACCCCAAGGTAGAACTGTTCCACTACTGACATTACTACACTGATTGACTTCCCCTGAAACAACACAAAATTATAAATATAAAATCAACTTGTTGTGCATAAAGACTTCTTCAAAACAAATTTTAGCCCCACAATAAAATGTATGAAAGTTCCTTGAAAGTTTAAAACAAACGCATTCACTTTCAACAAAATTTACTTCATAGTAGGTCTGTTTCTTCGATATTTGAAAATGTAACGAACATCCTAATATTTGAAATCTATGTACTTGCATTATGCTGCATCTTTGAGACAAGTTTATGTTTTACTTCTCAGAGTACCAAGTTGTCAGAGAGATTCAGAATCTGTTCGGATTTTCAAAATTGTGAATAAAAGGCGAGTTTATAGTCCAAAATTAGAATATAAGTTTCAAATTCAAGGGGCCGCGACATCAGCCAGTTCGATTCAGGGATATCAATTTTGGAGAAAATCGGATGAACGGTTTGGCAGATACCGGGGTTCCAGGTTGGACGGACGTTTTGCCGTCTATCGATTTTTCGTTATCAAGGACCCACAAAACATCGATTCTGGCTACACCATGTGTTAGAGGATTTTTTTCCTAAATTTAGTATCTGTATTTATCTAATTTTTCTTTGATAGGGCCCTGTAATAAGGGATTTTTCAGCCGAAAATTCACCGTTTTTTTCACGCAGCATTACGTAATTTACTCTCTACTGCGGTAGCGGTAGCGAGAAAGTAAACAAAGAGAGAGAGAGAGAGAGAGAGAGAGAGAGAGAGGACAAAATGGCATTTCCCAGTCTTCAGGGTTTCGAGCATAAATCAAAATATCTTTAGGTCCGGTTCGTAAAGAGAAGTCCATAGGATAAAATGTGTCAAAAGAAACTAGTGGTGCTTTTAAATTGTGGTGCTAGCAATTAAATAAACTGCATTAAATTCAAGCAGAAATTACGCGAATAGATTTTCTTTTCATTTCATGACCTTTTTGAAAGTTCTGAATTTTTAGAACAGATATTTTTAAAATCTCTATCATCAATATTGTACTTTTGCAAAGTTCTTTTTTAGCATTTTTGAAAATACACAGTTCACTGGAATGGAACTAGTACCACATTTTTTACCCTCCTTTGATATATACAAGGAAAACAAATTAAAGAAAAACAATGCGAAAATAATTGTTTAAAAATTGCCAATACACGCAAGATTACTTGAAAACTTCATATTTTCGAAAAAACGTGCATGTCCTTATGTAAGGTTCTATCTTTGCACAACACATCACATTAAGAAAAACTCTCTATTTTCATTATTGTAGTTATAAGAAATTGTGGAAAAAAATCGGAGCTTTTAAAATTTTCGAAAATCCAGAGATATCAACGAAAATGAGATCAGCGCCATTTTCTAACCGTCCTTCATGCTATTCGCCATTCGGAGCCATTTTTGCGAAAATTTTGAAAATGTTGAAGCTGCATGTAAGGTAACTCACAAAATCAAAAGAGAACTTCAAATTCGCAGAGCCTGGAGTTCGTTCAGTTCGATTGGGAAATATCAATTTTGGAGAAAATCGTAAGAACAGTTTAGGCGAGAGCGTTGACCACAGACGACATGCTCCGTCGTAAATCGATTTTTCACTATCAATGACCCACAAAACATTGATTCTGACTATACAACGTGTTTGAGGAAATTATTTACTACACATGAGACATTCCCCGATAAATCGCACAAATTTAAAAAAACATTTGTCCTTGATGTTCCAGATTCTGGAGATCAGACGTTATTCATTTTCAACGATTTGAAAAATATGATTGCGTCGCTTACTTTAATCGTTTCTATCTTGTATTGTAAACATTACAAAAATTTAATATTTTGCGATATTAAAGAACTGAGACACACTTTCATTTGATGTATGTATAGAATCCATTCAGTTTTTAAAGGCATACACTTTGTTTTTAAATTTTTTCCTTAGCCAGTCAATTTAAAAATTTGAAAAAAAAAACATTATTATTATTATTTCCTATTTTTCACACTTTCTCTGCTTTAGCAGGGGAAACTTTCACCTGTCCAATTGATGTTATAGGACTAGGCTCGGACTGCGCAGGAAGGAAATTCATCCTGACCTATATGTCACTCATTTAAAAATTTTCTGACAATATAACATGTTTGAAGGAGGGTGGCTTTCTGGGCTTCGTCAAAGATATTTTTGATATCTAATTTCTCCAGATTTCTTTTAAAGAATCGTTATGATTTTTTTCCGATGATATGCAAACAAGCAAAAAATATGAAAGTGACACTGTTTGTAGAAGAAATGTAAAGGATAATTTTACACTAAAGATATTTTTTTACCGTGAGTCTTTAACAATTAGGATGTAAACAAATTGTAAAAATGCAATAAATGGAAATGTAATATATTTAAATTCTTGAATTTTGGAAGAAAAATTGATGAAACTACTTTCAAGCTACTCTGTAAATTTCATCATGGAATCTTGAATGGTTTTAAAGTTATGAATAAAAGTATCTTACTGGCGCTCCATAAACGAACTCATCTCAGCTGCTAGAGCTGCCGCGCCCCAGCGCTCTTCGTCAGCACTCGGCGTTACTTTTTTCCCACGCGGCGCGATGGTGGATTTCACAAAACTACTTCTCTAGGAGTTAATTTTGCCGTACGAGCTACATGAAGAGATACGCCAAATTCGACCATTTTTTTGTTCACTCCAACTTTTTGGTAAACACGTTAAAATCATATATTTCTCATTACCTGTTTTCACATTTGAAAATTTTTCTTTAAATTGTTTCAACATTTCTTCTCCATCACTGCTTTCTGTACTCACATGAAATAATTCAGAAACCGCTTTATTTAAGGCACTCACCTTCCTCCTTGCGTACGATTTCTCTCGGGTTTGTTTTCGCAATGACAATGGTGATTGACCCAGAGGATACAATATGTTTACATTACGCATAGTGGCTTCCTCTGCAACTCTTGGGGCTCCGTACTCTTCACTTCACGTTTTCACTTCACTGTTTCAGTTGAGTCACTAAGATCTTCATTGGGCATTTTGGATATTTTGTGACGACACAGATCGCATATTGCTTCACCTACCACTAAAATTCGATATTTTCTTCCGCATCGCCTCTGTTATCTTTCTCTTACTCACCCGACTTTTGTGCTTCTTAAGTCCGAAAGGATTGCAGCACCAAAGCCTGTTAAACGTATTCACAATCTATGGAATTTTCTATCACGATGTATCACTGAACAGTAACACGCGAAAACTAAGCCTGTAAAGTGGTGTCAGGATCCCTTCGAAGGCATCGATGGATATCCCTAGGGAATGAACTTGGCGGTGCCTGCCTACGACCTTGCGTCACCCCTCGCTGGGCAGGGGCACGCGACTTTCAACCTTAAGAGCAAAGTGCGCGCATACTTTTTATTTAATAACTTACACATTTTTTAAGATTCCATCGCAACAGTTTGCAGAATGGTTATTTATTGGTTCTTCTTGCAGTGTGTAAAATATGCAAGAAAAGAAAATATTACTTTTGAAGAAAAATGTATTTGTTTAATTTATTAGCATTTTTATTATAAACAAATATCTCAATCCTTAATATATTATCAACTGCTTAAAACATGATCATTATCTTTAAAATACTGCGCCCGTTTTTAAAGTTTTATTCATTTTATGAACGTCATAATTATTATCATTATTGAGTACATTGTGTCATCGCCCTTGTTTAACCAGTAATTGATGCTAAACTGCTGAAGATATTAATTCCATAAATTGTCTTTTAACTGTTCATCATTAGCAGATTAATGTAAAAAAATATGACAAAAATCTGAGACTTACTGTCAGAAAACTTGAAATTTTGCATGGAATGACCCAAATACAAGAGTTTGGAAATAGAGATCAGCCGAATGTGGGGCGTACAAGCACAGGTCGTCCCGATAGTTATCGGAGCTCTGGGATTTGTTCCGAAAAATTTGGGTAAGAACTTCGCTAAACTTACAGGTCATCCAAAGGACTGAGAAGTGCAAGAAATTGCTTTACTTGTAACAGCTCACATTTTGTGCAAAGTATTGAAGAGGCACCGATAGTCCCTAGATCTGCTAGTTGCAACCTGGAGCATATTTTATTTTGCGCTGATTCATAACATCTTTATTCGTGAATTAGTGGAATAATAATAATAATAATAATAATAATAATAATAATAATAATAATAATAATAATAATAATAAAAATGAAATTTGAAATCCATCCAACTGCCTAGCATCACCATTCATTTTACGTTCCCGAAACGCAGTAAAGGGCGGGCGACTATGTTTGTCGCCAAATTACACAAAAAATAGTTATATTTTCAAAAAATTCAACATGACCTTATTTGATGATCTGTTTTTGATGAACACATTTGATGAAGAAAAAAGTGTACCTTCATAATTGTAGTTCTAGGAAGACGCCGAAAAAATATTGAATTTTTTTTCAATTTTGAAAACTTTGGGTTTTCAACCAACATGAGACCACCATTTTCTTGAACGTCCTTCAGACTGTCCAACAATAAAATTTCATCAAAAACGCCGGAGCCGTTTTTGAGAAAACATAGTTTAAACAAAATTAAAAATTGCCTACATTATACGCAAAATTACTTGAAAAATTGTGAACGACCTTATTTCAAAATATATCTTTAAGGAACACTTTTATTAACGAAAAAAACTCTATGTCTAATATTTTAGTTGTGGGAAAATGCCCAAAAAATTTGGAAATACAGTTTTCAACGAAAACGAGCCTCACACCATCTTTTGAAACGTCCTTTACACTATCCAACAAGAAAATTTAATCACAAACGATGGACCCATTTGTTTGAAAATTTTGAAAATGTCCCAGGGGCCAGAAAATTGATTTGCATAGTTATGACCATATTATTCATTTTATTTTATTAAATTTTGGAATTTACGCGTACTATGCAAAGTATGATTGATTAATGCTCCGAATGTACTTAACATAAAAATTCCTCGTTTGTTTCGTTTAATATTTTGATTTGTGTATTTTATTCATATGTAAATTACTTTCTCAAAAAATAAATATAATTTTTCATTAAAATAATGTTATTTATAATTTTTAATAAAAATAATATTTCATTAAAAAATTGTAATTATTTTTTAAAAAATGAAAATTTCTATACGAACTCTCTCAGATAAAAATTTGAAAATATATAAGCGTATTTTTTGTTCAATTTTCTACAAAACACAACAAGAAAAAAAGTGGGCACTCAACACGTACAGATAAAAAAAAATCTATTGTAAGTATGCGAGCGCGTGGTTCGTGCCCCTGCACTAACGAATTGTGTTCGATCAGTCTTTGATACAAGTGCCGACGAACAATAAAAATAATGGCAGTCTGCCTGAGTAGGGTTTCAAGAAACATAAGAAACTCACATGTTCACTCTCTTCCCAGAAGGGATGAGCAGTGGCGTAGCTACCAATTAGGCTGCAAGGCGAAGCCTACCCAAGCATTTAATGAAAAATAAAAACCGTTCTCATTACTTTGTAGTGTGCTTATTGATAATTTTTCAATTTACAATTACGTTTCACGTAGGTTTTGCGTCTTGAACTTCCCGTTTAATTGCGAACTTACCTGTCATTGGAGGAAGGCTCTAGCATTCAGAGCCTACAACGCATGCGCAGTTCGCGTGCTCGCGAGACGCAGATACGCTGTTTCTACAGTCGACAACAGCGAGCCGAAGGCTAGCCATCGGGATCCATGAGTTTGTTCGTGGTGTGCGGCGGGCCCACACTCCAACACGAATACGACAGGCGCGCAACACAAACTCACTTTAACGGAACGACTAACCTCTTATTGAAACCGAAGACTTAGGAAGAGGTGGCAAGAAACAGTGGACTACTAGAATTGTATTATTTTTTGGGGGAAATGTTATTTTATGTTAATGTGTTAGAAAGCCTTAATTTGTTTGTAGATTTTAAATATATCAGTGTTACCATGCTTTGATATTGCATCTGTGTGGTATGCATGTGAGACCAACATTTTGTGAACAAAATAATAATAATAATAATAATAATAATAATAATAATAATAATAACCCACCTAGGGAGTACACGACCTTGCAGTTGGTGGTGGAGCTTGAGTACCCCCATGAGCCTTAAAGCTATGTCAGTGGTAGCCTAGCTACCGGTAGGGCCTCCCTTGCTGAATAGATTGAAGGTGAGGGGTCAGACGAAGAAGTACTCCATTTTGAGGAGAGTGGGAAGTAAGTAGAGAGGGAAGGGTCATGAACCTTTGGACTTCCTATTGTCGGCCCATAGAGAGTACAGGAGAGAAACTGGGTTGGCACACCAGGCCACTGATTAGAGTGGAGGCCCGAACCTTGCATTAGCCAGCGAAGGAGGTTGCCTTCAGCAGTCAGTGAAAATCCCGTAGGGTTTAGTAATGCCGACTGGCGATCGGAGGGACCCCTTGCTGGGCCCTGCGGGGGGATGCCCCGAGGCCACTATGGGTCGCAGTAACGGATGGCAGGAAACAACCCGAGGGTTAAGTGTGATCTGTGAACTCGAACTTGCGTCCCGCAAATCTTCAATTCAAACCAATGAGCAAAATGGATAGAACAAGAAATGTAATGAATCTTAACGTGCCTTGTTCTACCAATGTCCCATACCTGCTCAGAAACCGAGCTAATGTCACCTTGGCGTCTGGCCATCCCACGGATGTTAGTCCCAGGGACCCAGAGCCGGCAGTAGCTCGAAGCCATCGTCAGAGATGGACCCGGGATGAATTAAAGCAGGTGATGTGGTGCTTTTACTATGCAAAAGCGAAAAATGGGGGCTCAGAAATAGAAGTTTTCAAGGTATGGAGAGAACGGAACCCAGATATGAGACCTACCCTAGACTCAAAGAAGCTTGCCAGTCAACGTCGATACATACTCAGCAGTGGAAAATTCACAGCAGAACAACTTGCTGACATTGAGAGAAATGCGGAGTATGTACTTCGCTCGAACTATCCACATGACAAACATGTAGAACTTGAAAATGATGATCCCGTGGAAGGTTCATCTCTTTCCAGTGAAACACACGTCAGTGATGAAAATCCATCTGGCAATGAATTACACGACAAGGACATGGTGCGAAATCTCCTTCGGCGCGAAATAGAAAGAGTTAGTCAACTTCCGTTTGAATCTCGCGAACCGTTGAGGAGAATATACCTAAATGCCAAAGCTAAAAGAGTGATAGAAACAGTGAATTCTGTCTTAAATGAGGTGGTAGAGACCCCAGGCAGAGATCTAGATATTACTGAAATCAATCACATCATATATGCAACTGGATATCTAGTATCTCAGATAATTTTGGGGCCAGCCAAGAAAACCCACGGCCGACAGCAAAACAGAATAAACAGCTCTGTACCCCCATGGATGAACAGAATTATGAAACGGATAGCCGACACTCGGCGCGAAATATCACTCTTAGCTGAGGCATCTTCTAAATTAACGCACACCTCTAAGTTCAACGAAAAATATTCAATGTTGAACAAAAATACCAAATTGAAAATGACACCAGCAGGCTAATGGTAGTCGAGAAGCTAAAAGAGAAAATTCAAGCATGGGCTCAACGAATTAGACGTTACAAACGCAGAATAGATTTCCGTGTGCAGAATCGGTTGTTTGAAACAGACGCGAAGAAATTCTACCGCAATCTGACTCAGAAACCGAATGGCAATGCTGTCACTCCTTCAAAAGATGATGTCGAGGCATTTTGGGCAGCAATCTGGGAAGAGAGCAGATCCTACAACAAAGATGCATCTTGGCTTCAATCTGAAGTTGATGCAGCAAATGAACTTGTAGAAACAGTGAAAGATGTTCACGAATTCTTGGAAGAGGACCTCTTCCAAGCAATTAAGAACATGGGAAACTGGAAATCCCCCGGGATTGATAAGATCCAGATTTATTGGATTAAGAGACTAACAGCATTACATCCGCATCTGGCAAAGGCTATTAATAATATTTTACAAAATCCAAAGGAACTCCCGGAATGGCTCACTTGCGGCATCACGTATCTGCTACCCAAAGAGGGAGACAGCTCTTTGGCGAAGAACTACAGGCCAATCACTTATCTGCCAGTACTGTACAAAGTTATAACTTCAGCCATAGCTGACAAAATGTACAGACATCTAGAGAAGAATCATCTAATGCCAGCTGAACAAAAAGGATGTAAAGGTTCTTATGGCTGTAAGGAAATCTTGCTACTGAATAAAGTCATCTTGAATGATGTAAAGAAACGAAAACGTAATTTGAGCATGGCTTGGATTGACTACCAAAAAGCCTTTGATAGTGTACCACACGATTGGATTTTGAAGACCCTGGAGATCTATCGATTTCATCCTAGACATTGAATTTTGCAAGGCTAGCATGAAGTCGTGGAGTACCAGGTTACTAATACAGAGCAGAAAGGAAGCAGTAGAAACCAGAAGTATTCAGATCAACAGGGGTATTTTTCAAGGAGATTCACTATCCCCTCTGCTGTTTTGCATTAGTTTGATCCCACTATCGAGACAGTTGTCGCAAGCTGACTTTGGTTACAAGCTCCATGGTGATGAAAGGCCAGTATCACATTTGTTTTACATGGATGATCTGAAAGTGTTAGCTAAGAATGAAGCGATTCTCTCCCAAATGCTGTCTGTCGTGAATGACTTTAGCAATGACATTTCCATGAAGTTTGGTCTTGACAAATGTGCAAAAATTAATTTAAAAAGAGGCAAACTGACAACGTCAGAGAGCATTGATGTTGATATGCACACTGTGATACAAGATCTTGAGCCAGGTAAAACTTACAAATATCTGGGCATTGAAGAATGTGAGACTATCTCGAACAACACAATGAAAGAGAGAATTCGCAAGGAGTATTACAGAAGAGTGAGACTTGTCCTGCAGTCTGCTCTGAACTCCAGGAATAAAATATCTGCAATTGGTAGTCTGGCGGTGCCTGTAGTTGAGTATAGTTCCGGACTAGTGGACTGGACTGAGCAAGAAATCCGCATCATGGATCGAAAAACCAGAAAACTGCTAACGCATCATGTCGCCCACCCTCGAGCTGATGTACATAGACTTTATGTGTCACGTAAGGAAGGAGGAAGAGGCCTCAGACAAACTGAAGCCTCCTGGCACAATGCAATAGTTGGAATGGGAAAATATGTAGTCAGTCATCAAGATGACCCTCTAATGAGGCAGGTCATGAAATCTGACCGAAAAATGGGAAACAGAGGCATTGTTAGTGTATCAAAAAGCATTGCAAAGAAAACTATGCAAGACACGTCAAATAACACAGACACTGAACTTCTGGTACAACTAAACATGAAATGTGAAAGAAGTCGTGGAGGGACAAACTCCTCCATGGACAATATCTAAAAAGAATGGACAAGGCGCATATCAATAAAGATCAATCATTTATGTGGCTTAAAAGGGGAAGAATGAAGCCAGAATCGGAAGCAGTTCTAGTAGCTGCTCAAGATCAGGCGTTGAGAACACGACATTATGATAAAGCGGTTCTCAAAATTTCCCAAGATGACAAATGCCGAATTTGCCAGGAGCAAGTAGAAACCATTGATCATATTGTCTCAGCTTGTCCAATTCTAGCAAAGACCGAATACTTGAAAAGACACGACAGGGTGTGTAGTTACCTCCACTGGCAGATCTGTACCGCCCTCGAAGTTCCAAACACATGCCCCAAGTGGTACGAACACTCACCAAAACCGGTGACGTCTGTTGGATTGTGTACGATATTGTACGACCAGCAGATTCAAACTGATCGCACGATAGCGGCAAACAAACCGGATATAGTCATCCGGGATTTAGAGAAAAAATCGTGTCTACTTGTGGATGTTGCTGTACCTTGCGATCAAAATGTCGTTACCAAGGAGGCAGAGAAACGTCTTAAATACAAGAGTTTGGAAATCGAGATCAGCCGAATGCGGGGCGTAAAAGCACAGGTCGTCCCGATAGTTATCGGAGCTCTGGGATTTGTTCCGCAAAATTTGAGTAAGAACTGGTCTAAACTCCCAGGTAATTCAAAGGACTGGGAAGTGCAAGAAATAGCTTAATTTGGAACAGCCCACATTTTGCGCAAAGTATTGTAGAGGCACCGATAGTCCCTAGATCTACTCCTTAGGTAGCTGGTTGCAACCTGGAGTAGATTTTATATTCAGCCGACTCATAACATCTTTAGTCGTGATGTAATGGAATAATAATAATAATAATAATAATAATAATAACGAACGGCGAGACATGAGACAATAATTGTCATTTTGAGATATTGCAATAAATAAAAAGTAAATCAGCTCTAGAGCCTACCCAGAAAAAATTACCCAGCTACGCCACTGGGGATGAGTGACAGCAAAACGAATTCTACTACTGCTTTTCCTCGTGTCAGCGAAATGAATTTTACTGCAGAGTCCCTTTGCGTCCTAGGGATGGGGTGCCCTCCTGGCCTTGCTCGTGAAGTACAATCGACCACTTGTCAAGGGACATCAATAAAATTTTCTGAACATCAGTCACAATACGCACCTTATGAAGACAAGAGTGCTAGTGTTTGTTCCGTGAATCGTGTGTACACTGTGCAACATGAGTGGCGATCACCGTATGAGATACGTCAGATGTTTCAATCCATTTACTCTTTCTGATCACGATTTTTAGAAAAGAAAATCTCCACGACGTGTAAACCACAATTTGCTGGTGAATTTACATAAGTCTTTAGATTGGTGAATTTGTGATTCATTTCGGAAGAAAGGCAATCGACTTCCAAAACGGCCTTTTGTTAGTGAAGACAGCGTCGAGATCTCGTGGCCTTAACGAAAGTAGCGGAAGGTCCAGTGAATATAGTGAAAGAGTGGAAATAAAGGAAATAACAATTTAAGCTCTTCAGATAGTTCGTCAAGTGTCTGCGAAATGAATAAAGAGAAGATAAACAGGAGTTTAATTGCAATAGGACCCTCCCCGCCAAGAAAACAAAAATTCCCCATGAGAAATTCTAGAAAGTACTAAGTACCAACACAGATACATTTTTTCACATTGAAGATCCTTCGACGTCCATCGTAAAATCAAAGATACTATTTAGAAACATCGATTCCTTTCACTCAACAGATGACATGACGTTGAAAATTTAAATTTTGACAATTTTTGAAAGTTGGACATACAATAAAATTAAACGACATTTTGCAGCAACGCATGATAAAAGTGTCTAAAACGTTGGCTGAAGACAATGGAATTTTGTCCAGACCTGAAGGAAATACGGGAAGGCATTAAAATTGTGCATTGTGACTAATGTTCAAGAATTCTATGGTAAGCGAGTACTTGTATTTACAGTGAGTTGTGAGGGACTAGAAAATTTAAAAATGTCAGTCAAAACATGAGTCAAGAATCCGTCATTTAATTATATATTCATGTAAATAAATATTATACATTCAATCGTGAAGTTTCACCACTTCAAGTACTTAAATTACCGCTTCATCCAAAGAAAGCGACGGCCAGTAACGCAAGAAATGAGTCTACTGCAGCAATCTATTACACACTGGTTCGTAAAATATTAATATCTTTTAAAGTTACAGAGATCCCACTTTGATTTTTCTAGACTTATCAAGATTCTAGTGCGTTTATAAATATTTTTTAAAAATTTTTAGCTCATCGAGTTTACAAAAATATTCAATTTTCAAAATATCAATTTAAAAAAATGAAAATTCAGGAAATTTAAAATTTTGCAAAATCTTAAAAATTAAACATGTCTTTATGTTTCGAATAGAATTTGAACGGAATTTATATAATTAGTGTATTCAAATATATGATATTTTTAAGTTAATGAAGCGCGTCATTTTTAGCAAATTTCATTATACAGAATTTCCGAAAACAAAGTTAGAAAGAAATACACGTTGATTTGATCCATATAGCAAATTAGAAAATAATTAAAAATATGAAGGTAAAATTTTGGCCTTTTTTGTGCGATTTTACGTAGAATGGCTCACCGATTTTGAAGAAAATCGGCAGAACGGTTTAGCCGCTAGCGGTGTTCGCATACAGATGGACGGACGTTCTGCCGTCAATCGATATTTCAATATCAAGAACCCACAAAACATGGATACTGGCTACACCACGTGTCAGAGGATTTTCTTCTAAATTTAGCAACTGGATTTATCCACTTTTCCGTTTCCAGGGCCCTATAATAAGAGTTTTTCTGTCGAAAATACGCTGTTTTTTGGCGCAGCGTTACATAACTTTCTCTCTACCGCAGTAGCAAGAAAGTAAAAGGTCGCTAAATCCATGCACCATTTCTGTTCGTACGATTGAGTTACGTAGTACAACCCATTGAAGAACTGCAGAATTTTCAAACAAACTTCGAATGAGAAACCGTCTGTTCAAGAGATCAAGTGACCTCGAGTACTTCACGCTCGTTTCATCTCCTAGAATATAGGTAAGCGGAAAGAACTCGGTACTTGTTTGAAAGAAGTAATCACCTACACAGCCAACACCATTCATTCATAATATTTATTACACTACCTGGATACAGTTTTCTGAGAAGTAATAGGAACCCAAATATCGCGTCACAAGGAGGTGTCGTTACTAATGTCGGCGACGATCTCATCTTCGTCAGCATATAACGTCAATCTGTGTAACGAATATCTCTTCATTGAAATTTCAATATTTAGCAAAGAAATGTGCTCTGGGTATAATATAAAGCCCTCTGAAAACCAGAAATATTGAAGCTACTGATAGAGAAATTGCGTCTTGCTCAAGTAAATAAGATAATATTGATGGGAGATTTCCATTACAACCTGCTAGATTGGCTCGAACACATATGGCAAGCTCGCGCAACACGCCCGCCAGCTCCTTTGATAACAGATGAAATACAATCGTTAATTACACATAGGGACGCCACTTTTAAAATATTTCGAAATACAAAAGGCGGGAACGACTAACTTAAATTCAAGAAGTTAAGAAATCTTGCCACGCAAAAATTGTAAGATGCGAAGTGTAAATATTACCACGATTTTCCAGGCCCGCGCAGCTCCTCCAAACAAATATTCACTAGGAACACTCGGCATAGACAAACTACGATACTTTATGTACTGCTAGACAGTATTAATTAACGTGATACTATGGTCCCCAACTTAGATAATTCATTAAAAACAATACTTTTTAAAACTTACTTTTCGAAGAATAGTAGAAACTTACCATTCCAAAAGAATTATTTACGTATACAAATTATACTGATGTTCTCAAAACCAGTGGCGTAGTGTGACTCGCACATTTGGGGATGCTCAACAATAACACACAAAATGTCACTATCAACTACTTCATCTAACAGGCGAACGCAACACAAGGCAGATACACAGGAACTACTTCAGCGATCTCGATTGCTTACAACGGTGTAGGCGCTTCCCACAAAATCCTCACAGCAGTCTGCCGATGTCTTCAAAGCAAATTATACAATGGCTCAGCTTTAATTCTTATACGCGAATGGCAATAAGACCACTTGTTAATTTATACATTGCAGACTTAAATAATATGTAATCTAGTTAAGAGATAATACAATTTCTTGGATATTAATTAAGAAATAGTAGATAGGCCCTATTTCTACAGTTTGTGCCCATGACCAAGCGGGGACTCCCGAGTGTGTGTGTGTGTGTGTGTGTGTGTGAGAGAGAGAGAGAGAGAATTTACTGACCGCCTGAAGTGTGCTGCGCTCTCGTGCACAAACGAGCTTCTTTCCGCAGTAGATGCTAGCGTAAAGCAATCGGGTTTCTCTGGGCCAGGGGCGAAGAGGGGAGGGGAACCTCGCCATCTGCGCATGCGTCATTGCTCGTCGCAATCTCGCGGCAACGCTAGTAGCATTTTAGCTTCCAAGCAATCACAGGCCAGCTTCAACAGCCCGCCGAATTCAATCATAGGAAATCGATTTAAAATTAATACAAAACGTGTTTCGCTCAACAGACCACTTGTAAGATTATCAATACAATATTTAACCCTTTCCAGCCCAAATTATGGGTAATTAACAAAAAAAATTAATTTCCACATTTATCGCTTCTAAATACCCTCAACAAACACAGACAAATGAGTTTCTTAAGTAATTTTTGTCACATAGTTGAAATTTTTTAGTGGGTCCATATGGACCCAGTGGGAAGATGGGGTAGAACATGTTTATATATATACATATTATATACGTGGAATTACTCACATATATATGATTGTATGTGTATACATGAACATGTGTAGATGCATATATGTATATATAAACATATATACGTGTATATGTATATGTAAACATATATACATGTATATGTATATGTAAACATATATACATATAATTGTATATATGATCATATATCCCTGTATATGTATATATAAACATATATATGTGTAAATGTTTACATAAACATGTTTATCTGAGTACATATATATGTATAAGTATGTTTACATATCTCTGTATATATGTGTATATGTATATGTGCACATATCTATTTATATATGTGTGTATATGTATATGTATACATATCTATGTATATATGTGTATTAATATTTATGTATACACATAATATAATTATACAAAAGTAATTGTACACATGTAATATAAATAATTTTCAAGTTGTGATTTCTCGCACATAACTTCATTTTGTAAAGACATTACTCTTACTTCCCACTGGGTCCATATGGAACCCGAAACTAATGACGTCACAGCATAATAACTTTGAACATTATTTAACTGCCAAATTTATATTATTATCCTTATTACATGTACATTGATAATATTTTTTTTTAAACTGCAGTAAACAATATTTTCCCTCGAAATTATTATTATTTTCTTATGAAGCACAGCTGATGCAATGGCGGAACGCACTCAGTTCTTTACAATGCTGCAGAATGTCACGTGTTCCAACAGTCAAGTCTAAGTTGACATTTACTGACTCTATACACACACAACAAAGTCATGGTGCCATATTGGAACAATGGACAATCACGGATGCCGAGAAAATATAAAAAATTAGTAATGGGTCCAATTGGCCCCATTGGGCTGGAAAGGGTTAAGGTTCTTATAAACGGGGATGCTCAGCATCTCAGCGTCCCCTGACGCTACGCCACTGCTCAAAACTATTCAGAGCCCAAAACCAATACGATTCCCATAATATCCCACCAGCCTCATAATACGAGTTTTTCAGAGAAAAAAAATCTACGATTTCTGCCGCAACATTAGAATACTTTCTCTTTACTGTGTACGTACATAGTACAGCGACCAAGTAAAACATTTCTTTCGTGTCAAGGATCTGCAAAACGTGGACTGACTACACTCCGAATTCGAAGATACAGTTTACTATGTATGAAGGAGTCAAGGCCAATTTGTATCAGGGAACCACGCAGTGTGTTTTCTGTTGAAAAATCTACACTTTTCTTGCACCATTATTTACCTTTCTCTTTCTATGTCATAATAGACGAAAAAGTAAAACAAAGTAGTACACTATGTGTGGTATTAATAAAAACAGCAATTGCGTATTACTCAAGATTATGGAGAAACTTCTCGTTTTGGTACGAATATCTTTCTCTTCGCTTTACTCACTCCTGAGCATTTACTCCAGCTTCGAGCATTTGCTCTGACGAGAGCAACTACTCCGTGTTTCGTATGAATAATCGAGAGCACATTCTCAAACGTCAAAGCAATTAAGATTTCTTGAGTGACCTCCATAGCTAGCTTAGGGTACCAAAGAGAGGTTATAATAGTTCGTCACCGAGGTTCGTTTGGTCACAGGCATCTGAAAATCGGTATGTACATTAAGCCTTTTTATAATTAAATTAAAATGGCAGAATTCATGCAAATTCGAGCAAAGAAATGATACACAGAAGACTATCTGATCCGAGAAACTTCAAAAATCTCTTCAGATTTGAGGAGAAAAACAATGAATGGCTAAACAGAGACTTTTTAAGGAAAATTATGATGGGCCGCTTTGAACAATGTACAAAAATGTATTTTTTTTTAGATATTTAGGAGATTCTGGATTCCAAAGGGGTGTGGAAGAAGACATTAGAGTCTATCAAAGTACTGTTTCTCTGACTTTCAATACTGTTACAATTTTTTTTTTCTTTTTCACACCTTAAGAATAATAGGACGCGGCATTCTTTGGGAAAATCAACGAAGTTTACGTCGCTTTGAGACTCCATTTCTACACACAAACAACCTTTAACCCTTTCCAGCCCAAATTATGGGTAATTAACAAAAAAAATTAATTTCCACATTTATCGCTTCTAAATACCCTCAACAACACACACAAATGAGTTTCTTGAGTTATTTTTGTCTCATAGTTGAAATTTTTTAGTGGGTCCATATGGACCCAGTGGGAAGATGGGGTAGAACGTGTTTATATATATATACATATTATATACGTTTAATTACTCTCATATATAAGTTTGTATGTGTATATATGAACATATATAGATGCATATAAGTATGTACCAACATTTATATGTGTATATGTAAACATATAAACGTGTATATGTATATATAAACATATATATGTGTATTTGTATGTATGAACATATATACGTGTATATGTATATATAAACATATGTATGTGTAAATGTTTACATAAACATGTTTATCTGAGTACATAAATATGTGTATGTATAAGTATGTTTACATATCTATGTTTATATGTGTATATGTATACGTGCACATATCTATTTATATATGTGTGTATATGTATATGTATATATGTATCTATGTATATATGTGTATTAATATTTATGTATACACATAATATAATTATACACAAGTAATTGTACACATGTAATATAAATAATTTTCAAGTTGTGATTTCCCGCACATAACTTCACTTTGTAAAGACATTACTTTTACTTCCCACTGGGTCCATATGGAACCCGAAACTAATGACGTCACAGCATAATACCTTTCAACATTATATAACTGCCAAATTTATATTATTATCCTTATTACATGTACATTTATAATATATTTTTTTAAACTGCAGGAAACAATATTTTCCCTCGAAATTATTATTATTTTTCTTATGAAGCACAGCTGATGCAATGGCGGCACGCACTCAGTTCTTTACAATGCTGCAGAATGTCACGTGTTCCAACAATCAAGTCTAAGTTGACATTTACTGACTCTATACACACACATCAAAGTCATGGTGCCATATTGGAACAATGGACAATCGCGGATGCCGAGTAAATATAAAAATTAGTAATGGGTCCAATTGGCCCCATTGGGCTGGAAAGGGTTAACTACAGCGACTGCAGCACATGGAGAGTACACAGCGTCTGCGTAGGAAAGTCTCGTAACTCCAGTATGTCCAAAGAATATTCAACAATTCGTATTCAAAACCTCTATGCAGGATGTATTTGCTCAATTCTGCTCATCTGACGAGAGCAATTACTCCGACGAGCGAGTAACGCTTTATACACAAGAAACTGAGTAATTACTCACACTGAGCGAAAGGTGGAAAGTTTGCTCTCAAGTGTTTACTTAGAGTAATTGCTCGTTTTTTTTAAATATCGCGCTATGACTAAGCCAAAACTCGATCCTTTCTTATTAGAGTGCAATCATTTTAATTACTCTTTCATTGTAAATAAATATTGTGTTAATTTGCATAAGAATAGATAATGCAAATAAGTACTAACTACACAAACTACTAAAAGCTTCTTTCAAACATAACTATCTACTACAATGTTTGGCACAATTACAATATTCCTTGATTTGGAGAAAAAATGCAGAAATGATATACACTGCAAAACCAAATTTTCCTAAGCTGCTGTAACTGTACAGTAGAGAAAAATATCAGTTACAACACACTTCAAACTATAACAGTTGCCTTAAAAGCACAGACACTGAGACATCAACTTACATATTCAGTGGTACCAGTCACGTTTTCAAAACATGTCAGGTTTCTATTTACACACAAATCAATCTTGCTTTTTTTAAATCTATTTTTCGAAAAGAGACATCTCTCAAATTGCAATTACCAAATTTTTCTCCTCAAAGAATACTGTCAACCTCATGTAAAGAACTAAAGCTTAAAAGCCCTTCAGAAGAGTTAGGAAGCCAAATGCAAGTTATAATGTCATAATTAAGCTAAAAGAGACTTAAGACTACATAGAGAAAGACAACTTTGAAACAATGTGACTTAAAGCAACTCCTCAACTATGTTTTTGATTAAGTATCTTCCAACTAAAATAAAATATTCATGGAAACTAGGTTTTTCAGTTCATTTACATGACCATTTGTATGACATGTGTAACTAGTGGCCTTCCCCAAACATCAATTAATGAAAGGAAAATTCTTCATACCTGATGATGTGCTGACAATTGTATTAGTCGTATAACCAGCAATGCTGGAAATACTAGGAAGCTGATCACACATTGTTTGTTCATGTTGAACACATGATGTTCCTGATACTGGGTCCGCATTTGAGAACGCAACTTCTGTCTCTTTGGTTACAGTTGTAGAGGGTGCTGCAGCATCAGGGGTGTCTACAATAAAATGTAGCTCATCACCTACAAGTATAATTTTCCTGAAATTACACTGAATTCCCAACTGTACTCCCAATCTTCGGTATCCATAAAAATCACAAACCACATTTCATTTCCCTTGCATTATACTTCATCAGATGCTTTGAAGCACAATATCATTTCTTCAAAATATTTTTCATCATGCGTAAATCCGCATATCAAGAGAATGAAAACTAAAAAGTACACAAAGCAGATGTAAAAAGATACAATCTATTATACTGCACATGCATTTCCCAAAAAGCTTTTCTACAAAATAGAATTGAAAAGGTCAGGCAACATGATGACGACCAACATTCCTGTAATTCTTGTAACATAGAGAAAATCAACGTATTTGTATCGGTTTTTGTAAATTCAATCATATCTAAGTCAGTATACAAGTACAGACTTAACTTCTTTCTATACATAGGTACATGCGTAGACATACACACAAGTTAAACACAAACTCATGTGTAAAAAAATTGAATCGAAATGTTAGTTTTTGGAAAAAATTGTAATATCACAGCTTTGGATATATTCAATGAATGTAATCATATTGCCCTCATTCCAGTTGCCTTAAATTAATGCCAAGAATTGAAGTATATTTGCACTACCTAAAAGGCACAAAACATTACTTATAATACAGCATACACTAACGTACAAGGGCATTTTGCTAATAGTTGCTTTTTGCTTATATTTTACTCAACTACACGTACATTTTTTTGTGTGTAACTGGCAAAGAATATGAGACACTATTTTTTGGGAAAATTGAGATCGCTAATAGTCATACCTGTAGGATTTCCGTTACCCACAGCACCACCACCATCAGTGTCTTCTGGATCAGCTGAAAATTGAAATGAGTCAATTGAATCCTCCAACACATTTTCTACAAAGATCTTATGAATTGATATTACATAACTTGTAAAGCAAGCAAAAAGTGCCCGACTTCTGTTCACAGGATGAAATGTTAAGCAATCAAATTAAACTGATTTGTCTCAATCTCTATGTTTATAAACTAGCAGCAAACATCATCAAGAGGTAAAAAGTAATTCAAAATACTGCAAATGCATGCATATTCTGAAATTTACAAATTGTATTTAATTCTAATACACATTTTAAATGATGTTTAAAATAAAACGTTAAGTAATGCTATTAATTCTTAGACAATTACGTTATATACTATAGTAGGGTACCCACAATACACATTCTCGCATTATTTCTATCTTTTGTAATTTTCGAAAATACAGAGTTCAACGAACATTAGACCTGTGAATTTTTTAGCCTCCATTGCCCTAACCGTGGAAAGAAATAAAGAAAGCATTTGGAGCCGTTTTTGAGAATTTTTAATAAATTGCACAAAATTCGGGCAGAAATTACACAAGAACTACTAGTTAGTTTGTTTGCTTTTTTCATGAACAAAAAGCAGTACCTTTTTTAAAGTTCTAATTTTTTGTACAGATTTTATTGATCAAACTTGTATTACTAAAACAGCACGTACTTTCTTGCTGGTACTTTCAGGCAAAATTACGAGAAAATTTCTCAAATTTTCGAAAATTGTACATCACCTTATTTTAAAATCTATTTTTAAGGAACAGATTTCACGAAGGGAAAAAATCTATGTCTTCATAATTGTAGTTGTAGGTAAACGCCGGAAATTTTTTTTTTTCAATTTTTTGAAAAATCAAGAGTTTTCAACGAAAATGAGAACTGCACCATTCCTGTAAACTGTGCCACTCAGTTTCACTGCGGAAACAAAGGCAGTGTCTTGTGTGAGCTACAACCCGCAGCCGCGAAGTGCAATTGTCTGATTTAGTTTGAAGCTTGACGTTACTTGAGATTCCGTGGAACAAAGCAGGTGGTGTTCTATGTAAGCGACACAAAGCACGCGACTGCCACAGCCTAGTAACACCCGCCGTGCCACACGGAAAAGCGATCTGTTTCATTAAACAATCTTGAAGATGGGTCCAAATAATTTATACACAGACAATTATTGTTGCTTACTTTCTTTTTTGTAGCTTTTCATATGATTTGCTACGTTTCGGGGATAGGTTGCCCCCACCATCAGGCTACAATTGAGAATTCAAAAATTACCATTTTACTTTTTAAAAACACTAAAATGTTAAAGAATTAATTTTTATAATATACTAGGAAAACCCGGCAGACGTTGTTTTGCCCTTCATCTCCCTCTTTCCCCTCCCATCGCCCTTTCTCACTCTCTCTCCCTCCCTCACCCTGTCCCTGTCTGTCTCTGCTGCTCTCATTCACATTTACTTGCTGATTCTGCACATCTCTGAGCAGGTGAGGTAATATCGGGAAGCACTGGTCCAGCAAAAATGTAATAGAATGTTCAGGAAGAGTTCATTCTGTAGACTACGGTGTGAGAAACATTTCTTTGAGGCCTCAAAATTTTAGTTTTTAAGACCCTAGAATGTCTCGTTTAGGAGTTATTTAACGATATAGATTCAAAATACTGCCGAGTGTGTTGCAGGTTGCAACTGACATGAATATTTAGTTTTTGTTCTACAGCACCATGTAGTGGAGTTACAACAGAAGTAACAACACATAAACCTTATATTTTACATTTCTATTGTAATCTATATATACAACTGAATGTTGGTACATATATACCAACATCTAGTTTTATACACAGATGACAATAGAAATGTAAAATATACAGATTGTGTTAACCAAACAGAGAAGAGCCCATAAATTGAAATTGTCCGTCAACCATAGGCAAAAAGCTGTGCTAGATGGTCATCATTGCAGAGTAGCGAATGGGGAAATTAACGATCACATCACTTTCATGGACAGTCATTACATTTAACAACATTCGATTTACTTAAATGTGGAACATAATCTTTAACATTCTTAATTAACTTGTTCTTATTAATTGTTTTAGTTATCACCGAGCATTGATATTTCTCTCTCATAATACTTTCAAATCATACTTTCTTATTGATTGTGTTCACATCAAGATATTATAAGAGATTGTATAACTTCTTTCGATGTTTGAGAGGTTGTTATTCCTGATTTCAAAAATTTAATCCTTTTGTTTACATGTTTATTAACAAAAGGGTAAAAGTTTGTTAAAGGGTAAAAAAGATGAAGAATTACTAAGTTTACAAAGTGAATTAGATAAAATATTTCAAATGAAATCAGCCAAATTGTGGATGGAATTACCAATGGAAGAGATAATGACTCTTAATGGATAATTTTCTTTATGAATTTTGGGTAAATCCTAACATCTTCGTGAATTACCAATGTGGAGGATAAGATATCTGTATTGACTGATCCACTTTTTCTCTAGCCACACTTTCATTGACCTCATTTCTTATATGAAATGAAGGATATATATTGAACAGTGTGTAAATAGAAGTATCTGGAAGAAGTTTGCTAATTTTATCATAATAATCTGAAAGATCCATATAACAGTAAGTTGGCTTTTCTCAGCTTTTGTAATTAAGGTGAGATTCCCCCTCCGATGTTTCCCATGTTAAATTCTTAATACTGCTACACCATTATCTCAGAAACTACTGGAGATAACAGTTTGAAATTTTTACTGTCCATTATCTGTACTATTGTTGTTGTGCTCATCTACATTGAAAAATGCTTGGCAGGAAGCTGATATATAATTTTTTTATCAGACTTTATTTTTTTTCTTTATTTAATGACAAACTTTTTTATAAAATTGACTTCACAAATGTAGATCCACAGCTTCATGTTGTCTAATAGAGTAATCTGTAAAGGAATCAATAAAATCGGTTTAATAGTTTATGAGAAAACAGGGCATTCGTAACGAAAAACTTTTGTTTTGAGAAAAACCCTCCTAAAGTTTACCCATTGTATTTGTTGTATTATATTATGTAAAAACAACTAGCTCCATATTGTGAAGTATGTTCTTTCTTGCTGATATCTAGAAGCTGTTTTCTCTTCTTTTTCTGCCTTTTTTTGTCATTTTCTCAGCTGAGATCTTTGCTTGGGAGTGGAGGGGGGAGGAAGGCTTGATTGGATCCATTGTGGAGTTAAGATTGTCATTACTAAACATATTTTCCACAATAAATACATTGTTAGGATCAACAGTCTTTACAACTGAATTTATTTCCTTTGTTCACAAGCTATTTTGTAACACCTTTTGGTTTTGTCATTTGAGGCAAACTAGTTGACATTTCTTTCAAAGACCAAGCTATCCCACCACTTACCCCAAAAGAGAGAAAATGACACCTAACTTTAAAAACACAGAACAATATGTCTGCCAAATTGTACAGATAATCAAGATAACTGAATATGAAATTACGAAAAATGCAGCCTTCGAGAGACAATAGTTTTTAGAAGTATGTCTATGTCAAACCATGGAACTTCTGAACCATCAACTTGTCTGCGCTGATGCACATTAAAAATGCAATAAAATAAACAAAAAAAAACAACAATTTTTCAATAAAAATACATCAAATGTTCAGAAAAGTCTAGAGACTATTTAAGATTAAAAAACAAAATTCAATATTTTTCTCATTTCTCGAGGGGAATTTCACCGTAAGTGACAATTATTATTTCTAATAATGAATGGGCTCACTAAGACTTGCAAAAAAGATTGATTCATACGTTTCACAAATAAGGCTGACTATATCTATTCTGGCAATATGTCTGTCCATTAAATCAATAGATTCACTTTTCCATTCAAAATTCTTAATAATGTTTAAAATAGGCAAAGTGTTTAATTACAAATGGTACAACAATTTTCCAATCAAAACTAGACATTTTTTTTTCTAAACAAATTTCTGTATAACTTGAATTTACAAACCAATTGTTATTAATTATATTGTCAAAAATTTTGCAGTTTTGATGATCTTAATTGTCAATAATGAAATTAAATATTAAAATAAATTAAATAAAATATTTAATTTCTTAACAAGTTTCATTTTGAAGTAAGAAGTTTTCTTGATAGTTTTCATTAAATCTAAAAAGTTTAATATCAAACAATAAGAAAGAATTTTATGTAAATTATGTTAAATACCTTACTGCAGTGAAAGTCGAAATTGATCAGCACATCTTCAATTTCTAAATTAATATACTTTGATTTAATGTATTTTTGAGATTACTAGAATTTCCTTATCACAGATTAACATTACAAAACACAATTAGATATAAAGACCTTAGTTAAGTGTTTAAGATACACAGACATTCATCTGCATTTTCAAAAACAATAATGGATTATAAAGTTGTTGAAGTTTCCTAGCTGTATAAATCCATTCCTTCACGAGTTTGACCGTTGAAATCCAACATCATATCCCAATAAGTTACAAAATTTAAAGTTAATTTATGCAGGCTCAAGAGTGATGATTATAATAGGCAGAAATAGTACCAGAGTTATATTCTTTTCATGTTTTTTTCAAGCTTTTTAATCAATTAATATAAAACAATTGAGGTAACAGAACTGAATGTGGTCAGGTCACCTAAAGTTAACATACCAGGATAATTATTTATGAAATAAGTCTTCTAGTTGTTAGTGCAGTATACCAAGAGGTGGCAGTAATAGTGCAGACCTTAGCTGGAGGTGACAAGTCTAATTCCAATCAAGTGAGTGTGATGTAAACATGATTTGGCATGTGTACTTGAGCAGGTAATCCATGGAAAGCTTTACAAGAAATTTGTTTTTGTTCTTTATGTTATTGGGGTGTTAGGATGTTGTTAACAAGGAAAGAAGTAGGATGTGTTCTGTGTGTCTACAACCATATTTATTCTAATGTGTAAGTATGGTTGTAGATCTTCAATATCAGGGAGGTTGTTAGGTTTAGATTCTTGAAAATTTACAGCACCTAAGGATGATAATGATCGCAACTTCAGATTCTGATTGTAATTTTCTACTCTTTGTATTGTGTTAACGAACAACACATGTCATCAATAGGGGGTCTTAAGTTTAATAGTCTAATTGGGCCTGAACTTAATGTTGACATGGTGTGTCAACCTTAGGTTCCAAGTAAGGCAAGTTTAGGGAACATTTTGTGACTATTTAATGTGACCTTTCTGCAATTTTCAGTAATATGGTGTCCCAAAAAATTCTCAAGTACACTAATGTCTTGCTGGTGAAAGTAACAGTTGCTGTAAATAGAGAAGTTATATTGCAGCAGCAAAGGAGTTTGGTCAGATATGTACTGATATGCTCTTGATGTAAAAAAAAAATATAATTAATTGTATACCTAACCTGATCTTTTGTATGTTCTGTTTAACATTAAATTTAACTATAATTATTAAAAATAATCCTCTACTAAAATTGATTTGTGTTTTTTGTTCATGACATCTTTAGTTTCCATACATGTGAGCTTTAGAAACCAGTAACAATCGACCTGTCAGGTTTAGGTGACTTATCACTGTGTTAGTTTCTCTTTTCTTAAAAAGAAAATGTCGTGAAAATTAAATTATTTATTGTAGAGGAAAAACCGTTGTTGTAAATATTTTGACAACTCCAGCCAGTTGCAAGTAATTTTTCCCTTAACCTGTCAGCTTTTGGTGCCATTACCTTACCACATACTATTACATTTCATCCAAAGGAGTATTCCCATTATTAATATCCATTTGTTATTTCAAACATTTTTTTTTTTAAACTCAGAATTTCAAGAATATTTAGAGATGAATTGAAACTGCCCCCACTCCCCCCCAACCATTCTGAAATACTTGCAGAATACACCCCTGGTTAATGATGGGATTGCCATAGGCATAAAAGCCTTTGTTCTGATTACTTTTAAATTCAACTCTTTTAAAAAGAATCATTACTATCATTAAACTCATATACAACTTGCTGATTCCTCTGCAAAGAAGTAACCATACTGCATTGGATTGGATTTGTCTACATTTTTCTTTTTTCAATGAAACAAAAGGAGTTTTTTGCTGCTCAAATAGAGATCAAGGCACATTCTTCTCAAAACAAAAGAGTTATTTGAAAATTAAGCAATACAATTCACCCAATCATTAGTGTTCTTTTGTTAAGGAAAAGTGGTAAAAAAAATGTGTATTTTGGTTGCTCATGCTATGTACTTCTAGTACTTCTGTGTAGGTGTATTCAGAAAGTAGGAACTTAATGTCAACTATAAGTTTCTACTTTGTGGATACACCTAAACAGGAGTAGGTGAATTACAGTAGCTATGTTTTCCAACAGCCATAGGTACATAGAAATCACATTAATATTCTTGATTTCGCCACTGTAGTTATCTCTCCACTCTGTTAAGTTTTCTGTAGGCCACCTGAATTTTGACTCTCTTCATTCACTCGTGAGAATTACAACATTGCTAAATCATTAACTCTTTAGTGGACTTCTGTTTGACCATTTATACATTATATTTTACAATCTAACACCAGCTATATTGTTAAAAACTAATTATAAAAAAATTAACAGTAATAGTGAATGTTAACAGAAAAACAAAACAAATTACAAAGTCAAACTGATTAACAGAAATAAAATGAATTTAATTTTGCTCTAAAAACATTCAGTAATAGAAAATAAGTAAATGGACACATTACAGAAGCTATAGAATATCATATAATCAACTTACTACCAGTAACATCCTCCTTGACAACTTCCTCCTTTTCTGGTTGCATTGTTCAATAAATAAAGTCCATGGAATAAACATTCAGTCTCTTTAGAATCCAGTCTAAATCTGGAATTAATACATA
>JAHLJT010008446.1:147809366-147880799 GCA_031308135.1 Acheta domesticus | reverse complement strand
TTGTTTCCAGAGGTGTATCTACAGTATGGCAGACATGGCACATGCCATGGGCAACACTCACAAGGCGCGCTATTCAGAATATGCCTGCTAAAATAAATAACAAGCCTAATTTGAAGAATACTGACAGGAGCACAAATTCTATGTCTAGCATGGGTGCGTGAATACCTAGAAACACCATGTTTGTTTCATATAATTGTACTGACATACCGCAAACAAATTTTAAGGACTTTAGATTTAGTGAAAGGACATAGTTCAGACATCATCTTATATCTACACTAACAACATTGTAAAATATTCTAATTAAACCATTATTACAGCACTATGAGTAACCTCTCCAAAATGACAGGACAAAATCAATAAGTTTAATCTCCCATATAATGAATACCATAATACTATTTAATTTCTTTAATACTTAATTCAAGTTTTATCTTCTTTTTCTCCTTTCTTTCCTTTATTGGTAACAGGTTCTCAAACTGGGATCTGTGGTTGCTGTGATGGGTGGCCCTGAAGAGTCCACAAGGTGACATTTTGAGCTATTTGCAAATGTTGCCACTGGTTGTTACATCCCAAGGAGAAATCTACTCAATCATTAAATATTTTTAGTCATATGATGCATTATTGAACAGCAACTTTTTGACATTCTTGCTATGTAAAGAACTGTTGTATTGTATATGCAGGTATTCAACTATATATAAATAGATGAGTATTTAATTTTTGTGGTTCTTGAGCTATGTACATGCTGAAACATTTTGGAAAACCCTTTTCACGGATTAGTTCAGTAGCATTTCCGCTGCTGCAGGCCACTAGTATTTGTTAGTCATTTAGGCACACTGTTTTCTTGCAATCCAACATGTGTATGAACGAATAGGTCCACTGTTTTCCCAGCAGTCTTTTGAATTTTATAAACAGTCAACCATCTGTTGCATTTCAGTTACTCAATTCTCTATTTTCATGTACTATCTATTATATCCATATCTCAGATCTGCAGTAATCTAGTATTTGTCAAAAGTCTAATATTTTACTAAAAGAAACCTACTTGCTAATTGGTGTAAATGAAAAGAGTCACAGAGCAATCTAAAAATTGTGAAGAGGTCATCATGCAAGAATTCCAAAAACCTTTCACAACTGCAAATCTTCAACTCGACATTTATGCACATATCAGTATCATTATTGAATAATACTTTATGTTCAGTTTTTAAGTTTCTGTAAAGTGTCAATCGATAATGCAGAATGTACTACCCTGATGCAGGCAATAGATTTAAGGTACGAAACTGTCATGACAAATTTTGGATTTTGTCACATAGCAGAATCCTGAGAGATGACAAACCTATTAAATCAGAACAAATTCATGAGAACTAGCTCCACAAGTAACAAACTACTGCACATAAGTAAATTTGACAGCTGCCATCTGTATTTTTCAAAATTTTAATAAGAAATTTTATATTGTTTCTGTCTCCATTAAAACATCTAACATCACGTACTCGATTTTTAATAAAAATCAATTCACGGTTAAAGTGAAATAGTTATAAAACCGGTTTATTCAATATTTTCATTGCACAGCAATTCGTGACAGAAAAAATTCTCATCTAAAAGTTTCAAGATGAAACCTTATTCAGAGTTTTCCGCAGCTTTTTTTTAAAAAAATAAAATGCATAATTCACTGTAATAATTACGGGGCGAAATAACACTCCTGAAGAAAAAGATTTGTAGCGTCATTCCGTGAAAACAATTCACAAATTTAATTTTTAATCACTGACTGACAAAACGTCATTCACCAATTCGAACACACGAATGTTTGCAAATAAACTCGCTCGCTTTCACACTTCTGCCAATCTCATTGGATAAAGATATTAAAAACTACAACTACAAAATATGTACCAGGTTAAACTAATAACCAACTTTCAAACTGCACTCACAATTTGACATTTTGTTTACACTGTTCACATGCCCCACTCTCACGCTCGGCATCATATACAAATCGCTCAAAATCAGCTGCGACCGGCAAGGTAAATACACGTAGAGTTGGACCACACACAAGCAAGAACACAGAGGTGTCGCTTACTTCATGATTCTTGTTTTCGTCCTACATAACATACAGATGATTCGGTAGTTTACTGTTTGACCACCAGAGTCGCAAATGCAAATGAATATAAATGTTGAAGGGTGCATTATCTGTGACATATTCAGCGAACTTTTTGAAAGTTCAGCTATAGTTAAGTTAACAAGTGCATTTTACCCGGGAAAATATAAAACTTTTCAATAATACAAATATTCTTATTATTTAGACAATTATGTAACTGGTAAAATGTCTTTATTTTACAATCACGACGCTTCGCGTGTAGGTTCACGCATTATCAGGAGGATCCATGAAATAAAATTTATTTTATTAGCATTTGTTTTATGTTCACACCTGATGATGCTTGAAAAATACACCCGAATATAATATTTTATATATATATATATATATATATATATATATATATATATATATATATATAGGTTAATTTTATATATATGTGTGTGTGTATATATATATATATATATATATATATATATATATATATATATATATATATATATACAGGTTGTCCAGAAGCTCCCGTTACAAAAAATACCACAAATTCTGTGTTGCCAGACATGAAGAATGGCAGGTCCAGTTTTTCCGAAAAAAATTTGTCTTTGAGAAAATTGAGTTTAAAAATCACTTCCGGGGCGCGAAATTCAAACCGGCCGCAATGACACCAGACAGCGGCGTCGCCTTCTGCGCGGAGCATTTCCTCGTTTCTCCGTGTAAACGGTGAAACAGTCAAGTAATATTCTGGAAAGCATCGCGTTGCTTACACTAGAATATTTAATAGTATCAAGTATTTGCAGGTTCTATTCAATTTATATTTTAAATGTACGTACAGAATATCGAGTTTTGTTCAAAATGATAGCCACGGTACACGGCGGCGTAAACATAAATTATAAACACGATCCAACATTTATGAAAAATATTGAATCTCCTGGAATGCTCCAATTGTTATTTTTAACACATATTAATATGAACTAGTGCTTTGGGTTTAAGATTGCCACATAAATGATAGTCTCCTGTAGATTATTCTAAATATCGTGATACACTAAGAAGCATTTAGGAGATAAATATTCCTTAATGAAAATACTGAGTTTATTGATTATCTTTGGAATTTGAATTGATTCTCCCGGTTGTCATTTTCTGAATTCTCAAACTAACGATAGCCAGCTTTAAACTTCTTAATAACCGCTGGACAGTTTATCTAAGATGTAGCCCTAATTGACGGATATCAATATTTCCCCCTCAACAATATTGCATATTTCCTAAATAAAAGTATCTGTTCTAAAGTAAAGTAAAAGATCTATTAAACTAAAGTAAACTAAAGTAACTAAACTTAAGTAAGTAAACTAAAGTAAAAGATCCATGAACTTCAATACCACCCGTCAAATATTATTTTAGCTTAAGTAATATGTGGTACAGTAAGATCACTTCCTGCTGCCGCAGGGAAAGCGTTCCGAAATAACTGCTATTGCAAAATACGCTAAACTGTTCTACGTGGAACATCGAAGTTAAGGAAAGCGGCCTCGACTATCCATTTCTCGAAGTTGAATGACCATTCTATCCGCCGCTTTGCTTTTCCAGATGCAAGATGAGAGCATGTCTTTCACCCAAATCGTGGAGTTACTTCGTGAAACCATTTCATAAGGCAGTTGACAGCTACTCGGGAAAAGTATTCTTTGAGTTGTTTTGTTTCTTTGAGCTTGCATTGTAGTTAGCAGATACGTACCCAAATGAGTAACGACCATTTCTTCAATTTAATTCTTCGAGATTACTACGTAGCACAGAATGTAAGGGAATAGAAACAGTTCACTACTACACTACTTTAGTGTTGTAATTTTCAATATTTTTCTTTGATATTTTCATAATGTACAACAAAAATCGA
This sequence comes from Acheta domesticus, assembly GCA_031308135.1. Classification (NCBI taxonomy): domain Eukaryota; kingdom Metazoa; phylum Arthropoda; class Insecta; order Orthoptera; family Gryllidae; genus Acheta; species Acheta domesticus. Next base: position 147,876,843 of record JAHLJT010008446.1, on the reverse strand, counting down.
CAAAGAGGAAAAAAAATATGCAGTATAATCAATTTTTAACCCCAAACCTTTTGAATTATTTAATTTTTTAAATTTATTTTAATGCAGAATCATTATCCTTACTACTTAAATATTTTAGAACATGCATATTTTGCTACTTAAAATTAGTTAGAAATACTTTACATGCAAGTCCTAAATCTTTCAGTTATATCTCTACATGTTCAATATTTTCATTTGTTTAAAAAATTAATCAATTTATAACTTTTCCATTTAATAATTGCATACTTTTTTGAACTGATTAATATTAATTGGATAATGTTTGTAGATTTTACATAAAAACACCCTAATAATTACATAGTTTTATGTTGGTTATTTTTTTACTTATGAGGGATTTATATCTCAAAAAAATATTTTATGAAAAACAGGAATGAATATAAACAATATGCAAATTAAATTATAACTGCAACACTATTGCTCTGTATATTTTTTCTCTAAAACATATCTGATAATACATACAATTATTTTCACATTAAAAATTGAATTCTTTTAGTTGTAAGGAAAAAATTAATATAAAAGCCATTCGCGCGAAATCTCGCACACTGCACGAAGGCTCCTGTTCGAAATGTTCCAATACTTCTTCCTCTGTGGCAACAGATGAGCGAGACACACCTGCATCGACACTTCCGCCGGTAAAACTGACCCCAATGCACGTATTCTTGCGTCGAGGCGCAGAAAAACGCAGTGGGAAGTGTGTCTTCTGCTCGGGTATCTCTCGGCGTACACTCGAGCTGCCGCACGAGCGTTGCTCCGGCACTCGCCGAAGACTAAGTACATGTCGCAGTACGCATTAATTGAAAACATGCTTATTCTGGCCTCTCGCACTCAAACTCGATATTTCTACTAATTTGCCTTGACGGCACTTAGTTTTTAGTATCCGCTGCCGGCAGCGGGACGCTGGAGGTGGTGCGGTGGGGAGGGAAGGGGAGAGATGACTCCGTACAGGTGCTTTTTCAGCCATGACCACTGTGCAGGCCGGGTTTCGAACTGTGCAATCTGTTGTTTTGAGGCAAAACTGGCATGCGTCTGATGGGCGAATCACTAGGCGGCGGTGGGAGGTTCGCCATATGATATAAACCACGATGTGACACGGCCTAGCAAGTGACAAATGCAAGGACACCGACCGTAATACGAGCTGCGAATGGCAGCGGGTCCCGTAACCTCAGTGAACCACGGTCGAACTTTTGCCTGCTAGTATGTTTGAGTTCTTTAGAAGTATTTGTACATCACGCAATGCAACATGACAGTTTTTCTCAGTCTTTTACCCTTTCACACCAGTAATATACTAGTTTTGTATTTTTTATTCATTGTTGCACGGCACATACGGCGACGCTATTTTATCTCTGTTGATATTGACCTGTGGGTTAGGTTAAAGGCCTACGTGCCCCTACAAAGATTCTTCAATGCACTGTTCGGTGTGCATCACCACAAAATGACTGTAAAAAACATCAATTCAAATTCCGCGCAAATTCCGCAGAGATAAACTCAGTATTTTCATGGAACGGGAATTCAGAAAACGAATATTTCATTTCCAAAACGCTTTTAGTATATCACGATATTTAGAATAATCTTCAGGAGACTATCATTTACGTGGCAATCTTAAGCCCAAAGCACTAGTTCATATTAATATGTGTTAAAAATAACAATTCGAGATTTCCAGGAGATTCAATATTTTTCATAAATATTTGATCGTGTTCATAATTTATGTTTACGCTACCGTGTACCGTGGCTATCATTTTGAACAAAACTCGATATTCTGTACTTAATTTTAAAATATAAATTGAATAGAACCTGCAAATACTTGATACTATTAAATATTCTAGTGTAAGCAACGCGATGCTTTCCAGAATATTACTCGACTGTTTCACCGTTTACGCGGAGAAACGAGGAAATGCTCCGCGCAGAAGGCGACGCCGCTGTCTGGTGTCGTTGCGGCCGGTTTGAATTTCGCGCCCCGGAAGTGATTTTTAAACTCAATTTTCTCAAAGACAAAATTTTTTTCGGAAAAACTGGACCTGCCATTCTTCATGTCTGGCAACACAGAATTTGTGGTATTTTTTGTAACGGGAGCTTCTGGGACATCCTGTATATATATAGGTCACGTAACTTTAGCACCTCCTGTAACTTTTGAACGGTTGAAGTTATTGCAATGCAGTTGTCACGAAAGTGCAATGAGGGAAAGGGGCTATACTTGGGTTTTAATTTCTTGGCGCGTGGGGTCTTGTCTTCAGGATGGATTATCTCACGGTATTTCGTGTCGTTTCCGTCATGCCGCCAGGAGTCGCATGATCGCGACTGTATCCAGCAGTGCTGGCGATCGTGCGACTTCTAGCGGCACGATCAAGAATGACGCGAAATACCGTGAGATTCTATCGTGAAGACAAGACCCCACGCGCCAAGAAATACAATCCCAAGTATAATTGATACGTGATTTCATTTCTATTTTATCACTTGTATTTTATGATACAATTGTTACAATACAAATATTATGATATTTGAGGTAACTTTGTTTTTTCAAATGGAACAATACATATTTTTTTCAGTCTATCATGACGAGCGTAAAAAGACAAATCGAAGATATCATATTGTCTTGTGTTAGATAAGCATTTTTTTAGTATTTTGATTTTTGCGACTAGGGTTTAATGGATATTTTGAACAGTCCACCACACAAAGTCACACAACGCTCCACCAGCAGTTTTTGTCCCGTAACTCTGCTTTTCATCCTTCCGCATTTTCAGATTTTTTGCCATTCTTTGATTGAAGAAATTGAGGATGGAAAATAAGTATTTGTCATAAATATGTATTGTAATAAAATTGTTTATTACTTCAACTCCATTTAATGTGGTTGTATGTCACAAGATATTAATGGGATCTTGAAGCACAATAACAACAAATAATTAAGACTGTACAAAAAATATTGCATATTTTGAACCTAAAATTTCAACGTTAGTAAGCATATGACGATAACTTAGGGATAGAAACAATCTTATTTCAACTTCAAACTACATACTTATGACAAATCCGTACTTTCAATCCTTAAGTAATACAAAAAATCAGGAAATGGGGCCGGGTGGAAAGCAGAGTTCAGGAAAAAACTGCACAGTTTTGTGAATATTTGGAAGATGTTTCGTATCTTCAAGTACTACAATCCCTTCCCTTCCCCGAGCGCACGTTTGTTGGTGGAGCGCTGCGTGACCTTGTGGGGCGGACTGTTACATTGAATATATCCGTTAAACGCTAGTAGCAAATTAATCAAAATTATACAAAAAAGCTTATCTAACATATGACAATATGTTTATCATTGGATTTGTCTTTTACGCTTGACACAGTATTTCAGCATGATAGATGCCTTGCACACTACTCAAACGTGGCATCCGTCACGTTTGTCAACACTAGTCGCAAAAACATCAAAATTGTCCAGTGTACGAAGAAAATTTTGGAGCTTTGAAACCTCTTTAGGGAAAGTTTATACATCTACTAGGACTAGTATGTTTACTAAGCTGTGTTAGTTACGTTACATCAGTACAAGGTCATTTGCATAATTTATATCTGTGTTCTATTCTAAAGGGTGAGGGCCGTTCGGATGATATCGGATAAAGTAAATTCCGATAGTACCGGACAGTCCGTACCGGACCGTTCTTCGTCTTCTCTTCATTTTCCCGTATTTCTTGTGTGTAGGTTTGTTAGGAGGTAATATTCGAATACTAATATGGATTTTGTCCGTGTTTCAGGAAACCATGAATAAATTCGCGAAGTGAGAGGAAATTGCATCAAGATAGCAACTGTAAAGGTTATTTCAAAAGAAATGTTAATGAGAGAGGATAGTGCTAGATATTCGGTACCCAAGAGAACACTAGACGTTCGGGTAAAACTTCTGGCAAAAGGAGAAGAGATAACAGCGAAACCTAATACAGATAATAAAGGCAAGTGTAAAAGAACATTTGACAATAATCAAGAAGCAGCTTTATATAATTACGAAAAAGCAGGGCCGGATTTACCTACAAGCAAAACAAGCAGTTGCTTGGAGGTCCCCATTCAAGAGGGGCCCCGCACTTCGGAAAAATATGCACAACATATTTTAAAACAAACTGTATTTAGTGTAATAAATATAATATTAAGTAAAATTGTATATAAAAATGATTTTTCATTTGTATTTGTACAGAAAGTTCGTACTTGTATTAAGACAAGTTTTTATTTAATAAAGATGGAGCTATTTTACAGGGGTGAGCAACACAATTTTGTGCATGGGGGCCCCGCAATACTTAAATCCCGCCCTGTGTAATAGCTCTTGATACCCAAGACATGCAGCTAAGCAAATCAGTTTTCAAAACTCGCCTACCAATTTGCACAAAAACTAAATGTCAACCATCAGGTCAATACAGATGAAAATTAGCAGGAAAATATTTTTATTGTGATTTCATGAGAAGACACCCGGACCTAAGTTTGAGAACTGATGAGTCAACAAGTCTGCAGCGGGCTCAGTAAAGATCAAGTTACGAGATTCTTTAACAAGCTTACTGAACTTATGGACAAATACGAATTCAGTCACTAAAGAAGCTTCAATGCGAACAAAACTGGTGTTTCATGTGTCCACAAAAATAAGGTGAATGCCATGTCTTTAAAAGAAAAATGGTTGGCAAGCTGACTTCTGGGGAGAGACATCACCAATCTTCTGGCCATAAATGCAACAGGCGACCAAATCATCCCTTCACTGTCTGTTTTTCCACGAGTGAAAATCAACAATGATTTAAATAAAAATGTTCCTTTACGAAGTACTTTTGATGGGATTAGTGGAAGGTTCACGAAGGAGAGCTTCTATTTATAAAATGGTTGCACAGTTTTGTAGAAGGGTACATCTCAGTGCAAAAGAATCTCATCTTGTTAATCGTGGATGATCACACAAGTCACAAGGACCTTTACGTGATCCATTACGCCAAGGAACATCACATGCTAAGCATACCCCCACCCCATACGTCTCACAAACTCTAACATCTAGACAGGATCATCATGAAACCCTTCAAAAAACGATAGTCGTAAAGCTATAAACTGAATATAAATATTCAATATTACTCACGCAATTTTCGTTTTTGTTTTTTAATTCAAGAAGTGTTCTTTTATAGGACCCACTAATTTTTTCTTTGTATTAAACAATATAATTTTTGTCTCAATAAGGAGCGTATCTTTGGTTAATAGCTATGATAAAAATCCATTAAAATTATTTTATCGTTATTTCATTAGTTGACCAATACCACTTTCCACTTTTCAGACACGTAAATTGTCAACGATTCGACCTAATAAAAATATTACTTTACTTTCAAACAAAACAGATTTGATAGTGTGTGTGAGTAGAGATTCATAAAAGTTTCATATTTCACGAGGAAGCATTTTTTGGACCCGTTTTTGAGAAATAATTGTTTAAAAACGTTTACAAATTGTCCATATTTCACTCAAAATTACGTGAAAACTAATCATATTATCGAAAAATTGTACATGGCCTTATATCAAGATGTGTCTATAAATAACAAATTTAATTAAAGAAACAGTCCCTATCTGCAATTGTAGTTGTAGCAAGATGTCGAAAAATATTGATCTATTGAAATTTTCACAAATCAGGGATTTCAACGAAAACACACCATTCCCTTAAGTGCCCTTTGCGCTATCCTAGGACAAAGTTTAATAAAAATGTGGAGTCATTTTTTCGGGAAAAGTTTGTCTTAGTTCAAAAAGTTCTAATAAACGTACACAGATGGCGTTACTGTCTCATATTTTCTTTTCATATTAACACTTCCTCCAAAAGAAAAAATCAAATGAACACACTCTACACGAAATGAACTATATTTAAGACTCTGTGGACGGAATCTTCTGTCTGCGGATCCTCTCACGTAGCTTTTCAAATCTAACCCTCTCCAGAGGTTTAGTCAGTAGTTCAGCTAGCTGATTGGTTCCGTCGATATGCTCCAATTCCAGACCTCCATCCAAGAATCTCTCCCATACATAGAAATGACGAACTTCGATGTGCTTTGATCTGCGATGATATTCTGGATTTTAGCTAGTTTTACGGCACCAACATTATCGAAGTGGCGAGACACCATTACTCCACACCAAGCCGGGGGCGTCACCGAAGGCAAGCGGAACGCAACGACAAGTAACATTTAATTTACGTCAAAAACAGTTTAAAACTGTGGGTGACGAGCTATGGGAAGAAGTGAAATTTGTGCACGTTTTCATATTTCTGTGATCTCTTTCCTAAACCATATTATAATCGAAATTTGAATACAGAAAAAGAGCGTTTTTTTCAAGTTTTGTTGACAAAATATTCGCTCTTATATAATAAAATATATTTTCAAAGGTAAATTAGCTATAAATTTGTGCCCTTAACCCTCATCATGTTCTTCATGAAAGAATAATACTTTTTTGCCGCGACAATATGGAAAACGATATTTTGAATAATGGCGGCGCAACCTCCAATAATTTGAATTTTCGGCGGCGCAACCTCCAAAAAGTGCTGCCGCAGGCACGCGAGGGCCCAATATATACGTGGCCCCGCGGAAGCAGGGGCGATGCAGTCGGAGCAGGAGACGGTAGCAGTGGCAGAGAGTGGCAGAGATGGAGCCACTACTGTAGGAGCGGATATGAGTCAGAGACACGTGAGGAGCGAGGAGTGACGTACGCAAACTCATCCGGAACCTTCATCAATGATGACTCGCTCGCAGGACGCCGCCGCCGCTGCTGCTGTCGTCCCCGCCGCGTCTTGTCCACGGGTTGATGGAGTAAGAGGCCGCCACGTCTGAGCTCGACTCTCCCTATGCATCTCCTCATCAAATCTATCGTTTCCCGTCACTCTCTCTCTCTCTCTTTGCTAGATTGTAATAAATAGTGCTTCGATCTGAATAAGACTTCTTCTTGAGGAAAATTGACCTCCACTTCCCCATCTCACCAAACCCTTCAAGTCAACCGCAGTACTCTAAAGTGACGCGACGCCTCAGGAATACGCTGAAGTCAGTCAGCTCCGAGGGTGATACGTCACATCGATGTAGAGCGTTGGATATTTTTCCACAGTTTCCAGCAGTTCAGATAGTAATCTTTAGTAATTAAATCCTTTGCTCCTTCATTTGCTGCTATTATTTCAGATTCTGTAGTCGATGTTGCCACTGACTTCCGCAACTGACCGGTCCACGAAACTGCTCCATCACTAAAGGTTGCATGGCACTTGTCGTTTAATGTCTTGTTTTCTTGTCACCGGCGTAGTCAGCATCACTGCAGACCTTCAAACCTTGTCCCTTCCTGAAGAGGATTTCATAGTTTACGGTGCTCTTCAAATATCGAAATATTCGTTTCACTTGATTGCAATATTTATTTGTAGGATTTTCCATGGCCTGAGCTGCTTTATTAACCGTGAAAGCAACATCAGGACGTGTAGCTGTAGTCAGGTACAATTAAAGAACCCACTGCATTACGATAAAAAACCTTGGCTGTGACCTTTTTTCCTTCATCGTTGTCCTCGCGTCCAATTGGAGTAGACACTCCGACTCGGCCATTCCAAATCTTTCCAAAACTTTTCTTGATCAATTTTTATTGATCCATCTTCATTTTCCTGTATTCCCATGCTCAAAAGGTTCTGTGAGATTTTCTTGTCGTATGAAATTCCTGCTGTAATATTTCCATCAATTCCTCGAGTTCTTCTATATCAGTTGCAATAACCATACCGTCATCCACGAAAATTACAACATTCACATGTTTCCCATCTCTCTTACGGTAGAAAAGACATGGATCCGCACTACTGGTTTTGAATCCAGCTTTCTTCATAAACTTCTTAAATAGTTTGTTCCAGAAGCGCGGCGCTTGTTTCAGGCCATACAAACTTTTCTTCACATAACGTACTTGTTCAATATTGTCTTCAAAACCCTCCGGTTGTTCCATATATACGTCTTCTTCAAGCATGCCGTTCAAAAAAGCGGTTTTGACATCAAATTGAGCGAGCTTGATTTCAAATACAGCAGCCACCGCCAACAAGATCCGAATGGTTTCATATCGTGCAACAGGGCTTACTGTCTCTTCATAAACAATTCCCCGTCTTTGTACGAACTCTTTTGCAGACAATGGAGCCTTGAAGCGGATTTTTCCACAGTCCAATAGTTTCTGGCAGAAGACTCAGCGATTCTTCAAGATTTGTACATCTTTTGAATGTTCGACCAACACCCAGCTATCATTTTTCTCTAAAGAATCAAATTCTTCTTAAGTGCCTTCAACCACTCTTCTCTGTCAGTAGATTGCGGCACTTCATTGTAGGAATTTGGATTGTTTTCAGTGACCGACGATCCGGCCATGTAGACAAAATCTCCGCTGGTCATCCTTTGATTCACGTTTGTTTTTCCTTGTCTCTTCTTTGGCATCATCTTCAGCTGGAACATCACTTCCTCCGAATCTGGACACTGGTGCAAATTCTTCAGCGTCACTCCATTCATCTTCCTTTTCATGGTCGTGGACTTCTTCTAGCTTTTGTACATCGGGTGATACGAGTTTTTCACATTAATCTTCAAGCTTGTTGGTATTGACGCGCACATTGCAGACAACATTAGGCTTGAATCTCACATCGCGGCTCAGGACTATCTTCCTTTGAGTCGGAATCTAGACACTGAATCCATCCTTGTTGTTCACGTATCCAAGCAGATGTCCATGAACTGATTTATCGTCAAACTTAGAGCGGAAGTTCTTGTTCTAGTGCACGTAGCATTCTGTTCCGAAAATCTTCAAACGACTGAGACTTCCTACTAATCGTCCATGCCACAATTCATAAGGAGGCTTAGTTTCAATGGAAGACTTTCCAGTGCGATTCAGGAGGTATGTGGCAGTATTGCATGCTTTTGCCCAAGGTTCTTTTGGCAACTTGCTTGTATTCAACATGGAACGCGCGCACTTGACAATGGTTCGATTTTTACGCTCCGCAACATCATTTTGCTGTGGTGTATCAGATGCGATAATGCAGTGTTGTAAGCCCCTGCTTGCTAGCACTTCAGAAACCTTGTTGTCAAATTCTTTTCTTCCATCACACCTTGCTTGATAACATGTCAATTCGTCTTGGCTTCATTCTGAAACTACTCCAAAACGGTGAAAACTTCATTTTTCTGCTTCAAAAAGAAAACTCGACGATACTTGCTAAACTCACCTTTAAAACACTCATAGTAGCGCACCTTTCCGAGATTCGACATGGGTCTGTTTACATCGGCGTGGATTTGTTCACCAGTTACCATCGGTCGATTCATCAGTTTCTAGAATGGGAACCAATACATTTTCCCAGTGCACATCCATAGCAGAATTCTTCCTTGCCCTCGTCCACGTTGATGTTCATCTGCTTCAGGACGCTCTTCACATGTTTGTGTTGATGGCCAAACCTTTCATGGGAAACTTGCAATGTCTGCGATGATGTCACCATAATCACTTGAACTTGTTGCGTCGGCTTCACAATGCGCATGCTCAATACATACAGACCATGACTAACATCCTGTCATCATCCTTTTTCGAGTGACACGGTCTTCAATCATCTTCGATCATCAAGTCTCATAGAAAAACCCTTTCTCGCAGCTGCTTTCACGGAATATAAATTGACACTTGCTTCAGGAACATACAAAACATGTTTCAGTACGGCATTCGACCAAGCATTATTCAGACGTACTTGAATGTTCACACTTCCTTGTCCATGAGCCAGCATATTTACACCTCGTTTCCCGAGTGAAATCTTTTCAGGAACGGCAAACCTATCATACGATGTAAAATACTGTTTATACTGTTATGACAAGGCTTCTTATTGGGACCACCACGTGCAACAAACGCAGTCGATTCGACATTCCCTTGATTCAATCGCGCACAATTTTTCAAACAACAAATTTATAGTTTGGCTCTCCGACGAAATCATGTCCCACAAGTATTTAAAATTGTCATATTCTTTTCCCAGCGTAGATAAGATACGGCACTCAAAATTCTCTCGAAAAAGTATTTTCTTCATTCTTTGTAAGATTATTCAAATCCACGAACAATTGCAGTTTTGCGACATGCGTACTGATGTTTTCTTTGTCGTCACGCGGAAAAATGACTATTCAGCCGTTGCGTACTACTGCGTTCAAACCGCACACTCAATTTTGTCCAAATCTCTTCACCACGAGCAAGTGCAAGTCAACACGAGCTCGGCAACAGTTTTTCCTAGCGCTCTTGCTAACAAGCTTGCCGCTTTTGCGTCGTCCTTTTCCGTTGCTGAAGGGTTGCTTTTTGTGCCGCAGTTGCATAATCTCCCAAAACCCGACACGCTCATGAACCGTTAACAATGTCTTCAAGTTCGTACGCACGCAACACCATCGAAATATGCCACTTCCATTTTGTTGTTTTTATGTTTTGAATATTTGGGATGTCTGGGATTTTTTACGAAACACACTGGCCTACCATTAATAACGCACGCTACATGTAAACTGGAAGCGTCTTTCTACATTCATTTTCGCACACTGGTGTCAACATAGGAAATATAATTATTTTACTACCAACACACTCCCTAAAATGTTTATATTTCTTTCAATTACACAATATTTACAAAACAAATAAAATCAATCTTGGGCTGCCATTAGTATTTCAGCAAGTTTTTTGAAAATTAACATTCTGTAATAGTTTTGTTAAAATATCAGCATGTTGACTTTCTGAAGAACAGTATTTAATATTGACCCATCCACGATTCAGTTCATCACTAACGAAATGATATTTGACATCAATATGTTTACTTCTTTTTGTCATTTGTCCCGCATAGCTATAACACTCTGGTTATCAACATATAAAGTCATTTTTACACTTTTATTCAGTAGTTTTTCAACGAATGTTTTCATATACTTCATTTCTTGACAACAATGTGTTGCAGATATATACTGCACTACAGCTGTCGATTGTGCAACCACACTTTGTTTTCTTGAACACCATGCAACAGGACCACCTGCATACAACAGCACATATCCAGTTGAACTTTCTCTTTCATTTGGATCTCCTGCATAGTTTGAATCACAATATGCAATAATTTGTATCTTTTTCTTCATTTCTTGTGTGTAGAATACCATTTCCTGAAGTTGAGTTTAAATATCTCAGTGTTTTCTTCAAATTTTGGATGTCTTGTTGGTTTGGATCATCCACTGAGCCGCTTTCATAATTGACAGCAAATGCCATATCAGGTCGTGTTCTACAAGTGAGAAACAATAAACTTCATACTGCCTCCATGTATGGAAACTTCAGAGTTGTTGTGTTTTCACGTATTTTTTTGTTTAGAGGCTGGTGTTCTCACATATTTGGAGCTTTCCATTCTGTATCTTTTGATAACTTCATTTTCATATTTTTCTTGACTGATGAATATACCATCTTCATTTCTTTTTATTTCCAAAACCAAATAACTTGTTGGATTTTTATTCAGTAGAATATCAAAATTCTCTGTCAAAGTTTTCATCTGGTTGTAATTTTCTCCAAACAATATTCCATCATCAACATATATAGCGAGGTACATTTTCTTTTTAGTGTTTGCTTTGAACAAATATTGGTCTGATTTCAGTTGTTGAAAGTTTTCATGTATGAGAACATCAGTAAGTTACTTGTTCCATTGAAGTGGTGCTTGTTTTAGACGAAACAATTGTTTATTTAGTAAACAAATGTCTCCATGAGCATTGTATCCTTCTGGTATTTTCACATATATCTTTTCCTTCAACTTTCCATTAAGAGAAGCAGTTTTGACATCAAATGTCATTATTTTCAAATTTTCCTATGCAATCCATTTTCCAGTTATAACTTATTTTCCACACGAAGAATTCTCATCGACAAGAGTCCACATTTTGTTCTTATAAAGAGATTATTTTTCTTCATTTATGGCTTTAATCCATTTCTCTCTGACTTCGCTTTCCATACATTCTTGATAAGTAAATAGAATGTAGTCTTCATATTTCTTTGATATTTGCATTTGGCATCTTGGTCTCTGATATATATTCAATTCTTTTCATTTTCTTCTTCGATTTCTTGTTCCCTTTCTGGTTCACATTCAGTATCAATATCTTCATTTATATTTTCTTCTTCTTCATAAATATGATTTTTCTGTCAATTCAAGTTCTTAATCATTGTTCTCTTGGAATTCACGAGCAAACTTAACCTCTTTGGATTCATACAAGTTTCTGGTTTGGGGTTCCAAATAACATATACCAAATTTGTATAACCCACAAAAACTTTTTTATCTCTAGCATCGAGTCTTCTTAAGTATCCAAGTCTTTTTGTGTAACAGATCCAAAAATCTCAAGTGTTGACAAATCTTGTTTCTTTCCATACCACATTTTAGCTGGTGTCACATCTACTGTAGATGTTGGACTTCTGTTCATGAGATAAGCTGCTGTCAAAACAGCTTATCCCCACATTTTGTTTCCAATTTTTTAGTCATGCAGCATGGCTCGTACTTTATTCATGATTGTCAGATTTACTCTTTCAGCCTTTCCATTGATTTGTGGAGTTTTTTTGATAGTGTAATCAATTACTTTTCCCTTTTCTTCACACCAGTTTTTTAATTCATTGCTTTGGTACTCTCCACCTCTGTCACAACGTATCTTTTCAACTTTGGTGCTGAAGGGCGCTCCTGCTTCAAGTGTGCTTTGATGTATTCTTCTGTCTCATCCTTTGTGTGTAGGAGATACACTTTCAGAAAATGTGTGTAATCTTGCAAACACGTTAGAAAATATTCTTCGTTGTTGTGTCGAAGGAGTTATTTTTCCACAAGCATTAGTGTGAATAATTTCCAAAGGTTTTCTAGCTCTGTTTCTTACAGTATTAAAAGGTTTTCTTGTTTGTTTTGCAATTGCACATAATTCACAGAGAGGAATGTCTACATCAGTTGTCATTTTAATATTAACACCATCACTGGAATTTTCTTAAGATAGTTGAAATTCAAAGGTGCTATTTTCTTATGCCATTCTAGAATATTATTTATGTTAACAAGGCTTCCTTTGCATTTTCTTCTCAACAACATAAATACCTCTTTCAGTTTTATTTCCTTTCAGAACAATATTGCCTCCTTTAATAATAATTTCTCCATCTTCGATTATTTCCACTTTTTCTTTGTCAAATACTGCAATGCCCTCTTTTCATGTCACAGCATTTATTGATAACAGATTTCTTGTCAATTCTGGTACATATGATACATTTTTCAATAATATTTCTTCTGTTTCAACATTTCCTTGAAGATTAGAACGCATAAATTAACCATTTGCCCCTTTTCTTTTCATGATGTTACCTTCTTTTAGATCTGACATGATTTCTTTTTCATGTGACATATGTTCATTTATGCCACTGTCTACAACCAACGTTGTATCATTATTTTTTTCAATTCTTTCTGATATCCTTGCATCTGCATAGAAGGCTATCTTTGTTCCATGTTTTTCACAGTTTCCATGCTGTTCTTTGTGGAAACAGTTCTCGGATGGATGATTTTTTCGTTTACAAAACTTGCATGGAGGAAATTCTTTCTTGTTTTTGTAATAACATTTTCTAAAGTGGTATTAATGGCAGAACAAACACTGTATCTTCTTTTTACCCTCACTTTTATTTTCTTTCTTTGTTTTTTTGCACTCATTTATGTAATGACCAAACGCTCCGCGATTGTAGCACTTACCAGACTTGTGATTCTGTTTTTGATTCTTCACATTCTCTTTGTAAGACTGTTTTATTAGCCACTTTAATTTCTTCCTTATCTCCTTTGTTCTGAAGGCTAGGTTCTGAACATCAGCTATGTTTGCCATCATGCCTACAGGTTTATCATATTTGAAATTGTAAAACTCACTCAAAAAATAACTTTTGTGTTGGTCAGTGTCCTTTTGGTAAATCGTGATCAGCGTCTTGAACATATTACAAGATGTTTCGCAGCACAAAATATAAGATTTTACATTCTTGTATATTGTACGTAGGATGTAAAACTGAGCACATGCGTCCTGTCTTTTCCATTCTTCAATCTTCTTTATATCCGATCCCACTAATTCTAGTGTAACATCACCATTCACAATGTTCATTAATTGTTTTGCACGAAAGATCACTTTCAACTCGAATTCCCTCAGTGGAAAACTGCTTGCGTCTCAATCTGGGCACAGTGTTTAACACATCGTCTTCCTTAGTAGTTACTATGTTGCTATCTTCGTAACAATGTCTTTTTAACTTATTTCTTCAATATTTCTTTCTCTTTTTAGTCTTCTTGCACTAGCATTTATAGGCCGATAACCTGTTGTTCTTTATGTTTTGAATATTTGGGATGTCGGGGATATTTTATGAAAGACACTTGCTACCATTAATATCACACGCTACATTTATTACACACGTTACATTTACATGTTGGCTAAATAACAGCTTACCTTAATTTAAACAAAAAGCGTGTTTCTATATTAATTTATTTTCGCACACTGGTGTCAACATAGGAAATATAAATATTTTACTACCAACACACTTTGCCCAGTCCTCAGGTCCTTGAAGTTTATCCACTTGTATTTTGTAGTCAATCCCGGTAGCCATGTTTGTTGTTCACACACAAAGTTTCAGTTCAAACGTATAAAAACAGCACGTTTTCTACGGACGTTCAATTTCGGATCCACTCACTAGAGAATACCATTCACACGTGGCCTGGACCCATAACGTTTTAATTTCTTTGTATAAACGTTATTTTATTAATCTTGAATATACAAAGTAAAAGTATTTATAAACGTCTGAACGCGCACCAGGGCTTTGTAACTCCCAAATACCTTGGTGGAGACCATTACAGTGGCGCGCTCTCCTGCAGCACCTTCTTAGAGGAACTAAAACACGAACTGCTGCCAACGATACTTCAACCGTGGGTGGTTACTGCGTAGGTTCGCGAGACACGAGCAGGCACTTAATGTTACAAAACGTATCGTCGATGTCTGGCCCTTTCTTCAGCGGCTTCTTATATGCATATATTATGAATAATTGAACATACAGAAGACACTTTTCGTATTTCACAGAAATCAGCCAATTTTAATGGGCGGATGTTGGCGAGCCTCACCTGCAGCAGTACCCGGAGACACTAACGCTTCCTGTAGTAGCACCCTCAAGCTTTGGCTGTGGTTTTGATGGTGAGTTTCAAGGCCCTGACGCGCACTGACGTGGCAGATAAACACAACCTGTTCATAGTTCCAAAAATTGTAAGAAACGTACACAGATGGCGTTATTGTCTGCATTTTGCTTTTCATATTAACAGTTCGAAAATGTTTAGGCTTCGAATAAAGTATCCCCAATATCACAATATTCGTTTGCAACTCAGAGGGCCTCGAGTTCATTTAAATCTATCAGGAAATATCAGTTTTAGAGAAAATCGGCTGAATGATTTAGACGTTAACTTTGTCAATTGACTAACAGACAAACGTTGGCCGTCAATCAATTTTTTGGTATCAAAGATTCACAAATTAATGATTCCGACTACATTTGTTAGAGGAAGTAATTTACTATTTATAGGAATAAGGTTTATCAACTTTTTCTTTATCCGGTCAGCTAATAAAAGTTTTTTGTAAAAGATTCACCGTTTTCCGCCGCCCTATTACAATACTTTCACATCTTACGAAGTAAGGGCGATAAAATAAAATTGGCTTGAGGTGTGCATGTGTGTCTATTTGGTGCACATTATTCCTACATTTGGGAATTACTCCTAATTTTTTGGAGTAGGACACTCCTAGAGATCAGTGGCGTAGGCTCAATGGATACAAGTGATGTGTTGTATCCTCAAGTTTTTCGTCTGGTTAAAACTTTGTTAAACATATTTTCTACTTCTCAAGTACATCTCTCGGTTCCGTTTGTACCTTTCGTTTTATTTCCCATGCGCTTTCCGGTAGACGTCCGTCACCTGTGACAGGCCGAGAAACATCTCCTCGACGGCTTCGCTTCGTTACTGAGGTTATTTAACTCTAACCATGTGCTGCGTGGAAGATGCGAGGTTTCGGTCGACGGTGATTCGACGCTGACTGGTGCATCTAGAACTTCTCATTCGCACTTCTGTATTCCCCCTCCCAAAAATTCTCCATCGCTTCTTTTGAGCACTTCCGCTTCTTTCAGTAGAAGGACTGGGAATCCCAGTGGCCACGTGCTAATGACTGTGGACTCCATAGCGGGTTGGAGGGACGTCTTGACCACACTATACCGCGATTTCTCTAACTTTGCCCCTCAAGGCCACTCAAGGCCCATCTTCGCGATAGAATATCACACGGCATTTCGCGTCCTTCCCGGTCTTGCCGGTAGAAGTCCCATGATCGCAAACACTGCTTGATACAGTCGCGATCATGCGAAATCTAGCGGAACGACTGAGAAAGATGCGAAATACCGTGACATATTGCACCGCGAAGATGAGATTTGAGTGGCCTTGAGGGGCAACGTTAGAAAAATTCGCAATATACACGCGCTTGCACACGCATGTTTGCAACTGTCCTGATCCAGAACGTGACTTAGGAGACGTGGGTTATCAGTACTGACAAAGAACTCTTACCGCACGTGGCAGGTAATAGTTCTTTGTTGCCAGGTTTTCACGTGTATTGTATGTTGCGAAAGTGCTGTGTTGTTAGGAGCTTTTCTTGAAACTGCATTATAAAGTACGAGTACTTTCACAAAGAAAGTCATAGTTTTGTAACTGTGACGCGATAATTAGAATCCAACCATTTTCCAAGCACTAATAATTGAATAGCACTAAAAGTTGCAAAAACATGCTACCAGACGTCTGCAACCGCTCCTGGGCGCGCACGAACGCGACAACAATGGGCGAGCGCTATGCGAACAAAATTATTCTCGGCAGTAATGGGTTAAAAGGAAGAAAACCTAATAAGGATAATTTCAATTAAGTTTTGCGGATTGCTTTAAAGAAAATATATCAGTACGTTGAGAATAGAAATACATTTCTCACCATACGAACAAAATATAGATTATTAAATACGTTTTAAATAATTTCTAAAAGGTAAGAGAAATTGAACATTAGTTTGTTTGAAGATCTGTTTTTGATGAACACATTTCTTTCAGAAAAATTGTATCTTCACAATTTTAGTTATAGGAAGATGCCGAAAAAATGAAAATATTTGTATTTTTGAAAAATAAGAATTTTCAACATGATATATGCCCAATTCTCTTAAACGTCCTATACGCTATCCGATATCAAAATTTAATGGAAAAATTTGGTGCGGTTTTTGAGAAAAAAATTGTTTACAAAATCAATTACCTATATCACACAAAATTGCTCAAAAACACTCAAATATTCGAAAATTTTACAAGAACTTTCTTCAGACTGTCTTTCAAGAACAGATTTCATTAAGGAAAAAACCTCTATCTTCAATAGTTCTGTTGTAGAAAGACGACGATAAAAAATTGAACTTTTGTAATTTTAAAAAACAGGGATTTCACCGAAAATGAGACCTGTACCGTTCTCTTAAATGTCTTTCACATTATCCCAAAACAAAATTTAATAAAAAAATGGAGTCATTTTCTTAAAAATTTTGAAAATATCACAGTGAATTCATGCAAAGTACCCTCCAAAATTAAAATATCAGTTTGATTGAGGAATATCAGTTTTGGTGAAAATCCTACTTGCAGTATAGCCGATAGCGTTGTTCATGGACGGACAGAAGTTTTGCTATCAATCGATTTTTCGGTATCAAGAACCCACAGAAGATGGATTCTGTCTACACAATGTGTTAATAATTTACTACTACATATATTGTGACGTATCTGGCAACGTTTCAGCATGCACTGGAGCCCTCCGGTTACACGCATTGACGCCTCGACGCAGGCGCCCCTCCGATCATTTCGTCACGCGCGTGTGTTAACGTTGGCGGCCCTCGCCACACCCAAAGGGTTTCGCAGGCTCACAAAGACAGATCCTCACGGTCCCTCTTCGCGAGTCAACCCTTCAAGACGGGAAGGAGCCTTCCACCATCGCGCCTCTTTCTTTGTGTCCGACGATTGTCGGATTGAGCACTGGAACAGATGCGTTAGTGAAGTCGTTGCACTTACAGGCGAATGCTTAACTTCATGTCGAAACACTACCTATTTATTTCTACTTAAATTTAGTGTCAAAACAATGCTGTGTGCAAGAATTTGGTAGCTAACATTTTTTGGAAGCATTTAAAAAAAAACTTACGTATTTTTGGCCATGGCTTTCCTTTCCAAATAGGTGAATGGACATTCCTGGAACACGATACGTCTCAAGTTCGGCCGCGCATCAGTTTGTATCGCAGCACCTCACCTCAGCCGCCACGTGAATCGCTACGAGGGCAAGAAACAAGACCTTTCGTCGCCTCAGGCCGAATGTTTGCAAATGCTTTCAGTGGTGTCTTGCTAATTAGCACGACAGTAATGTCCTCATTACATTCATTTCAAAATTAAAACTTCACTCACTGTATGTTCTACAAAAATGTGAGGGAATAATACAGTGATTGAAACACATTTTTCTTGCACAGCGAACTTACAATAAAAGAAGATGATTCGCATAAATCAATTTCAGGTAATGGTTCTGTGAGATGGCCGCCGTATTGTGCAGGTGGTCGTCATACTTAGCGGCGTACCATACATATCTAAAGAGGTTCCTAAATCTTGGGGATGAAAATTAGTAATGGATGAACTATTGTAATCTTAAGATACTATCCGATTGGTAAACGTGAAAATTTGCTCGCCGCGAAACGATTATTTTCTCTGTAATTTTGCGATGGAGATTTCCATTGTTGGAAGTTAGTAACTTACAGACTGCGGCCGTTCCTAAGAAAAGTCTCCCAATCGCTTCTGTATAGGATATTTCGCGCTCTGTCGATCGCATTTCCGTCGTCCGCAAAGGGGAGAGGGGCCCCGATTCCCGACTCGTGGGGCGCGGCGCCGAGGCCGTTGTTTCTCATGGAGATGATGCAGCCGTGCCAAGGGTTGCCCAGTGTTTTGACTGCTGTGCCAAACGAAAAAGCATCATTTTTCATATCTATAGAAAATGCTTGCAGACAACTTTGGCAGCTAAAATGCAAGAACAGCCTTTATATCATATTTACTTCAAGTGAAAAAATGTCAGGTTCGCTCTCCACATGATAAAGGTTACCATTCCCTTGTTAGTCTGTTAATGCCCAAGGAGGCTCCATTAAAAAATCAGCGAAATAGCAGCGAACACGCGCTACCCCGCCACATCCGAGATCGTCACGAGCCCATTAAAGCACGATCCGCACAAAGGCGATCAATTAAAAGCACTGCAAATAGGTCGCTAAGAAAAGGAATTTCCTTGGTCCAAAGACCAGCGGAAAATTCAAAAATCCAGAATAAATAAACCCATTAAATTTAAGTATCATGCACGTGACAGAGTAAAGGGTTTCTAAAGGGGAGGAGATGAGAAGCGAGGGAGCAACAGGCAGGGAAGCGAAAACATACTTGATATCAGAACATTGAGACACATACAACTTGGTGACGAGATATTGGTAAGACTAGACTCACTTCGTGTCGTGATATTGGGAGAGACAGATCAGTACTGATTGGTGTCAGCAATAACTTGGTAGATCAGACACGGATGCGGCTGTTCATTACCTGTCGGCCTAAACAATTCGACCGTCCGCTGTTAAAATCGGAATTAATTCTGTTCGATGGACCGGTCGGACCGACAACCCAAAGGCACTCAAAGTAGTGCGCAGCCCGTTATATCGGGTTCTTGGACGCGAGGTGTCGTATAACGGCCTCTCCTGGCGCATCAACTTCGAGATTCTTCACCACGACCATGGTCGCGGGCAGCTGCTAATTCCTGGGCGCGTGAACGGGAGCAGCAGATTCCTGCTAGATGCAAGGCCTTTCTGCAGAAGAATTCCGCCGGGACGCACAACCGCAATTGCCTTGGTAACGACCCGCGTGCGTGCAATCCCACCAAAGCGAGGTAACGAAATTGTCGTCATCATCATGCGTATTTGTCCATCTCCATCAAAAACTAAGTAATATTTTTGGACTGGAGAATGTAAAATAGGAGTGGTCAAGTGAACATTTGTATTCTAATTCTCTTGATTTTAATAAACGTGTATCCGCCACTTAGACGAGTGACATTTAAAAACAAAATACCACGGTATCATTTAACAGTGTGTGGTAATTAACAAAACAACAGTATCATTTAAATAATAGATTAGTAATCATACTGCATTCCTGCGACTCAGAGCGCCCATCCCTAGGGTTCTCAATGCCGGAGACGGATGGCAGGTAAGTTACACGCTTGGCCCCCACTAAATAAATTTAGCGTGTGTAACCTGAAATCCACCACTTACTGGCGCACTCCGTGTGTTTCCCATTAGTAAGCTCTCTTTATGATGGCTAGTCCCCGACTCATCAGAATATTGTTCAGATTTGTTACCAGGGTCCGGGAATGATATTTTCCGTGAAAAATTTGTTTTTCCAGCAGCATTACAATACCTTCTTTACACTGCGTAAGCAGTAGCGAGAAAGCTTACTTAACCTTGTAGTAACCGAGTTTTTTTCCTTCTACAGTCTTAGCGGTACCAACTTCTTTTAAATAGACGAATATGCTTGACCCCCAGTGGAGGTTTAATCACAGGGAGTGTTGATGAGGGCCGACGCGGACTAGTCTTGCGTAGGAAGGCAATGGCGCCTCACGGGCTGTGGGTCACAATGAAGCGATGTGTATACATGAACTGAAATACGGACGATGGCTATAAGGGCTAAATAAGATGTGTGCATTGAAAAACGGGGACAGTTTTTGCTAATCCATGTAAATATTGCACTTCAAATAATAAAAATATTAAATAATACATTGAAACATTTAAATACACTATTTCTAATGCTTTTTTATCATTCTGGATAAAGTACCATAATGACATGCGGCTGCTCATACGAAAGAGAAAAAATATCTTTCTGGTACCATTTAATTATTAGAAAGTTTTCTAAATTAAAAAATTAATATAAAATAATTTTAAACAAATTTGTGCAAGTTAATTGCAGTGCAAACTCTAAAATCCCGTTACTGACTGTAAACGGTATTAAGTTATTTACGGAAGTCAATAATAATAATATTATTACCATCATTTTTTTCAACTTCCAATTTACTTTTCTCCGTTACTCGTTTACCAATATTTTAAAAACTAAAACGTGTTGCCGACAAATGAAGCGTTTGCAAAAACGCCGACAAATGAAAAGTTTGCAAAAACATCAGAAAATGTAATATTTTCCTTGTTTTCCCCTGAAAAATTATGTTCGTTAACATACAAACTTTTTAAATTTGAAGAAAATCTTTGGTATTTCACGGACAATAGAGGAAACCTCTTCCTCTTATCATTATTCTTTTTATATTTCTTCTTCTGTGTTAGGGCGCTATAACCAGGCGAATGTAAGCTTCCACAATCCTCTTAATTTGCTTTCGAAGCGTCTGCACACTGTAAACGCGCGGAACGTCACAGCGGCCCATGACCGCTGCTGTTGCGCTCCGGGACCCAACTCTATCATCGCCTCGCGTAGGCCGCGTCGCCTGTGCGTGGCAATCGCCGCCGCGCATCTTGTCATCCTCAGTAAGCGAGAGATAAGAGCTGTCACACGTCTCTGGAGGTCAGGCGAGAAACATCCCATTGGTACTGCTGTGTTGAAAGTCTCCGGGAAAACTCTTTCCCATTAGTAAGTTAAAGGTTAATAATTAATTTATAAGCACATATTGTTCATACTCTACTATGCGCACCTTGCCGTAGAACAGGAATTAAGTATCGTACAAGTAATTCTAATTGTATTATACTGTATTTTATTTTATATCTCAACACGCAATGACTCGTCCTCGCCATGTTGCGCAAGCAAGCAGGCAGGCGCTCGCTTGCGATTCTTGGCATTAGGCATGAATATGAACCGCTCACGAAGTTCTAAAATCGACCTACGCGAACTGCTCGCGCAGTAAGCGGTTGACGGCAGAGCCTTTCTCAAAAAATTATTGCGTGGCGCAGATAACTTGATATGTTAGCCTCGTAAAAATAATTATAATTTTTAATATTCAATTTGCTACGTAATCACATAACATGCTTAAATTATAATCTGAGCACAGCCCAAGAACATTTAATTCCAACGTATTAAGATCAACTCTGATAGGTCGAACACCATTCTGACGCGAAGTCGCCTCTCCGTGAAGTCGTTGACGACGCGACAGAACAAGTTCTGTTGAGCCATAATGTTCGTATGCGACCACCAATGTGTCGCTGCCCCGCAATTAACCACATCTGTATTGCACAATATTTTACAATAACTGCTCAGGCTCATAAAGTGTATATTAGTTCCCAAGTAACACGTACGGTGCGTGCGTAGAGCATTTATTTATTTAAATATGCGTGATCTACATATCTATTACCAATCAAGTTGAAACAATTCTCATACGTTGTGCAGTCTCGCGATTCTATTGACTGTGCTTACAAAGAGTGAAAGTTCGCACGAGCATCTAGTCTTGCGTACTAGTCTATGTGACTATCGCATATTTAATTTCATGCATAGTTACGTTGCTCGCTAATAAGTTCTATCAGACATGGTAATGAGCAATACATTGTTCAATATGGTAACTATACTTTGGTTTTTATTTCTTGGCGCGTGGGGTCTTGTCTTCACGATGGAATATCTCACGGTATTTCGCGTCATTCCTGGTCGTGACACTAGGAGTCGCTTGCTCGCCAGCACTGCTCGATACAGTCGCGATCATTCGACTCCTGGCGGCACGATGAAGAACGACGCGAAATTCCGTGAGATGCTCCATCGTGAAGACGCGAAATTCCGTGAGATGCTCCATCGTGAAGACAAGGTCCCATGCGCCAAGAAATAAAACTCAAGTATACTAGCAATTAGAGCTGCTAATCTCGGCTCCCTGGCGAGGTTTATGTGTTTGCATTCCTAATGCGAGTTTCCTGCCTACGGACGCGTCGTATGGGTCTCCGGAGGTGACCGGAACAGCTGATCTAAAGGCGGACGTCATTGCAAGTCGTCTCGGCGCGCGTGTCCTATCGCGCAGCTACAGCTCGTGCATTCCTAAGTTACTGTAAAAGACTATCATGTTTTCTTAACAGAATTTTGTGTATTTTCAGTGCAATTTACGTTCTAACGTGCATTGTGATTCCACCATGCAATTCAGCCATGCTATTCATTAATTACTGTAATACTCTCAGTGTGGGTCTATCGCACTCATTTATGGCATACTGGTATTACCTTAATCTCAGCCACATCAACGGTGTATTTTGAATTGCATAAACTAGTATACCTTTTGAGGTATTACAACCTTAGCCAAATAATTCACTATATAACTATCATACAATCCAATATATATATATATATATATATATATATATATATATATTCTGACGCAAACCCGCCCTGAACTATAACAATTTAATGCCCTCCCGCCCTCCCCAATTGTTGAGCGTCGGGGCGGTGCGCAGATATCTGCTCTTGCGAGCTATTCTTACCTCAGGGCAGTAGGAACTTTTGGGGTGTTGAGAGCCAATCCAAACAAGATCACATTAACAGGTAAACAGGGTTTAATAGTCTCAAAAACCCACTACGTCTACTACAAAAATTTCCCTTAAATTTCCCTCAGGGCGGCGCGAACTTGACCTAGATTTTTCGTGCTCGAACCGTTACCTTCCCTTTTCCGCTCAGCTTGCCAGCTTGCACCGATGGCTCGTGCTCCGGCAACCAAGTTCGAGACCTCGCCTCTGTCGACTCTTTCCTTCTTCTTCTCCCGGCGCCGTTTCTTCTCTCTTCAGCTCCCGGCCCTTATTTTTCTCTCTTCTGCTCCCAGCTACGTCCCATCGTCCAGTTCCAAGTGGTATACGCCCGGCTCCGGTCTCGTCCAGCACGTCCGTCGTACGCGCCCGGTGCTTTTCGTTACACCGGCGTGATATTGGATACTCGCCCAACGAAGCACCTCGTGCCAGTCTCTCTCCTGCTGCAGATTATATCTGGATAAATCTCAGCGCGAACTACTATCGCAATTTAATAGGCGAATTCACCACTGTGTCGCAACTGGAGAAAACTTTCTCTCAGAATCTAAAAAAATTCGCGGACGACTGACTAGTACGTCTTTCTGGCGTTGGACACTCCTAGCTAATGTCGTTACGGCGAATAATTCCAATACCAAAGAAAGAGCTGGGTCGGCGATCCGTAACAAAAAGAGCCGCTCCCGCTCGCGTTCTTGCGTTTTATGTGCCCTTCATGGTAGGGGTAACGCGGCGTCTCCCCCTCTCCGGCTGATGTACGTAATTTTCATTGCGTCGTTCAGCGGACGCTGCGGGCGACAGTCTTCTCGGCCGCGGGCGCGCCCTTTTTGAAATGCGCCGCGCTCTGTTCCCGTTCTGTTATCGGCGTTATGACGTGTGGGCACGTATGATAAATCTCCACACATGCGTTCGTCAAAATATATATATATATATATATATATATATATATATATATATATACTATATATATACAATATATATACAATTTATATAGTATATACAGGGTGAGTCACGTAACTTTAGCACCTCCAGTAACTTTTGAAACGGTTGAAGATATTGCAATGCAGTTTTCCACGGAAGTGAGTGAGGGAATGGGGCTAATTGATATGTGTATTGATTTCTCTTTTATCACTTTTATTTTACGAGATATTTGAGGCAACTTTGTTTTTTCAAATGGAACTATACAATATTTTTCAGTCTATCATGACAAGCGTAAAAAGACAAATCCAAAGATATAAATATTGTCATATGTTAGATAAGCATTTTTTTGAGTAATTGTGATTTTTTTGCGACTAGTGTTTAACGGATATTTCATTGTAACTGTCAGCCCCACAAGGTCACGCAGCGCTCCCCCAGCAAACGCGGGGTCTGGGAAAGGAATGGATTTAAGTACTTGAGGATACGAAAAATATTCACAAAACTGTTGCATTTTTTCCTGAACTCTCCTTTTCATCTTAATCCATTTTCAGTAATTTGGGTTTCTTAGGGATTGAAAATACGGATTTGTCTTAAGTAGTATTAATTGAAATAAGATTATTTCTATCCCTAAGTTATTATATTCGTATTAACATTGAAATTGTTTGCTCAAAATATACAATATATTTTTGTACAGTTTTAATTATTTATTCTTATTGTGCTTTGTTTCAAGATCCCATTACTACGTATCTTATGAAATCCCATTAAATGGAGTTGAAGTTATAAACAATTTTATTACAATACAAACTTATGACAAATCCTTATTTTCCATCCTTTAATTCCTTCAATCAAAGAAAGACGAAAATCTGAAAATGCGGAAGGATGGAAAGCACAGTTCAGGAAAAAACTGCAATGGTTTTGTGAATATTTGGAATACTATGTTTCGTATTTTCAAATAAGATCCCTCCCCTTCCCTTCCCTTCGCCGAGCGCACGTGTGCTGGTGGAGCGCTGCCGTGACCTTGTGTGGTGGACTATTCAAAACGTCCGTTAAACCCCGGTCGCAAAAATCAAAATTAATCAAAAAAATGCTTATCTAACATATGACAATATGTACATCATTGGATTAGTCTTTTTACGCTTGTCATGGTGGACTGAAAAAATATGTATAGTTCCATTTGAAAAAACAAAGTTACCTAAAAAATCTCGTAAATAGAAGTGATAAAATAGAAATTAATGCACGTATCTATTAGCCCCTTTCCCTCATGCACTTCCGTGAAAACTGCATTGAAATAACTTCAACCGTTCAAAAGTTACAGGAGGTGCTAAAGTTACGTGACTCACCCTGTATACACGGCTGTATCGAAAAAATATAATTCAATGTCTTAGTGAAAAGAGGTAAGTTTTCGATGTAAGAACATCGGCACCAATAAAACAGTTTTTAAAATGGGTTTAGGGATGCCACAAACATCCCATTTTTCGCTAATTTATAGAAAATAGAGAATAAATACTATTTAATGTGATTATTATCAAGTGAGTTTTGGATGAGGTGGTGCCCACGTTACCCCGCAACAATTTTATGATTATCAATACTTGTTTGACTCAGTGTGCCACATTAGCTCGAATATGGCCAATTTTACATTAAAACATAGAAATAGAACTTTTCAATTGGCCGTATCCCTTAAATTTTTGTCCAAAATACATTTAATTTAGAGAACATTAGAGCTCAAAATCCACTTTCAGAACTTTGCTTCGTACAATTTAACTATTTCGTTACAATCGGCTAAAGTTGCACTGCGCATCACTAATAGCAACCCTCATTTGAGCCGCACTGCTGTATATCATTTCTTTATTCCCCATTAGGAAAATATTTGTTGAGACATCAAACAGATTTGCAATGTGTATTGTAATGAATCTCGACTCTCTCCTACTCGAACATCTGCTTGGTGATTTGGAATCGGGGATGGGGTTTTCGCATTAAACACAGACACATAATTAAAATTTAACAAAGAATATTTAATTTACGAAAAAAATGAAATGAATGAATGTACATCGATTTACAGAAAAATTATACCTTGCGGCTCAATTCCTTTATGTCATAATTACTGACTGGCATGATTAAACAAAATAATACAATAATAATTGAAGCAAGGCCGCTTTCACTCATGGCCACGCTGATGGCATCCGAACTTCTCCCTCTACCACTTGCAGTCCTTCCGCATTATTGCGGTAACAAATCTTGCATTGCCATTTCTGATGGCTTCACCCTAGGGAAACGTTCCAGCTGGCGTCGGCCTCCGGCTGCCGGGGGGGGATAGACGCCTCGCCTCCTGCTGCGGTCAAGGTCGACCGCGTCCTCAGCCGTCCGGCCCGCTCGGACGCCCGGGTCGGTCACTCTGCGATAATCACTTCCAGCCACCTCGTGAAGACGTCATCGGCGGCGGCGGGTTCCCTTTCGTCTCCGGTTTTGCGACTCGCGAATGGCTCACGCGAGTGGCACAGGCGCGTGCGGCATGCGATCGCGAATACGACCGGTCATTTGCGCGGGTGGCAAATTTGAAATCGGCTACTGCTTTCGTCACGATTTACGAGACTCAGTCCACGCGAAAACTGACGCGGAAACCGGCATTTATGTCTCATCCTGATGCCTGATAATTAGACGAGAGCGATTGATAATTCGCCCTGATGCTGGTTCGATTACAAGTTCCTCATGAGAACGTGAGAGCAATTGTCGACTCTCCCTGGTGCTAATTCTCGCGTATGTCTACGAGAACAACTCATGCCTATCATGAGCGAGAAAACCTCTCACTCGAACGCGAGGATTCTCGTAACTCTCTCTCTCTCTGATGCTGGTTCTATCGAATCTATCTCGTAAGTGTTTTTAGCGAAGTTCTCCCGTCCTGACGAGAGCTCCGATACCCCCTCCTCCTTCTTCTTAGGTTCGCTCTGATTGTCGGAAATTTAATTTTGGCGTAGCTCCGGCCAATGCCTCACCTTCTCGCAGACGGAAATTTCTGTTGCAAGTTTTGGCAGTTGGATCCGCGAAGCGTTGTTTTCGCTCCCCGATCCGCGAAATAGTCGTTGCGACCTACATTTCAAGGATGGCACGTGTTCGGAGTCCGTTTGTTCATAAACATGGAGTGGGTGCTTGTCTCCGGGCCGGCGCTTTGATGAGGGCGCCGCCGAAACGGAGAATGCTGACCTTTCCTTACCCCTCTTGGGTTGCGGCGGTCAGTGCGCGGCCCGGCCGGATGCGGCCGACAAAGAAAGGGACGGTCGTAAAATTCCCAAACGCACCTCGTTCCGTAAGTGGCCTGACTCGCCGACGCGAGACAGAACCGCCCCCATCGTCTGTTGCTCGCTCGATCGACTCAAAATTCATACAAATTAAATTAATATCCCTTGATACCTCGTTCCCGTTAGATCGTACCGTTACAGTATGTTCACTGCCAAAAAGATTCTGGTCTTTCGAGCTGTTTGTGGTAATTGGTCGAGTTGGTAATAATAATAATAATAATAATAATAATAATAATAATAATATGGCAAATCCCTGAATCAGATCACATTGCTTACAAATGCCAGCTCTAACAAAAATAAAAACACTTATTTACCCAGGTTACCTGTGGAGTTAAATCAGTGAGTGTATGAGATAAGTGAAAGTACTAAATGTCACATTTCGGTAAAAAGTAATACCATTCTTATTTTCGGTTTATTTCTCAATAATCCGAAAAATATTCGATTTCTACCGATCCTCCCTTACTTGTTACAAGAAAGGCAAAGCTCACTTTCATGCAGTGGTGAATGGTACCCCAACAAACTGGGAGTTGCAGCTGCATGGAATGACGGGAATGTAATTTCCAAAATTCAGAACACTAATATATGCCGTAATAAAACGTAAATAATTCGTGTAAATTAATTAAAACTAAGTTATGTCTATTTTCAAACATTACTTAGATAATTTTGTGTAGTGTCCGTGTCATTTATATTCACCTCCCGCGCACATGGTTCCTGCTTTGATTTCAAGTCGGTATTCGGGTTTTTGTATTAGTTATGCATTGAAACAATTGACGGTAATAAAAGAACTTGGGTTCAAAATACGGAGATCGCACTTCAGCACTATTGTTTGGACGTTTTAGGCAAATTAAATGATTTTATATCGAAAATTTCACCAGTAAATACACATGTATATTGCAAAAATGATATATCTTCCAGTACACACACACACACTTGTATTCACAACACCGTTCGCGTCACCATACTAGCCTGATTCGGTAGATCCCCAATGATTGGACATGTACATATCCTGAAAGATAGAAAGGGACTTCCTTCCAGAACGGCCAACTTTATATAAAGGACTTATCAAATGTACATTTGAAACAAAAAACCTATCAAATGAAAATAAATTCTCCAAACATCATGTATTATACATCATACATTCAATAACACATGATAGTCATAAAATTAAGTTGCAGATAGTATCAGACGAAAACAGAAAATTGCTATTACTATCGGACGCCGCCGAGAATTGGGCAAATTACTTTACAAATGGAAAAGTTCCGATCTTAAACTAAAGTTTCGAAAATTGTTTACGTTGAAAATTTCGTGGGTCCTTTCAATTAACTACATTTTTAAATATTTGAGAAGATTGGAAACTTTTTTCCTAATGAAATTTCATCTTCCAAATTCAATTTTTAATGCCAAGAATATTTGAAAATATTAGTCACATGATTTTGAATGAATTCGAAAAAACACAATGTACGTATTTTTTTTAAATACGTCACTCATAAACATTAACATTAGATGCATTTTAGAGTTATGTATTTCCGAACACTAATACTTCAAATGAAGTGTTACGAAAATTTTTCAAATCTCAAGTCTTTCGTGCGTATAAAACCTAATTAGTGCGAAATTTCAAAAACGCTCAAAAACATTTTCTGAAAATCTGATTCAAATTTTCCTCTGAGAATATCGATATGAAAATATCATTTGCTCTTCTGAGATATTCTGAAAGTTTCATTTCAATAAAATTGTTAACATCATTGAACAATTGAGAAATTGTGAAAATGTAGGCGTTTCTTGATAAAAGTATTTCTACGATTTAGATATTGCAGGAAAGTAACGTAAGTCATTGCGGTATTGCTGAAAACTGTTTATATTTTCTTCTAAATATATTCATAAAGTTATTACATTTTGAAAAAATGTTCTTGACTGAGTAAGATGTTAGAAGATTTTTAAATTACAGTAATTTGGTTTACATTGTTCTCATGGAAACGAATGGTGTAAATGGAAATTTTGATAATTTGATTTAGGATTTCCATTTATTCATTTACATTATCGTAAGGATCCACACATTTACGAATCTACCCCTATCACATGATCGTGTCCGTCCATTTCTTCTTCAGGGAACACGTTTGTCCCTGCAAGCTGAGTTTTCTTCAGAGTGGGTATATTTAATTTTAAAATTATTTAATTTGTATAGATTATTTAATATTTATTATTCAATAGAATTAGGATTCATATAGCATATTAGTTTGCTTTTAATTAATTAATTTTTAACAATAAGCTGTAACTTATGAGTTAGGGGAAGGCATACTATCATAGATATTGATAGAGAAAATGCCGGAAAGATGATGGGGGAGCGTTTGCAATGACATACAATTTGTCATACTCTGCTGAGCCATTCGACTAACTACACTGGTCAACAAGGTTTTCTTCATAAGAAATCTGATTAGTGAATATAGTGCGTTTGTTCATACCGAATTCAGAATTTTCCCTTCAGGCACAGTTTTATTGTGACAGCTAGGTTTTAAAATCTGATTTTAACATTCTCTTTGACCTGTCATAGGAACCTTCACCTTACATGTAGCGATTTTATTCAAGTTGTATTTAAGGAAATTGTAATATTATGTTGTAACACCGACTGGCAATACTGTGCAGGTTCATTTATGTTTTTACATGGTCAGACCAGTTAGTCTGGCATTGTCATGTGTTAGTATTGAGTTGTCTTAGAACTTGTAAGCACGAATATCACTAGTGATATATTTCCTTCCTTTGGGTTGCAGAAGTGTACTGCGTAAGTAATGTTTTGCATTTTCATCATCTCAAGAATGTGTGTAAATCATGCAGATAATTTCTGCTATATTTGTGGTGAGCTGACTTGAAAACCCAAGAGGCGAAATTTAACGTCACTTACGAAAAAGTGTTATTTTGGCTGTGAAGTTGATGGTTTTGATAATAGCTGGGTCCCAAATATACGTTTTGTGCGTTAAGGCTATTGTCTTGATAGAAAAATGATACACATCATAGTAAGCGCGCTTTTCATTAAATGTTCTACCACAACCTTGCAAGAGTTTTGAGAAATTGTCAAAGGTTATTAGTATTCCTTGACAGGGCGATGTAACGCTACCCCGCCATTGTTCCCCTCGTTCATCCTTAAGTTCAGTACAAGACCTAGTCGGAACTGATTGTTCGGGGGTGGATTAGCTCCCGACTGCTCGTCTAGAAAAGTCCGAGGCCAGAGCAACTGCATTGAAGCCAACGAAGAATCTACCAAAATGCGTAAATAACGTATTCCTAATTGCAATACTGCAACCTAGCACAATGGGAGTAGTTGGGTAACAAAAAGATTCCTCAACCACCAGGATACACATTCCCTCCGCCACGGGTCGCCATGCACGGCAAACACATGAGTGAGCGTTCAGCATACAGGGGGGACAGAGAAATAGAAGGGGTAGAAGAAAAGAGACAGTCACAAAAGAGACAAGAACGAGAATGATGGGGGGAGATAAAGGTGACTGGTGAAAGCAAGGAATACTTAAGAGTCCTCCCAGCATCCCCATGGACCGGCCCACCACGACGCGGGAAAGAGGCCAAAAATGGGATGATTATGAGGTTTGTGGCACTTCTAAACCCATTTTAAAACTTTTATTAGTGCCGATGTTCTTGCATCGATAACCACTTTTTTCACTGAGCCATTGCATTCTATTTTCTCGATACAGCCTATATATATATATATATATATATATATATATATATATATATATATATATATATATATAGGCTGTATCGAGAAAATATATATATATATATATATATATTGTAGCAATACCGAATATTAAACGATTAAATAGATTTAATTTTATATTATTTTCACGAGACGTGTTACAAAGAGGTCTCAAGGAAGCGCCCAGTTCGCCTTACCTAGCCGCGCCGCCGAAATTCGTTACGCTGCCTTTCAGGGTCCGCCCAGCCCTTCGTCAAACCCGCCGCGCGCCCGCTGGGACAGATCCGTCCACTGAACGCGAAGGAACCACCCAGGGTGGCAGGTCCGCGATTGCTTTGCGATAAATAATTACCACCCCGCCCAGTAGCCCAGCCGCCCGAAGTTGCACGTGCGCTTTGTAAACAATGCTGGAGAGAGAGAGATGGTAAGTGGACATTTCCACTCAGCCCCTAAGAGAATCGCCGTCCACGATTGGACAAGGAATTATTGCTGCGTAGAAGGATTCAACCAATCTTAAATGAGATTTCTCGATTTCTGGAAAATTCCGAGATCTTTTGGCGAGTTTTGGAGGGAGAAACGATAGCAGCTTCGTAACACCAGCAGTTGGTGAGACACACTTCATTTTTGAACTCGAGATAGTGAGGAGCTCCGATTAGGAAGGAGGGGGGTTGGCGCACTTCAGGATTTTTCCTGGATCGACTTCGTCAGGTGCCGAGTTGAACATTTTATAAGAAAATCACTTCCGTGGGCACTGGCACCCGGAAGTTATTTACAAGTTCACGCCTAGAGTTAGGGCAGAACTATTTTTTTTTCGAACCGTGCTTGGTTTTAAGGAAAAGACTTAAATTTTCGTATTTGAAACATACTCGGCTGAGGTATCCAGTCGCCGTTGTATTCATGCGACCGTGACCAAGAGCGCCGTCGCCACCCGTTTCAGCGGCCCATTCATCGTGAGAACTTCAAGACGTCGCATCCAACCAGGCCGCAAGTACCTGCTTCCCGGGCGGGGCTTACGCCCGTACCCTCCGCTCCGCGCCCGGCAGACAGCCAAACACCTGACAAGAAGGCAACAACCTCTGAGCGTGATGTGTATTACCAGAGCCAGCCTCAGCTCATAATTGCCCTTGTGGCAAGACAGTATTTCAGAACTTTAAACTTTCAGAATTAGAATTTCAAATTGCTGTGTCACTAAAAGAACGGTTCGTGGCCGCGCTCAGGCCTGCAAGAGAGCCCGCGAATTGTAAAATCATAACTCTAAGATTCATTGTTATTCTATTTTGGAGGAACACAAGCGGGATCGAGGTCTATCTGCTAAAATTAGGGTATTTTTGGGGTCAATTAACTTTTTTTAAATTCAATCTTAATTTTTCCAACCTCATTCAATTTTATTTCAAACGTAACGTCGCTCCACCACCCATCTGTTCTCTTTTAGCCCACCTATCTGAGCTAGCCCGGCAGATAAGTTCGCTCTAACCACCACGACGGAGGCGGACTGACGTGTGTATATATATATATATATATATATATATATATATATATATATAGTATTGCTAATTAATATTACTTTCCCATCCCCGAAGGTAAGCTACAGCTACGCTACGAGTAAGGATTTGTTTCATATTTAATATCCAAGATCCATCACAATTATCTCTTAACCCTGTCGAGATCAACTGTTTCCGAGCACTTCACCTACTACAGTCGTTAGTGTATGCCTAATGATCTTTTATTCCGGGAGGTAGCGGTGCTTCTCCCCCGCTGGATGTGATCTGGCGCCGACCTACACGTCAGCTTTCAGATTTTTTCGCCGTCAGGTATCTTCTTCCCGGCAGGTCTCCGATCCAACTGTGACAAGCTCTTAAGTTCCAGACAAATGCAGGAAGTGTAGTGAATGTATAATCAGATTTAAACAGTTGTTCATCCAGGGCACGATCTAGGCGGAGAGAGGGGACATCGTCATCCAACTGGGAGCTTCGTTACGAATTAAATGATTGTATTGGAGCTCCCGATTGGATGACAATGTCCTCCTCTCCTTCCTGCTCTTGACCCTGAATTGTCACTATGTTTAAATAGTAGTGTAAGAGATGATAAAACGATGAAGGTAACATCATGCGCGGCCCGTTTGTTAGTACAATGGCCCAGCATTTGCATAGTATTGAAAACTGTTAGTATGAAAAGAAAAATGCAGACAGCAACGCCATCGGTGTATGTTTCAGTGAACTCTTTGAACTGAAAGGAGAGCGAGTCGTCTGCAGAGGCAATGCAATGCCAGTGCGTGATCGGACTTGTTTTGATGCAGACATTTGTGAATTCTGCTACTTGTATATTTAAGATTAGTAATAAATAACGTTTATACAAAACAAATTAATAAAAACAGTACGGGAAACTATCTAACAGCATTGGAAACAATTACCGGACACGAATTCTCCTGACAGCAGCTGAATCCCGAGTACAGTAGCTAATATCGAAAATTCGCCACGCCGGAACTCGAACCTTAATAGCTCCCGGTCAAAGTCGCTGCAGAGAACGGTAATGATGGCTGAGCTAATCCAGCCGGTGAAACCTGACATAAAATAAAATTATGAAAGGTTTGACAATCTCGCAGCACTGAATTTTCTCTTAAAAGCAAGAACACATAATTCGTATGTCCCAGTTAAAGTATGGGAGATTTTCCCCCCAAGAAATGTAGTAACTCTCGCGACCTGCTACGTATGTCTCGAAGTTTCGGGGAAGACTATTTCCCATCACTATTTACTATACGATGTACAAGTAATGGTGCTATACAGGCACATCTTTGAATGACGTTCCAGTATTGCAAGGAGGACGTGAAGTGCTGTAACGTTGGTCATCATTTGTCTAGAACAAACCATATTTTTCTGAGTGTTGAGAAACCTAATGAAATTAAGAAGAAAATGAAAGGAGGCAATATAATTTAAAATTCAGTTTTTGGGACGGGTCTCAACAATCGGAATCGTGGGTAGTTACCAAAATCTGTGTAAGCACTTTTCTAGTCATATGGCAAATATTCCAGATTTTTAAAATGAAACGTACAAAATTCCTTAACCAACCTCCATGGAGAAAACATCAACGCCATAATTGAAAACATTATATGACCTTCATTTTACCGGCTCCAGATTGTAGGGAACTAAGTTATACTGCGGGAGATGGCTATGTAGGTAACTGTACTTCGAGATTGACAGTAAGGTGGCATCTCTATATATTCACAGTGACGGCAGGCGCTGAGCCAATTCGATAGGAATAGTCACTGTCCACATCCACCAGCAATGCCGATGGAATGGGTTTCTGTGTGGCTCCCAGTGCTGTCTCAGACGCGAATGAAACATGAGAGCTTGATAGACTGTGAATGATGGGGAAGATTTTCGATTAACTTCCAGCAATGCGAGGGCTCATGCGTTTAGCAATACCGCATTGGAATGGATTCTCCATTTTTTTCATATTCCCTGTCTTTTTTATTCCTTGAATATAATTTCCAATTATTTTTGTACTACAGTAAACCTTCATTAACACGAATTCCAAGGGACCAAAATAGTCGGAGTTCGTGTTATCCGAGTATTATAAATGTCCATATTACCGTAATCCCTAGCCGGGACCGAAATTTGGTTCGTGTTACGGCGAAATCAGTATTAGGCGAGTTCGTACTAACGAGGGTTTACTGTATTTCCTACTATTGAGCCATTCCACATCAAATCGCAGAGTTGACACGACTTTTTTTTAAATGTACGATATTTTTTTCTTAAATCTGGACATCAAAATAAGACACGTGTTTCTTTATTTGCCTGAAAATTGATTTGTGTAGTTATGCTTATATTAATTTTTTTAATTTACGGGTATTTCACAAAATATGATCAATTGTTGCTTCGAATATACTTCATATAAAAATGTCTCGTTTGTTTCATTTAATACTTTAAAATATGTATTTTATTTCTCTGTAAATAATTTTTTCAAAAAATATTTTTTTCATTTAAAAAAGTTAAAATATCTTTATAAACTCTATGAGATAAAAATTTCAAAAAAATATAGGTGTATTCCTTGTTCAAAGTTCTATAAAATACAAGAAAAAAGTGGGCACTCAACATGTACAGTCCGTGTCAAAAGTATTCGTACACCTCGCATTTCCGCTTACAAACGTTGAGAGTTGTACCAAATTTTCATAAAAAGTCTGGGAGAAAAATAATTATGGTTTTACATCTTGTTTCTGTCCATTCCTAGATAAAGAAACAGAAAGGAGACCTTAATAATTCTTGCAAAAAAAATCCCTCACTAAAGGTTGACACATTTTGGGGCGACAAAATTATTCGTACACTGAATATATTTTTATTTCTAATGAGACCGAGAGTGAAATTATGCGTGTCTGAACGGGAATCACAATTTGTAACGATTTTTCCGAATCGTGGGAATTACAAAATCTCATGCAGTCGTCTGTAACGGTCACTGGGAAACAGTTCAAGGCTAGGCCGTCGGCGCGATGGGTCGCAAAGGAAAGGAGACTACTGCAGAGGAGCGACGGGTATACTGCGATTTTGTAGGAAGAGCTCTCAAGATAACTCAAATCCCATCTTCGCGATGGAATATGTCACGGCATTTCGTATCATTCACAGTCGTTTCCGCTAGATTTCGCACGATCGCGACCGTATGAAGCAGTGCTTGCGATCATGCGACTTCTACCGGCAAGACCGAGAAAAGACGCGAAATGCCGTGACATATTCCATCGCGAAGATGGGATTTGAGTTATCTTGAGAGCTCTTCCTACAAAAATCGCAGTATAGTTATTAATATGCACAACCAGTGCAAATCTCTAAGAGACATTGCAAATGCCCTTGGAAAACCCAGGTCGACTGTTCTATCGATAATAGATAAATTCTGTGTGAGAAAATCGTATTTAAATAAGTCGGGATGCGGACGACCTCTGGTGCAGTCTCATCAAGATCGACAATTAATTGTACGTGAAATTAAAAAAAATCCTAGAAGTGCACCGAAGATAGCTGCTGACCTTGGAAGAAGAGGAGTGTCTATTTCGGCGGCTACGGTACGTCGCACCTTGAGGAGGGAAGGTTACTATGGTTCACACGCGCGTAAGAAGTTCTGGTTGAGTGAAGCAAATAGAAAGAAACGAATAATTTCGCTCTTTTGCATCGGTATCAAGACCAGAATTTCTGGAAAAGGGTGGTATTCACCGACGAAAGTAAATTTAATATTTTCGGGTGCGATGGAAAGCAACGCGTTAGGTGAAAGAAGAACGAGGAACGCAATCCGCGCAACTTGCTGCCCACCATTAAACACGGAGGAGGATCAGTGATGGTGTGGGGAACTTGCAGATTATCGAAGGGGTTATGGAACAGCTTGTTTATATAAACAATTTGAAAAACAATCTGCAATTAACTGTTGATAAATTGGGACTGGGACGGAATTATATTTTTCAGCAGGACAATGACCCAAACTCACGGCTCTAAATTCGAGGCTTTGGCTTCTGTACAATACCCCACACAATTGCATACGCCACCACAATCACAGGATATAAATCCAAAAGAACATTTGTGGAGTTATCTTGATAAAAAAGTTGGACAAAGAGACTTCAAGAGTGTACGTGAACTTAAGACAGTTTTGAAAGTTGAATTGGAGAAAATTTCACCTTCCTTTACTGCTAATTTAGTAGAATCCATACCTAGAAGACTTCAAGCAGTAACTGATGCCAAAGAGAACCCCCACGAAATATTGGGGATTTATTTAGAGTAGATATTACAGGAAATATGTGCAGTGTACGAATACTTTTGTTGCAAGGGAAAAGTACTTTATTTTTATTTTTGTCTAGTTTTTGGAAGTGAAATATTTTTACTGTCATTTTTGTGTGTGTGCAATAAAAGTGATTTGGGAAGAACATTAAGTTCCTACAATTTATTTTTCTTGTTTATTGACCAAATTACTGGCGTTTTCTTGAAACACCACTGGGTGTAGGAATACTTTTGACACTGACTGTACAGTTCTAAAAAACCAATTGTATGTTTGTGGGCATGCTCTGTCTACCCAAGCTCTAGCGAACTGTGTTGGGTCAGTCTTTGTTCCCAGTGTTAAAGAACTATAAAAAGAATGACAGCCTGCCTGATTAGGGTTTCAAGAGTTATTAGTATTTCAGATTTCCACTCTGCACGCAGAATGTACGACATTGTGTTCTTGTGGGTGACATGTGGGTTATCTATGTTCTTGTGGGAGAAACGAATTGAAATACGAGCCATTTCAGGACAAATCACACAAGAATTGACACGACTTTCTTTAAATGAATGACACGAGAGTATGGCATTCATTCTGGCCAACGAGGCACGTGTTTCTTTATTTACCTGAAAATTGATTATTTGTATAGTTATGCCTATATTAAATTTTGAAATTTATGTGTAGTTCACAAAATATCATTGATTAATGCTCCGAATGTACTTAACATTCCTGGTTTGTTTCATTTAATATTTTGACACGTGTATTTTATTGCTCTGTAAATTACTTTCTCAAAAAATAAATATTTTATTAACAAAATGTAATTATTTAAAAAAAATTCTGTATGAACTCGCTCAGATAAAAATTTGAAAAAAAATTAGGTGTATTTTTTGATGTCCCTTGACAAGTGACAACAGATCACTTGTCAAGGGACTTGAGTAAAATTTTCTGATCAGTCACAATACGCATCTTATAAACAGAAGAGTGCAAGAATTTGTTTTGTGAATCATGTGTACACAGTGCAACATGAGTGGCAATCATTGTATGAGATATGACGGATGTTTCAATCAATTTGATCTTTCTGATCACAATTTTAAGAAAAGAAAAATCTCCAAGACACAAAAACCACGATTTACTAGTAAAACGTGAACTACAGGAGTTACTAGATTGGTGAATTTGTGATTCATTTTTAAAAAAATGGATTGATTGATTGAATAGGGTTTAGAGGGCGCTTCGACTGCTGTGGTCATTTGCGCCCATGCCAGAGTATTTGGAGAAAAGAATATTCAGTGTTGCATATGTAACTTACTCACTGTTTAAAAGCATGTACATTGGCTAAAAAGAAGGCTCGAATTCTGCTTCAGGCATACTTGTAGAAATGGCAGAAGGAAATAGAAAAAGGGCGCGTAAAATTTATCTTAAAACGTAAAAATTGGCTGTAAAGGGGCCAAAAAACAACATAAAACATTGTTATCTTTCCAATAAAATTATATATTCTGCTTTCTCTCAAAAAACAAAAAGTTTTGAGAGCGCAGAATCGTCTTCCCCGAGCACCACTTGTAGCGAGTTGCCCAGGTCATGTCTTCGTCGACTGCCAACAAATTTCCTACAGTACAGCAGGACGTGTTCCACGGAAAGAACAGTCTTGCACGAGTCACAGATGGGGCGAGTTTCATTTCGAAGAATGAAGCCGTGAGAGAAATGGCAGTGTCCGATACGAAGACGGGTTAAAATCACTTCCTCGCGCCTACAGGACCGTGATGAGGAGCGCCAGGGATACACAGAATTCTTTATCGCACTTAGTTTGAAAGTACTATTGTGCCACTCTGTTTGCCACGCTTTAAGCACGGATCGTTTCAAGAAAGCCTGAACATCGGACAATGGCACAGAAGGGATGTCGATACGAGTTTTACGAGTCGCTGATTTCGCCGCCTGGTCGGCCAGTTCATTCCCTCTGATACTCACGTGGCCTGGGACCCAACTAAGTACCAGGTCATAGCGGCGGGACAGAAGACGATGAATCAGGCTTTGAACGGATAAGGTCAGGTAGTCTGACGAAGGACGGGAGACGGCTTGAAGAGAGCTGAGAGAATCGGAACAGATAACTACTCGCCGCAACGTCGCTGATTCAATGTATTTTAGGGCCTCAAAGATTGCAAACATTTCGGCAGTGAAAATACTGCATTTGGAGTGAAGCCGAAATGATTTGGTGGCCCTGATACAGTAAAAACCACATGCCACCGCGTCGCTGCACGATGAACCATCCGTGTATAAGAATAAATGATCCGGATAGGATTCTCTCATTTCCAGAAACTGCTTCTGGTAAACCAGAGGACTAGTAGTTTGTTTGGGCAGATGGGAGAGTCTGAAGTCAATACTGGGAAGGAGGAGTTTCCAAGGGGGGATCCCGTCACTTGTGGGTTTCACAGGGGTGGGAAGTTCTACATTTAATTCCCGGAGAAGGTTTCGTAATCTAATACCTGGGGGATGGGGTAACGATGTTCGAAGAATGTACGAGGACTCATACTTTGGGTGGATGATTATACGACGACAAGGGTGGTCAACCAGTCCCGACACTTTAGCCCCATAAGAGGCTAATAAAATATCTCGCCTTCGGCTCAGAGATGGTTCTCCAGCTTCGGCCAAGAGGCATTCGATGCGACTCGTGCGGTAGGCGCCTGTACTAATTCTTATACCGGCGTTGTGAATGGTATTTAATGGCCGGAGGGTTGATGGTGACGCTGACAAACGCAAGAGACACACACGGTCAGCTCCCCAAGAGCTGCCTGTAAGGGTGCGGAGGAGGTTCAGAGGTGAGACACATCGGCTCTTCAGTTTACGTATATGATTTCGCCAAGTTAGGCTCTTATCGAAAGTAAGCCCAAGGAAAGTTGCAGAGTCCACAAAAGGTAGAAGATGGCTTCCAAGAAAAAGATCGGGGTGGTTATGAAGATGATAAATCCTGCAGAAGTGCATACAGCTAGTTTTTGATGCGGAGAATTTAAAACCTGTCGCATCACTCCATTCCTGCAGTTTGTTGAGGACAAGTTGTAATTGTCTCTCTATCACTTGAATACTCTTGGAAGAGCAGAAAATGGCAAAGTCGTCAACGAAGAGCGATGCTTTCACCGGCTCTCGGATTATCGACGCTATACTATTGATAGCGATGGCAAACAGAGTGACACTCAGAATTGAGCCCTGAGGGACCCCGTTTTCTAAATGGTGGCTGGCGGATAACCTGTCACCAAGGCGAACGCGGAAGTATCTTGAGGAAAGAAAGGCTACTAAAAAAAGGGGGAGCCGGCCCCTAAGACCCCAAGAATGGATGGTGCGAAGAATGCCGTACCTCCAGGTAGTATCATAAGCTTTCTATATATCAAAGAACATTGCTACCAGGTGTTGACGTAGCACGAAAGCAGTGGAGATCTGTGTGGTAAGGGTGACAAGGTGGTCCATGGTTGACCTGTTCTTCCTGAAACCACATTGGATGGGGGTAAGTAGGTTTCTCTGCTCCAGGTGCCAGACCAAACGCGTATTCACCATTCGCTCCAGAAGTTTGCATATACAGCTTGTGAGCGAGATTGGACGGTAGGTTGACGGCTTTGTCCTGTCCTTTCCTTCTTTAGGAATAGGAATAATAATCGCTTCGCGCCAGGTTCTAGGGAAGGTATGTTCCATCCAAATCTTATTGAAGATACGGAGGAGAAAGATACGTGCCTCTTCCGGCAGGTGTTTTAACATTTGGTTGTGTATCTGGTCTGGTCCTGGAGCAGAATCTTTCCCACGGGTGAGCGCACAGGAAAAAAAAAATGGAGTTAGTATCCAAAAAGGCTATTTGTTGGTGAAGAGAGCATCAAAATCAATGGCTCCCGTGGCTTTAACAAAATTAGCAGAACGTCCAATGAATATAGTGAAAACTGGAAATAAAGGAAAGGACAATTTAAGCTCTTCAGATAGCTTCTCAAGTGTCTGCGAAATGAATGTAGAAAAGATAAACAAGAGTTCAATTGCAATACGAGAAACCTCCGACAAGATAAGAAAATTGCAACAAAAACTGTATCTCTATGAGAAATTTCAGAAAGTAGAAAGTGCTATCAAAGATACATTTTTCACACTGACGATCCTTCGATGTGCATTAAAAAATCAGACAATAAAATATTATTAAGGAATTTATCTATTCCTTTCACTCAACAGATGCCAAGAAGTTGAAAATTCAAATTTTGACAATTTTTGAAAGTTGGACATACAATAAAATTATACGACACTGCAGCAACCGAACATATGATAAAAGTGGCTAAACACTTGGCTGAAGAAAATGTAATTTTGTCCAAACCTGAAAGTAAATTCGGTAAGGTATTAGAATTGTGCATTGTGACAAAAGTTCAGGAATTCTAAGGCAAGTGAGTACTTATATTTGAAGTGAATTGTGGGGAGCCAGAAAATTTCAAAATGTCTGTCAAAACATGAGTCAAGAATGCCATTTAATAACCAAATACAATTGTGAAGTTTCACCACCTCAAGAAGTATTTAAATGACTGCTTCATCCAAAGAAATCAACGGCCAGTAAAGCAAGAAATATGTCTATTGCAGCAATCTACTACACACTAGTTTTAAAAAATATTAATTTTTTACAAGGTACTGAGATCCCAATTTAATTTTTTCAAGAGTTCTCAACAATACTCTAGTGCATTTATAAACATTTTAAAAACATTTTTAGCTCATCAAGTTTACAAAAATGTTTAATTTTCAAATTTTTTTAAATTGAAAATTCAGGAAATTAAATATTTTGCAAAATCTCAAAAATTAAGTATGTGTTTAAGTTTCAAAGGGAATTTGAACAAAATGTCTATATTTAGCATATTCAAATATATGATATTTTAAGTTATGAATGCGAGTCGTTTTTAGCAAATTTCATTATGCAATATTTCCAAAAATAATATAGTTAGAAAAAACAAAAATAACTGTGTTACTTATTTGACCAATATAATATATAGAAAAAAATTAGAAAATAATTAAAAATATGAAGGTCACATTTTGGTCTTTTCTGTGCGATTTGACATGGAATAGCTCTATTGTGTAACTCCAATAAATATGAAGGTCCTTTTAACATTGGGTTAGAGAAAATTATTCTCAAGACGGCAGAACTATTATACAAAACGTACTAATAAAACATATCTTAGTAATACTAGAAACATTTTTGAATACAGAAGATTTTGCTAATTGAATACAATACATTTAATCAAATAAATATATTTATTGCATGTAAATTTGAAAACAATTACATTCTCTAATTCACTTCCATTTTTGTAAAGTTTGATAAGTTAAGCTGTTAAGAATACACAGCTGAATACAAATTCAGAAAGCACAAATATTTGAACTCAGAAGTAACTTTTGTATCAGTAACTGAATACTCAACTCGAGTGAACAGTTCAGAAATTTCCTCATTTTTTTTATAATATATAAATATTTCCAACTTTGAATTTTGTATACACAAGAAATTTCTTGATTATATTTTCAAAATTATTATAACTGAAAATGAAAGGTTTTCATAATACAGATGGAACCAAAGAAGAAAAAAAAAAAAATTAAATGCTAGCAGAGATACTAAGATACAAACAAATAATTGAACAAATGTAAGATGATGTGTGGTGTCTATATATATATATATATATATATATATATATATATATATATATATATAGATAGATAGATAGATAGATATAGATATATATTACAATGATTGTATTTGATTTGTTCAAAAATCAAAGAAAACACAAATTCAACATGATTTGCAAACACGAATTTTCTCACCTGAAAGAAGTATTCTTCACCATAACAACTTTCATTTAACAAAATAAAACCTCACAAATTATGCTGGTTAATAATATAAACCATCAATAATAAGATATAAAAATGTAAATTAAAATACTTATTCTAATTCAATAATACAGAAGCACAAGACATGAGCATTGAATTAATCAAATAAAAGCAATAACAAAATATTTTATAAACTAGTCTATTTTTGTAAATTGTAAAGTTGGAATTTATGCAAAACTTTGTACGGAATAAGATACACAGTACCATAAATGTAAAAGTCCTCTGGCATAATATTGTCTCAGGCCCCCAGATATTCTTTGCATCTCGTACATACTGTAAGTGCCCTTCAATGCATCACACTGTCTTTTTGAAGAAAGAAAAAATAATTATAATAAAAAAAATTAATGAAACTGATGGTGGTTACAAAAGGTTAATAGGAGATTCGTAAAATTTGGCACTGATGATTATCTGTTTCGAATTTCACAAATACAATTATTTTTTTTTTGGCATGTTAATGCTTATCGGTATTGTTTTGAAATGCACAGTATACATTAATTCATGTAATTAATAACAAGAGGCAGTAAGTCATGATTTGAAGAATTTTGATTTCTCAAATGAGCACTTTCTGCGTACTGATAAAGGGATAACAACTATTCTACATAATA
Source organism: Acheta domesticus (assembly GCA_031308135.1). Classification (NCBI taxonomy): domain Eukaryota; kingdom Metazoa; phylum Arthropoda; class Insecta; order Orthoptera; family Gryllidae; genus Acheta; species Acheta domesticus. The sequence continues at coordinate 147,833,180 of JAHLJT010008446.1, read as the reverse complement.
TTAAACAAGAAAATGTGCCCAAAAAAACAATATATTGGTTGATTCATTGCAGAAAAAGAAAAGAAATCTACAAAAGTAACAATCTTGTCAGAAAGCAGATATTATAATGAACAGACAACATTCATGAATTGGAACAAGTAAACAAGTCTGGAAAAAAAAAACAAGAATTTTGGCTAAAAGAATTCAAAACCAATCTTGTATAGTAAAAACTCTTCAAAACAAATGCTGAATGCAACATTGGGGGAAAAGTTACTTTTACATTTAAAAATTCAGATACAAAAATCAAATGTGGGATTTTACACATAAGACAGCACACCCCCTGAAGAGATAAAAGTAAATGATGTTTGAAAATCCTCATATGAGTAACCATTTCCCCAACTGGAATTTCAGTCATTGCTCTAACCTACACACAAATAATATTCAGTCAAATGATGTACCAATATGAATGAACTCAGAATTCCATTAATCAAAAATAACTGTCTAACAATAAGCCTAAAAAAATAGAACCATATACTGTTTGTAAAAGGTTGACTTAAATCTTGTACAGTGGATGGCAGAGAGTGTAGACAAAAAATTGGATCATGTTCCATGCTTCGAAAGAATTAATTAACTGGTGCTGTAACTTTTGGTTCCAGACATTCAAGATATACTGCCAAATTTTAGGAACTGCTGTGATCTGATGTCATTACACCACCCAAGTTACACCCAGTTTATATACTGAGAAGTACATTTTGTACATCTGTAATTTTGAAGTAAAATGCATAAACACATGCCAAAAGATAGGTTATTTCCATAACATCATTCCTAATAATAGTAAAGTCTCATTTAGGAATGTTTAATCCAGGTTGACTTCTCTTGTATTTTAACATGGCAAAACTTTTTAATTGCATTTAATGTCCATGAATCTAGGGGTAATGTGGTGTTGCAGGACATGTCACAATGAGAATTCTTTCATTGAATCTTGTGCAGCTTGTCCCATCATGCCTTGTGGAATGCATCAATGTCAAAGAAACTAGCAGACTTATCAAGAAAATGTTACACAAAAGCAAACATTCCTTGAAAATTAGGTGACTTTCCCAGGAAATGTCAAATTCTCTGTCTATTGGACATCTGATTTTCTTTTTCTGAACTCATTAAATACAAACATTTCTTCTCCAGGTTAAAATAATGTATAAACAACAAATTATGCAAAACAAAACAGAATAATAGGAGGTATTCTTGCAATCTGCTGGTTATGAGTGCAGTGCATCATTCACTAGTTAGTACATGATCCCCATTACTTGAATGTGGTCAGACAGAAGAGCAGGCTTAATGGCCTAAGCCTTACCACCAATAAGACATTTCTCTCTTTCTTTCTTTAACATGGATACCAACTGTGGATTTTGCTCCTTGTTTTGTCACAGTAGGATGCAACAGTGTGTATTCTTTCTGGTTTTACTTTTTAGTTTACTGTGCATATTTGAGTACTGACTGCTGTTGGCAGAGTGGTGAATCAAAATCTTGTTCTGACGGAAATGCAGTTCCCTTTCTGTGCAATGAGTCTCACTGCTCACACTGCAAAATATTCCAAAGGAATATTCCTTCAGAATATTTTCATGCCAGAAAACCAACATGGGAAGTCATTTAGGGAGACAGTTCAGAGAAGCCACCTGATGAACACAATTTTTTTATTGCATGTCTTGCTGTATATAATATTTTAGTACTGTTCTACTGTTTTCATCAAACTAATGTCATTCACAAGGCAGTGAACTACTCCCATCACTTCATGAATCCTGTAAATGGGACTCACAGAAACAGTATTGAATTGTGTGCTACTTCTGTAATAAATACGCAAAAATCAATCCTATCTTTGCTTACTTAATGCACTTCCATTCCTATGATCCTCGTCACCCTTCTGCTTTTTCTTAGGAGGTAACAAGTGGAAGGGGAGGACTTAGAAAAGTGAACAACACATTCCACTCATAACCAAAAGATATTTAGAATCACCGTTTCTTGCACATAATTTTACACATTTCTTGTAATATTTACAATATCATTCACAATGTGTAAATAACATCCATAGGGGACCATGATCGTTTTCTTCAACTTTGTATCAAAGATCCAAAGATTATACACTGATTTTACTATTTCTTCAGCTTCATACCGAAGATTACACACTGATTTAATTATTAATGTACATTTTCCATAATTTTTTAAAATCTTTCATGATTTCCTTTGTATAACTAAACTCCATTTATACATTTTGCACTTATACGTTCATTACATTTATGGGTTATTGTTTATAAGTCCCAGCTAAATTTCAAAACGTCCCAAATTAAATTATTTCAGGTATTAATTTTACATTCATTTTTTTTCCTGCTTGTAAGTCCATAATGAAAGGACTATACCAACATAGATGACCGGTACGTGAGAATGATTACGTCATTCTAGAGAAAGGAATCTGTGTTTTGTCCACAGTTCAGGTTGTTAATTTTGTGGGTTCAAAAGGCCTATCAGCCTTCCACTCGAACCTAATAGAAACAGTGGAGACTGAACAAAACCACAGCAAACAAGGATAATGATATTAGTGCCCACAAGTGTCCCGTAATACACTCTGGTCCCTACAGCTTAATGTACGTGTTTCCTGGTGTAGCTGTGTAATGTTGGCCAACATTGCACAGTGAACATCAGGCCTATTTGTATGAAATACACATAATATGGGCAATTGTGGGGCCGTTGTCACATTTTGAGGCAAAATTTATATTAAAGGTGCAGAGAAAAGCAAATGGGGTAATTGTAAGATCATCTTTTTCAAAAATGAGAACTTTTTTTTTTATGTTATGATCGAAATTATTATATGTGTTTTATTTCTGACACAATATTACTGTCCACATATTGAGCTTTTATTTAGCACTTGGATTTGCCTCATTTTCAATTAACGTTGTTCTCACTAATGTATTTTTTCCTTCAGTCCCCTAAAACACGCATAAATGAAGTTTCATTCTATTTTGGTTTTTAAGGAAGGATTTGTTATTGATCTAAACTTTGGGAGATTAATTCATGTCATCACTGTCTCTAGAACAAAAAAAAAAAAAAAAAAAAAAAAAAAAAAAAAAAAATTGTAAATGCTTCAATATTAAAATTATGTCATAGTACCAAAAACTGGATTATGACGACATATGCTAGGCCCATATTCTTCATACGCAGCTTTAGTATGGCACACCTGGTAGAATTCAGGCTGAAACAAAATTCCGTTTTTAGTAGACATTCTTCATAAATAGATTACTTTAAAATGCATGCAAATAAAATCAAAAAGAAACGTACAGTTGATGCTAGCATACTTCCACCAAACCAAACAGCATATCGTTGCATATGATGAGAAATGACTTGAACATCAATTGGTTTGGGCTGCAGACAAAAACAGTATCTTCTAAGATATAGAATGTACCAAGTAAATCACAAATTCCTCTTGCAATGTTTCAGTTATCTATTAAAACCTAGCTTGCAATTCTTCACATATTATCAGGTGTCAATTATATCTTTCATGTACACAAGGGTAATAATCTATAAATATATAAAAATTGATGTTGGTATAATGTATGTATGTATGTATGTATGTATGTATGTATGTATGTATGTATGTATGTATGTATGTATGTATGTATGTATATATGTGTGCGTGCGTATAAGAGGTAAACTCCGACACTGTGTGACCAATCTCCATGAAAGTTGGCACTTTTACGAGTTTTTTTACCTTAAAAGGTTTGTGTGCTCTTAATTCTGTTGCAACTCCACAACACGGCACAGCAGAACAAAATTGCACTTCATTTAATTTAATTTCCATTCAAACTGCGCTTCACCTAGGCTTCATTGTTGCCGAGTGTTGCTGTGTAACGCAGGGCGAGAGACAGAGTGAGACGAAGAGTGATGGACAGAGTGACAGACACACAGAGAGAGAAAGGAAGAGGAAGAGTGACAGAAAGAGACAAGAGACACACGCAGAGATAGACAGAGACAGACAGAAAGAGAGAGAGAGACAGAGAGAGAAAGAGAGAGGAGAGAGAAAGAGAGACAGAGACAGACAGACAAACAGAAAGAGAGGCAAATAGAGAGAAACAGATAGAGAGAGAGACTTGGAGGCGTTTCCTTTTTCACAATGATTGAATGTTAATTTGAAATAGTTGTAATTTAAGAGAAATTTTGAATTATTTTACATAGCACAATCACTTGTATTTCAAATATTACCACACACACACATCAGGTGTCCGGGTTGACTTGGGTTTTCACTCCAGCTTACCAACCTAAAGACTGGGACTCAATTCCCAAGGGGAAATTTTTTTCTTTACACATTTTCAAATAGAGCAAAAGAGCAAAGGTCACTTTTAAATTCAGTACAAGTTGATTTTCATTAAATGATTGATGTCTCCAGGCACGGGTCATTAGTTATTAGTCACTAGGGGGAAGATTTTGATAACCTAGAACACTGCCAAAAATGATCAATAAAATGTACTTAAAATGTTTTAAAAATGCCCTAAAAGGAAAGAAAAATGACATAAAAAATATGATCAAAAGCAGTTCTGATGAACAACTCGAGCTGTGGGATACGTTACTGATGTAAGCGAGACTGCTTCTATTCGTTCAAGTGAACTCAGCTTTCAAACTTTTGGTTTGGACTGTTCTTTATCAGGAAACCTCTGTCTTTAGGAATCCCAAAATCGACTGAACTGACGCTGATAAGCATTACAGGAACCTTAGATTACACACAACGGTTGACGTACAATTTCCAAGCGATGAAATCGAATAGGATACACAGGAATTCTGTGGAGAACATTTGTTGTATGTCGTAAATATAATTTTTAAGCGAGTACCTTTCAAACGATATTAAAATCAATGAAATCAGTGAAAAATGCATTAAAATGACAGAAAAGGGTAAAAAATGACTTATTAATTGAAATCGTCAAAAAATGCAACAAAATGACTTATATAAATAGGTAATTTCCATTTGTCACAACAAATGGAAAAAAAATTAAATTAATTTCAAATTAATTTCTATAATAAATGGCATTGTTCTAACATGAAAAGAAAAAAAAAATTACATTTCATTCCCCCCCCCCCCACGGTCATTACAAACAATTCTGTTTGGTCATTTCAAACTTGCCAGATAACATGATTTCATACTTGAATCTTATTGATCACCTTTCAATATTACCCATCAAACCTAAATAGACCTTTTATTAAATTAGTCCAGAATTTTGAGTGTAGACAATTTGGAATGTAGTACCTGCAGTAGAATGTTCCGTTTCAAAATTTGTATTAAAAATGTACTAAAGTATTTCAAAAAATCTTAGTGTAAGTCATTTGTTCCTGTACCTCTCGTCTAATAAATCAAACTTTTCCACTTGTAAATTCAAGTTGAAGTAATGTAGATAGTGGGGTAAGGTAAAGCAAATGTAAAAGGGGTTCCTGTGAATCAATTTCTTTTATAATGACAAAATTTCACTACAATAAACTGTTAAGGTTCTCACAATTTTCACTGGAATTTTACTATACTGGTTGGAAATGGAATCAAGAAAGCATAAATGATCGGGCATAAGCAGTCCACTCATTCACCATAACAATCTAGTTATCAAAGAATTTTTCAAGTCTCCTGTTAAAGGCTGTTTCTTGCGTGAAATTCAACATACTTGTTCTCTGATAACCCTGGACTTCAGCGAATGAACTTCACTGAAATACTTTTACATCAAGAGTTCTTTCTTGAATATCATCAATTTATCATTATATCTTGTGAAACAATCTATGAAATCATGATAGCTTATCATTAAAAACTTGACAACTCAAGTGTCATAAATAGCAAGGAAAAAGAACAGAACAAAACCAACCTTAATTCTACCACCACTCAGTGTTTCACTGAGCTTCAACCGCGAATCCACAGTTCTTTTAATATCCCTTTGAAGTCTTCGCCCAAAGTCCCGAAACATAGTTGATCCTCCAGACAGAACTATATTATTGTATAAAGGTCTCCGAACATCAATTGGACAATTCTGAATTACAGTATCCACTATCTCTGAAAGGGGGGTGGTAAAGTCTGGATTTGAAAACTGTGAAGGAAAACAACAATTACAATGATACATAAGAATACTAAAATGAATAACATACTAGCATGAAAATTTGAATTTTGTACATACCTCAGGATGGAAAAAAATTTCTGGCCCAAGAAAACGTTCATATCCAACTTCAACAACAAATGGACTTTTTGTAACAGAATTAATACCTTCATGCTTTTTGATCCATTTAGAAGAATCACCATCATATTTGGCAAACTCTTTAGCTATATCAGGGCAAATATAACAAAACTTTTCTTTGATTGTTTTTGCAGTTTCCAATGATTGCTCTGGTGGAATTCCAATTTCACGCTCTCTAAGAAGTGACTGAATAAAATATGTGATATTGCGTCCAGCAATTGGAATATGCTTTATACAACTTCCAATCACATACCCCTCAGCCTACAACAGAATTCACAAATACAATATTTATTCAAACATATTGGAATGGAAAATAGTATTTAATACCATTTCCTTCATCAGATCATTCACAAAGTAACATAAAAACCTTGTTTTATTTTAATTTTTTATTCGCTAATGATGCTGGAACTTTACAAAAACAGTTTTTGAACAAAAGATTTAATGAGATTTTTAATCTACTAAAATAATTTCTAAAAATATCAATACACCTAAATAGAAATTTTATCTTGTGAACAACTGCACTCATGGATGTTCACAATATATGACATTAAAAACTAATAAGACTTCTTATGGAAAAGATATATTGTCTTGTAAGCATTATTTGATGATTTAAGTTCCAGAAGTAATGACCAGAACAGCAAGTTGAAATACCAAGAGATTTTACTTGGTGCAGATGAGTTACTTTATTTCAGATCAAATGAATTAGAGAAATCTCAATGAGATAAAAAGTAGAATATCCATAAATATTTATTGAAACAAATCAGGAATAAACGTTTTTTCATATATCAATGAACATTACAAGAACATGAATCCGTACAAAAAATTACTTAAATGAAAGATTGCATAAGTCAATGAAAAGTTTCTTACCACAGGAATAACATGAGTGACTCCATCACCGCTATCAACCACAATTCCTGTTAAAGTTCTTTCAACCACAGACCTTGAAGCCCAAGATGCTGCTAAAGCCAATACAGCTTGAACAGCAATATAAAGGCCAGGAACATTGAAAGATTCAAACATAATTTCTGTGGGAAAAAAAAAAATCTTATCTCCTGCACTAATGCTCCAATTGGTAAGGTAAAAAGGATTATGGTTCCTTAAAACAATCACGTACAATTTGAAAAATTGTACAAGAAAAAATCAAAAATCAATACTTTGACATTTCCTTCTGTCATACCATAAATAGACAGTAATGACATAACACAGAGGGCTCAATACATTCATTCATTGACAAGCAAAATTTATTCTACTTGAAAAATTTCGTTTTCAAGAATTTCTACTAATCAACAGAATATCTATGAAACAGACTTTATCTCTATGTAGTAAATTTTAAGTTTTATTAGAGCTTCTTTTCACTGTACTTCAGTCATTCAGTGCTGACAATAGAATACAAATTAAGCATGCGCTTTTCCTTATGAGGATATTTCCTCACCGATTCAAGAATCATATAAGAGACGTATCTCATGAATTACATTTTGTTTCCTCTAAAAATACGAAATCTCACTACAAGTCAACATGAAAATTAAGTTAAATTACTTTATTTTTGCTTGTCCTTAGGCTGAATTTATCAAACTACTTTAGCCTTTATTATATAAGTTAATTGTTTTGCACATCATGTAAAATCAATCATAATCAAAATTTTTAAACACCTAAAATTTTCTGGAGAAATTCTCGATTTGGAGACATTTTAAAAAAGGTTTCAAATAATACATGTTAGTGATATTTAGTTAAAGTCACAAGAAATTTACTTCCAAAAAGGTCCCAATATTTGTGTACCACAAACACAGAAATATTTGATAGTAACTGAAATATTCTGACAAGTGCCTTTTTAAGGAGTTAGCATTAGTTTCCTTGAATATCAGCTATTACGTCATTTCAGAGGTAATTGCATAATGCTTTTTCCATTGCATAATGAAACAAATTGGTACTATTATAACAATTATATAATTTTTTTTATGGTTTGCTGGTTGATCTAATGATTAAGTAATATATTTAGTGAAACAATTGAGAACCATTTTTTTCAAAACTCGACATGTGCAAAAACGAAATTTTTCAGGAATTCAGTTTTTCAATTTCTTATAGGATTTTATAGTTTTCAGTAACTTTTTTTTTCGTTATTGTTATTCGATCATTGAAAGTTATACATAATTCCATAATGAAATGCATTCAGTTTTGGTTCTAAATCTCAGCATTTGTTTCTCAAAATCTCTAAATTTTTTCAAAACTCTACATATGCTTCGTTGGATTCAGGAATTTTTGTTATAGATATAATAAATTAACAAAACAGTAGATTTGATCGAGGCATTTATTACAGACATTAATGTAATTTTAAATAATGATTGATAATGGTTTAACTATTAATGATATGAAGAAAAAGAGTATATATATGAATGATATTTTTGAAATTTATCATAGCATTTCGTTTAATCACTTCTACCGTTGTACCATATTCTGTGTACACATTTTTTATTTTTACTTGAAGTACTGTTCACACTTCATTATGATCTCTTTTAACATACTGTTTTACTTGAGCTTCTTTCATTTTCAAAGGAAATTTACTCTTTATAACTTTCTTTGCACAAATCTTATAGTCATAGATGTTCCACTCTTTTCTCAACTGTTTCACTGTTCCATGAGATCTTAAAATGTTCAAGTATTTATCCGGAGACAAAATAGTCTCCTCCTTTCTGAAGACTTTTTCGACTCTACTGAACTCTTGGTCAGCTGGCATGTAACTACGTCCACGAATGGGATAAAAATGAGTTATATACATTTCAATAAAGATCTACTTATCATATCTTCAAGGTAGATTTCAGAGAAACATCATACTGCCATTAATTTGCGATACACATGGTGACTACAGGCTATGTCTGGTTTAAATACTCCACAACTTGTATTTCCTTGCCTTATATTGCTACAAATATCACTATTTCTCCTGTGTTTTCTTCCACGAGAAACTGTATTAACAGAAACTGTGTACTCTGGATGCTCGGACATTAAGGAATTCATGTATATTACTTGCTCTTAAGACACCTTTGTACATCCCACAATCTTACACTGCACTTTGCACACTTCTCCCTAAATCAGTTCTCATCCACACATTATTGACAATAATGGAACATTTAAATTGAATGTTTGAAAGTAATGGTCACGACAACCCGTTTTATAAGAACAAGTTTACTTCGATTATAAAGCTTTTGACTAAATAATGTTAGGTACAAAACATATTTTCGGTTTAGCAAAAAATTACATATACATGCATATGTGTAGTTTTGCAGAAATTCAGATATTTTACAGCTTTAAAACAGCCGCAGAAATAGAGTTTTGGCAAAACTAAGTTTAGAAATGGATAGCTGGCTACCGAATTGTATGGTAGAGTGTGGTGTAACTCATTTTTGTCCAAAAGTGCAGATGTTGACTTTTGAAAAAACGGTCCTCAATTGTTGGACAAAACATCAGCAAAGAATTGATAAAATCAAAAAGTTTTACACAATGAAAACTTGTAATTTTATCCACAAGTCCATGACCTAAATACAATGGATAATATAAGTATTATAGTTTTGCTTCATCATTTATTCATTTGCATTCAGATACAATTTAACTGATTACAAATATCAATAATGCAGGTCAAAGGATAGCAGAAATATATCTTTTCTCATTAACAAAAACTAGATCTATTTGATATCTAACCTGCAGTATATTCTCGATTTTCTGGTGTGTTAAGTGGGGGTTCAGTGAGAAGAAAATAATGGTCTTCCGGTTCAGCTCGAAGGTACTTAAATATGCACTGTTCTAAAAATCTCTCCATTAAGTCCCAGTCTTCCACCAATCCATGACGAACAGGATACTAAAAAAAATAAGCAAGAAAACTTACAGCATATTTTCCTATGAACAAACATACTCTTCAGACATCCTAGAGTTCACCATTTCAATGTTCAAAAATACATTTCATTCAAGAATTTTACAATTTTAATTTACACATTTTATATACTCAAATACTTCAAACTTTAAAGAGAGAAGACATAAAAAGCAGTCCTCAATTTTTTATCAATGGATGAACAGCAAGTTCTTTGATTTTATTACAATGGAAACATGTTTAATGTTCAAGCTGTGACATATCAAAGGGAATGTTGGAATTTCTTGTACTGTCGTAGCCACCCATTTCTAGTGATTCACAGAGATGCAGAGACAAACTTTACACATTGGACCCTTTTTGTTCAAAGTATCTAATTTAAGGAAATGTCCAAGCCAAGTAATTTCACAGTACTTTGACGTATTGTTATGGAACATTCAATGTCTAAACGAGTTTCATGTTTGCACTCTCATCTTTTCATCTAATTCCACATTTGAAATGACACTTAAAGGTCAGCAGTTCCAATTGAATTACTTCAAACTTCATAAGCAAAAAAAGACCTGGGATTTTGACAACTCGAAAAATTTCAAAACAAGTTAACATTTTGTAAAATATTTTCACACAATTTATAAGTAGTTGCCTAAATACAAAACGTGAAGACTACTACCTCAAGAGAGAAAGAAGATCTCAAGATAATGAACAATAATATAAGAATAAATACATTAAATATTAGTAATTGCCATTACACAATAAAATGAAATTTACAAACTACCTTGATCTATTTTGCACATCATTTACTACATGGGGCAACATTAATAAAAATTAATCAAAATAAAATAAAAACAATTTTACAATTGCAGGGTTTGTTACAAAAACCAAACGAGTCCAAATTTGAGATTTTTCACATGACACCAAAAACTTCACGGCGCAGAGATGCATAGTAATTAATTTACGATTTTTACTCGCCTTATACCTTTAAATGTGTTTTTCCCTTGCCAAAAGGAAATGTACCAGCAGATAGTGCCACTTGTAGGGAATAACTTGGTGAAATATCTCAAATTATGGAATTTTAAATTTGTTTGGTTCTTGTAAGAAACCCCTCAATTCGATTTGATAATTATCAGCAATGATGGGAATGAAAGTAACTGTCTACAGAAACAAAAATTGCAGGAAGTTTGGATTTTGTCTACTCCAATCTAATCATGGCTTTATATATTTATAACACAAAGAAATGATAGCAAGAATTCTGTCAATCTCACTTCTCATGCAATAACTTCAAGTAGTGAAATAATGTACAATGTTTCTGTCTAATTCATTATAATCAAATTCTTCTCATATTCCTTATTCTCTTAAAAATCAGACAGCTTCCCAAACTAAAATAACACAACATGAAAACAATACAACTGTATTACATTTGTAACTCACCATTTCTAAACGCACACACATCCAGTTAGCCTTAATATTTATGTTTTGAAAATGTATTGAATAATAAAAATACACTTTCTGCTGTATCTTCACCAATAATAAACACTTTTAACACTTAACAATGCGGCTGAGTGATCAATTAAAACATTCCTTCTCTCAACCAACAAAAATGTAATAGAAAAGAAACACAAAATAATTATTTAAAAAATGGGGGGGGGGGAATGTAACATTTGAAATATATTTTTTAGGGTAAAGAAACTAAAAACAAACCAAGAAAGAAAGTGATTTAAGACAACTTGTTGAGTGATCTACAATTGGATAATTGACTTAGGACACACCCAAGCATTTTGAATTAGGAAATATATTTCTGAAATGACTGATGGAAAGATTCTGGTATTTCAGTAGAAATGGCATGTTCCAGGAATATCTTGAATGGAATGAGGAGCAAATCACACCCAGGTGGGTAGCAGATGTAAGGGAAGTACAGGCACAGGTCCAATTTAACAGGATACAAGTGTCTAGACATCACCTATCATTCTAAGATAATTCCAAAGCTATCCAGCCACCTGAAAAGTAAACAGAAAAAAGATAGGGCAATAACAAGGGTAAACGTGTACACATCATGAAAATAGGAGCGAGAAAAATTGGGACGATAATTGTCTCAATGTAAAGAAACGGTTAGGTTTGGAGGAGATAAGATGTATGAAGGAAATTATTGTTCTCTTTTATTTCTGATTTTAAAATGTTGAAACACAAAAACTAAAAGGTAACGAGTAATTTATTATCGTTACCTTATTTTAGTTTTATTTACTCACTTTAACTGCATAACCGGTGGCTTCGAATGCTTCATCGCCAATGTAAAAATCAAGATCTTCCACTCCTTTTGTCAGTCGTCTAATTGCTTGGTCACCAACTTTGGCACATTCTTTAATAGCAATTGCGGAAGGAATAATAAACTGAGGTTCTTTATTTGCTGCGAAGCCTAGTTTAGTATACCTGTACATAAAAACAAATTCGAGATGAACAATACCAAATTTCAGAGCGTAAACGTGTCGCTCGGCACAAAATCTTTATATTTGAAAAACATACCCTGTCCCCACATCAATAACACACGCAGGTAATCTTCCAGCCATTCTCGTCCCTTCCCCGTGTCTTCTTGTCTAAAGCTAGAATCAACTGTTTTTATTACGATCAAACATACATCGAACCACGCCTACAGTACGGATGATACGTCTGTATATGCCACGCGAATCCAAGCATAGGCGCGGCACACCGCAAGACAGCACACTATACAGAGATGCGATACCCAGGCCTGACGCAGTTCTAGCAGGGCTACCACACACCACACCACCCACACCACACTACGACAACAGAGATGTCAGAACACGTGACTGTGGTGGCCGTCGCCTCTGGGTAGCAAGGGGCAGATGTTGGATGCAAAAAAATAATGGTTAAAATATGGTATATGTGCCGATTTTCTTTTAGTACGTGGAGATCATTCTTCGTTTTTAAGGTTTTCCTCCGCTTTTAATAGTTTTAAAACGTTTTTGTTATGTGTAGGTACCAGTGGTGGCTGGTGCCTTCAATTAATGGAGGGGCTGCATGCAAAAATAGAAAATAAATTACCTTAATTGCTTATAGGTGAGCTCCACACGACGAATTTTGTACGTTGTAAATTTATTTATGACCCTTTCGTTAAAATTTGTTATATTGCTGAGAAGTGCTCTTTCTGTAGATAACATTGTCAGCGGAGTCAATCTTTCTTCTCCCTTGGTACATCTTAGGTGACTCTGAATAAAGACACGAAAGTGGATTTCGGTTTTGAAGCGAGTAAAGTTAGATGGTTATTTCAAGTCAATACAGGTTCCATTCATCTTTGTAATTCTCAGTTCCAACGTCTTATCATTAAACATTTTCATGTCATTAAATGTTTCAACTGCAAACGTGAGTGAAATTTGTTCTAACAAAACCAGTTTGACTGCTTGTGTCCTAAACCCTACCTCAATCCTTATTCCTTCCCAATTCTGGCCACTGGGTAGTGACGCAGGAACGCGCAAGAGAGAGGCGCGTGCGCGGAGATGTTACCTGGCAATCCTCTGGACAACTGCGACGACACGTGACGTATATGACATACTGATATTAATGGAGGATTACTCCCGCGCGGTCATTAACAGGGGATTACTCTGAAAAGCGCAAAGCGCTCAACGCCCCCAAAAGGGCCTAGAGACGCGTTGCGTCAAATGTAGACGCAACGAACGTAAAACAAACAAACGTATGTACATCTTCCACATTTTTGCATCAGTATAAACAACGCACTGAAAAGGATATCACTCTCACAATAAATAAGTTGTCATTTACATACTTTGTCTGATTCACACTGAGCCACTAATTTTTGTGAATCTTCTTGACTTCATTTGTGTAAAACATAAGCCATCTTCAAGATTTGATTTGTGTGAGAGCTAAGCTCAAATACGACGTAGCTCAACAAATCAACTGTTTACTTCTGCCGCCAGGGATATTAAGTCGTATGTGCTAAATGTAAGAAACGGCATTAAATGATCATTAATAGGGCCTACTTGCAATGAAAAAGATATTGAAAATAGATCTCAAAACTAGTGGTGCTACAAAATGGCACAGACTTTTTTATAGCAAAATTTTCTAATTTCTTTGATGTGGGCTAGCTTTACAGTCTTACACCTATTCTCTTGGCGGATGCCATCTATCGCCGCCCTAAATACATTAAAAAATGTCCTCGATTTTCCGGTTCCCTTATGGCAGATTCGATATACACTCACCGTCATTAAAAAAGCTGCATCCAGAAGGACGAGGTGGATTGCGATCATTGTTGGCAGGCAGGTAGAAGTTACCACGTATATGAAATTATTACACTTCCACATTTGTAGGACCAACATTTATTGCGCTACACGGCCACAGACGGTACATGTTAGTATGGCGTGGGGTGGCCATGTTGGCGAACAGACGCGTCCAGCTGTCGCGGCATGGAGTTATACAGGTCTCCAATGGAGTCCTCTGCTAGTCCATCCTATGTTGTTTGCCCCTGAGCGAGCAGTTCTAGCAGATTCATGGGTAGGAGATGGGTCCTGATCGCACGCTGCATTGCACCCCAAACATTCTCGATCGGGAGAGGCCTAGTGATGCGGCTGAGTATGGCAGAGTATCCACGGCTGCAAGGCATGCTTGACCGCATGCCGGGGCTGCGGTAGGCGGACGCGTCTTGTCCTGTTGAATAGAGCATGAGCGTTCACGAACGGCAGAGCCACCGTTTGCAAGATCTCCTGAACGTACCGTGCAGCTGTCACGGTGCCCCCGAGGAACACTAACAGTAAACGGACACCATAGGATATCGCGCCCCACACCATCACATCACGCTGGCGGCTCGTGTGATGGGATGCCATAAACCGCTCGTTATGGCGCTCCCGTTTGCGCCTCCAGACACGGACCCGGTGGTCGTCGCCATCAAGGCAGAAGCGGGACTCGTCGCTGAAGATGACCCGCTGCCAATCTGCGTGAGAACGACTGAGAACGACGCGAAATGCCGTGAGATATTTCATTTTATTGACACCCCCCGTGCGCCAAGAAAGGAAAACCAAAGTATACTTTCAGAATATTAAACAAAAGTAAAACCTCGTCCAATATGGAAATTTTCGCTCAAAAATTAGGAACCGTTTTTAAGAAAAAATCGTTTAAGCTCTGGTTTAAACATAAAATTTTGACGCCCTCTTTCATAAAATTTTTTTTTAAACTTCATTTGAAGTCATTTGAATAATTTTCTCTCACAAATGCAGTAATGTATACAAATCGCTGGAAATATCCATATTATTCACATGTGATATAAAAAATACATTTGTGTAATTTTTGAAAAAAAAAGAATACATCAAAATTAATTCTACGTTATCTTGAACAATGCAATAAGCACTATCTGTTCGAAAATTTTGAAGAAAAAAAATTGGAGCCCTTTTGGAGAAAATTGCGTTTGAGCGTTCCTGAAAATGCGACATTTTGAGCTCATTTTCACAGACAACTTTTGAGTTTTCGATGAACTTAACTTGGCATTATTTGAAGCATATTTATTCATCCATGCAATGTGAACAAATTGTCGCTAATGTAAATATCAACGACGTGAGCGACAAGTCAAAAAATTACATTTTTGTAATTTTTGAAAAAACAAAAGAATAGAGCACTATGGTGTTCATCATCTCATAGAGTACATAAGGTATTATCCCTACCAAAAGTTAAAAGAAAAAAATTGGAGCCGTTTTTTGAGAAAATATTGTTTATTTCTTAAATTGCACACAATATTGAGCGAAAACTACTAAAAGTTTCAAAACATTTACATGAACTTCTTGAACGAATCATCTATGGAGAATAAATCTCATTTCAAGGAAAAATCTCTATCTTCAATTTTGTAGTTGTAGGAAGAAGCCGAAAAATTTCAAAAGTTTGCAATTTTCGAAAATTCTGAGCTAATCCTGAAAATCGGATCTATGCCACATTTATAAGTTTATTTTACTCTATTCTCACAAGAAATGTAAAGAAAAAATTTGGAGCCATTTTTGAGAACATTTTGAAAATGTAGGGAAGGATTCGTGTATCACCAAAATTTTGAAGAATGTTTTTCAAAATCGTAGCGCCTCGAGTCGAGCCAGATCGACCGGGGACTATCCATTTTGGAAAAAATCCTACGCATGGTTTAGGCGGTAGTGTTCACAGACGGAATCGATGAAATCTCGAAATCGATTTTCCGCAGCATTTTATAACTTTCTCTATACTTCGTGTATTATATTCTGTATATACGTTCGTATACGCGAAAGTAACTAGCGGTGCTACAGAATGGCACAGACAGTGTGCGCACCAGAGAGTATATATGTCGTGCGCACCGCGCGTCCGTGACCTGTGAGCGCGTGCCGATGCAGTACTCACTTGGTGCCCAACTCTCACACGGCGCCACGCACGATGATGAGCCAACAGCAGGACTAGACCGCTGGCTATGCGTACACACAGCACACACACACATCGGCCTCCGGTAGCTCGAGTGATGTAGCCAGAGGGCTACTAATAAATGGGGGGCGGAGAACCACCTCAAAAGAGGAAATGGAGGGTCGGCCAAAAGATAGAAAACGCAAACTGATAGGTAAATATTAATTTAATTAACTGAATTGAACGAGAGTATTAATGCCTCTTGGAATAGATAAAACTTATAATCTAAGAAAGAAAAGAAAACAAAACAATTTTAAACTATTCTACTATGTACAAAATGGCCCGAGCAGTGAAGTATTAATAAAATCCTAAATCTAAATCTTCAAATTAATGAATGACAAATTGCACCAAAACCAATGATGAATGAATAATTATAATCAGTGGATTGTGATATACGAGTCGATAGTCTTTTCAATGGCTCGGCACCTTGGAGACAAGAGCAGGTATCTGAGTTGCGGAGGCGCTGCTCTCGATCCGTTCGCTGCCGGGGCTGGAGTCTAGCTGTGATGCGGTGGTAATGTGCACGATACTCTGCACCAGCTGAGCGATTGGTCTCTTCCGGCCACGATGACCAGGCATGGATGCCGCCGTGGTCTGGTCTCCGCACACGCGCGAATGAAAAGGTTAAAGATGGGCAGCCTTTAGCCCTTGAATAAATGCCGTAAAAGGCTTTGCGGCATGATGAATGGCAGGGCACAAGTGCCGACTGCCAGTGTAGCACAAGTCAGTAAGTACGCGAATGACCGCGTGGTGTTCATCGAAGTCTCACATGACTGATGAGCGAATCTGACTGCCGCGATCTCGTGGAAGCGTTCTGTGTGGTGAACTCTGTGAAGCGAATCTGACCCGGGCGCGGTGGTGCCCAAAAATATATAGATCCCCCTCTGTCTCTGGCGTGCGTAAACACAGACTTTCCCGCATTAGTTTTCTATTTTCTTTGGTCTCGGCTAGCTATTTGGACTTACCACATACTCTTGACGGCTGCATACTCTATCACCGCCCAAAGTATATTTTTCTGACATATTCCTAATTTTTTCGGTTTCTTAACAGTAGAACGGAAATATTATTTTAAGAATATTAGAGAACAGTAAAACCCCGTCGTAAATGGCAATTTTCTTTGGTCATTTTGAAGCCTTTTTTAAGAAAATGTCGTTTAAGCGCTACCGTACTAACACGTGGTGTAGCCAGAATTCCTGGTGTTGTGGGTCCTTGATACCGAAAAAAACAATTGAAAGTAAAACTTCTGTTTGTCCGTCCGTCTGTCCGTTTGTGAACACCACTAGCGCCTAAACCGTTCGTAGGATTTTTTTAAATTGATGAAACCCCTGTTGATCTGGATCGAGTCAAAACTTTGAGATTTTGAAAAAGATTCTGTAAAATTTGGGGGTACTTTATATGAAGCCCCCCGGGCATTTTCAACATTTTCTCAAAAACGGTTCCAAATTGTTTCTTTAAATTTCTTGCAAGAATAGAGTAAAATACACTTATTAAGGTGGCATATGTCCTAATGTCACGGTTAACTCTGAATTTTCGAAAATTGCAAAACTTCGAATATTCTTCGGCCTCTTCCTACTACTACAAAATTGAAGATAGAGACTTTTCTTCAAATAAAATTTTGTTCTCCATAGTAAGTTATTTTATGAAGGTCTTGTACGGTTTTTTTGGAAATTTTGGTAGTTTTCGCGCAATATTGCGTGCAATATGTGCAATTTTAAAAAATTCTAAGGAAAACAATACCTCCAAGAGGATAAAACAAAGAGACATAAAATCAAACTTCCCCGTTCGCCCCGTGAGAGAGAGGCAGGAGCCAACTTGAAATCTTAAATGAGAACCCCCACTTCTTATTACAGATTCAGATTCTACACTAAAAAATACATAAGTTTATTCTAAAACATTTTTTGATTCGATCGATTTGTGCCGCACTCAGACTGATCTCTTTATTCACCATACATATATGTACACAATATGTGCGCATTTTATGGTAAGTACTGAACATAACAATTTGGATTTCTACGCCTTTGTGGATTTCAATTTTGCACTAGAAGTGACGCGAACCCTTTGTCGAGGTTAAACACTCTGGTGACCAGTGGCGTAGCCTGATTTTTGGCTTAGGGTATGTAACTCGAGAAATGAGAAAGTAATTTAGTAACTCGTAAATGTTCCTTATTCCCTATTTTAAAAATTGCCCCCTTTCATTTCGGACCCATTAGAATGAGCGTAATTATAAAATGGAAAGCAATGATCTTCAACCTGTATAGTAAAAAAACAATATGAAAGAGAATATGAATTCATTTACAGTCACGTAACAAAAAACAGTGACAGTAGTTCTTTGCTATTTACATTAGGGATTTCATCCAGTGTCGATGAAACAAAGTCTTTAGAAATTTCATTTACGAGACATTACCATGCTCACACTTGAAATCTAATCATTCTGAATTTCTGGTGAGGTTGCATGAAACGGTGGAATTTGCCGTATCATCCTTGAGAGTTTAATCATATTTCAATATTTCATTTATATATTCTATGAATTTGTTGGTATTTGATGATCCCCTATTATCATGGCCACGAAATGCAAGCCCTTGTCTGCCAAAATAGTATACAACTCGAATGAAGTGTGATAAAATTTCCCTGTTTTTCCTTATATCACTATTGTATTGCTCAACAAAGCCTGTGCTGGCTAAGTAAATAAAATTTTATCCTCTTAGATATTCCGAACATTTTTTAACGGTTTCTCACGTGCTATATGAGTGTACGAATACTTATGTGTCTTGATTAGCCTTGTAAATATTATTCAAATCTGCGTAAACACTGAAATCCCTCCTTTTTTCTTTTGAGAACATAAAAAAAATATCAGTAACATAGGACCGTATTCATAGTCGTCACATATAGAATAAGAAAATACTTAAGCTATAAGAAGTTACTTTTGATAAGGAAATGCTTATGCACATTTGGTATTCATAAACGATACTTAACATAAGTACTGACGCTAGCAGCGTCTCGTGTGGCAACAGCGTATTGGGTGGTTCACAGCCACTTGAATCCTGCCTGAAACGTCCCTTCAAGCTGGCCGTGAACTATTCTTATGCATGCATCCGTAGGCATCCGTGTGGTAACCTAACCTACACAGTTACCTAAATAGTGGTAGTAACTTAAACAATGTATTAAATAGTGGGAAATCGGTAAACCTCAGTTAATTGTAGCTGATTTTTGCCACCAACGTTAACCAAAACATGTACTTTCGTCCGGGTAAAACGCTACCTTTTCTTAAATATTCTTGATCATTGTGCATTTCCGGAGGGTTGTATATATCACGTAAATATAGTTGCTACGAAGAACAATGCAGTTATAAACATTTTTTTAATGTTCAAAATCGTCGTCCATTTCCATTTGTTTCACATTACGACTATTTTGAACCCACCAAGAGACGATTCACTTATAGCTATAAGTGGAAGCTGGACCTTCCTTATAGCTATAAGACGTTTCTTATGCCAGCGGATAAGTTGCCACTATGAATTGAAAAACGTTATAAGGAACTCCTTAAGGTTTTCCTTATTATAAGTGACGACTATGAATACGGCCCATAGTGTTTTAAGACTTTTACGTCCGCATATCCATGATTCATTATCACAAATTTTATTATTAAAATGTCGCTGACATTTCGTAATGTTCGAAATGATACTGAGAGCGTTGCATACGAGAGTAAGTTTTGGCAGAATGCTATAATTATATTTTCCTTTTCAGAAAATGTTAGTCTGCATATTTTTCGTTTTTATTTGTCCACGGCACAAGACAATTCCATAATTATGTGCACGGCAAAATACGATTTCATAATTATATAGGCTCTTACTTGGATTGCATTGTACTCGCCATTCCTCAGCAAGGACGTGGATTGCACGGTCACATACCCTTGTGCATTCAACCACCATAATCCCTAACCTAAATTGGCTACAAATATATATTTACTAAATGCATTAAAATAAGATAATAATACATAAATAAAATTACTAATGCTAATTAATTAACCTTGTTCTCTTACAAACACTGAAGAAAACCATGAAATTTCGTAACATAAGATTTATTTCATTGACTCGCCGGATGTAATGGTTGCCTGTGCATCTGATTCACAGCGCAGGCGAGGCTGCATTTCCGAGTGAGTCAACCATGTGAAGAATCGAATCTTCAACGGCGCGAAGTTTGAAATATAAAGAAATATTGTGTAATACAAAATGAAAATAACAAATGGACAATTTACAATCATTTTAAAGTAAAAATAACTGATATTGTCAGGGTGTGTAACACATCACCCACATCCATGGACGCTACGCCCCTGCTGGTGACAGTTCTCTGAACGAGATTATTTGGTGCGAAAACAGAGGCGTATCTAAGTATTCAGGCGCCCATGGCAAGCATGGAATTTGCGCCCCTGCCAAGATGCTTCAAAATTAGGGTTATTATTTGTTTTAGGGGGTGTGCACTAATGTCAAGATTCTGATTAATTTCAAAACGTTTCGTAAAAAAATTATCTCGAAAATAATTTACTGTGTTTAATTTACTTTTTTAATTTTAGGAATTGAGATAATAAAGAGAAGATAACAATTCAAGTTTATTAATATTTATTTACATTCGTTGTAAAAATAAGACGAAAAATGTTACTATTTTAAAAATATATTATCAACTTATGAACATTTACAAAAATTAATTTATGAAAATGACTACATAAATTAAAATGACAACTCTTAATAAGAATACTTAATTACTTATACATACACTGAAATGAATCTCCTTTGAACACTGGTTTTAGTAATATTTTTATTTGTTTTCATTCTATTCATCCCAACTATTCTCTAATTTATTTAATACATGATAACTATTTTCATCTGGGATATCCCTCCGCTACACTCCCCTTGAAATGCACACAAAGTTTCTTGTTTATTTACGCTATGAGACCTGAGAGGGATTGTTGCAAGCTACAGAAAATTTATTTTTGTAGGTCGATAGAACCGTCCAAACGGAATTACAGTAACGAAGTGTTACGTAAGGAATCCTGCTGACGACCAAACACTACGCTGTTCTGTCTCCATTACTGCGTTACAACACGTCTGCTCGCGACCGAAGTCCAAGGTGTTCTGTCCCGGCTGTTTGTAATCCGCGCCGTTCACTTGTCTTCCAGATGTGCAATATCGTCTCGAACTCGTTCTTTGTTGGTTTATCTTGCGGCTTTCTCCTCCTGTCTAATTCTTAATTCTAATTATCTTAACGAAACTTTCTCACATGTCCATTGCTAATTCATTAATAAAATTCAGACTATTTTCTCCTGTCTTGTTATGATCCTTCCTTTCTCATTTATTCTCATTATTTGTACTATTTGCTCAGTAATACTGATCTCCATTGTTACCAGTCGAAACACATTTCTATAAGTATCCTTTTACTTTCTCGTATACGTACACGTATAGCAAAGTTCGGTGACAAACAGCATAAAATTTTGCTGTAATAGTAACGCTTAAAAGACATTTGCTTAAAGACGGCTTCAAATTTAACAATGAAAATTGCCATTTAGGACGAGGTTTTTACTCTTCTTTCGTATTTTTAAAGCAATATTTCGGTTATACTATTAGGAAACCGAGAAAATTTTTAAAAAGTGTACTTGTGCAGCGATAGATGGCACCCGGTAAGAGTATGTGGCAACTCCGAATAGCTAGCCCAGACCAAAGAAAATAGAAAACTAATACGAGGAAGTCTGTGCCGTTCTGTAGAACTAGTTTAATGATGACTTATAATGGCACTCAGATAACGCATTACAAAACAAAAAGGATATTCATAAATACGAAAACAGTTACAGTTTTAGTGTGATCTAGAAGTGCGCTTTCCTTGATTTCACTTATGCAAATTCATCAAGGACAATCAAAGACAATTTTCTCAGCTTCTTCTCTTTCTGTTCTCAAGACCACACAATATCTCTTGTTCCATTGAAGCTCTTAAATAGGACTATCAATTTTAACTTGCTGAAAGATCTCACAACTTGCAATGGAAACAGCAATAGTTAGAATTTGAATAGCGAAATCTTCAAGACACTTCTCTGTGTCACTCTTACACAATGATTTTCCTTTGCAAGTTACACGCTATGAAACTTCTACAAGGTGCTACTGGCAATCTTTCTTACATTCCAATGAAAGCAGTATTTTCCACATATTTTAATATGGAAGTCTGTTGAACTGTATTACATTTGGTATTTCATATTTTTTAAAGATATTTTTTAAAAAATTTGACAGACTTAAATGATACTTAAGAAGGAGTATTAATCAGTAGTAATATCTTGGAAAGACGTTGCCACCATGGTTATTGCAGATAGAACCTTTTTCTTTAAAAAAATATGAACAGTGCCGACAGACTAATTACACTGTATATATGTCAACGATAAAACAAACTCACATCCGATTGCAGCCGATAAAAATACTTTTGGACATATTCACCAAATCGATGACTCATTTTTCCGTAAAAGTGAAGTTAAACCCTTTTATTTAAGGAACGCCGAAATGTCTTTCCAAACATTCATAATAACAAACACTATCAATAGAAATTATTGACTACCTTACCCGACAACCGGAATTAGCAGCTAAATTTCACGAAGTTCTTCTCATTGAATTGCGTTGTGTGTAGCACTCGCACTCGCGCACCCACAATTAACTAACAAAAATATGAGAAAGACAGTAATGCCAGATAAAATCTAGCACTTCATCCCTCTATAGCGCTGTAAAATCTACTAAATGAAAACACTCAAATAATTTGGTGAAAATGTTGAACAATTATAAGTTTACTCGTACATATTTTATTTATAATATTATGGTGAAAGACGCTTTTGTTTCGAAAGCAATGGTTGGTCACATCACATGTACTGTGGGGCTTCTCTGGATTGAGTGGAGTGAGTCTGGTTCTGATTCACGACCTGTCAAAACGTCTGAGGGCCATTTTTAACACTACTATCGATTCAGGCAATGACACGCCTACCGATTACACACACTCCATACATAAACGCAAGCAGCTCCCAAACTTCCTCAGATTGCACAGGCGAAATGTGCAGCTTTGGTAAAGAGGATGACGCAATTCATCGACATTACTTTATTAAAAAAAGTTTTATTTTTGTACGCATTTTATACCCAAAAAAAAGTTTATTTTATTTCATCTGTTGGTAAAATTTTAATTCCATAATAGAATAATAATTCATTCAACTTTTTCGTGAATGTCGAAAGCTAAATGGCGCCCCTTGTGAGTGGCGCCCATGGCACGAGCCATGTCTGCCATACCCTAGATACGCCTCTG
>JAHLJT010008446.1:147702396-147798689 GCA_031308135.1 Acheta domesticus | reverse complement strand
CTCTCATTCAAATACTGCAACAAATCCAACTCTTTGAATATTTTTCTTGAAAAAAAGAAATCAGTTTTCTGTCTCCTTAAATCTTTTTCGGAGACAAAATGAACAAAGCAGATCTTACTGGAAACAAAAGGGAGGCCGGAGCATATACGTTGGAGAAAATTTTTGAGAGTGTAATCCTCTGCACGGTGATATGTAGGTAGGTGCGAGATCTCACCATCCACGGGGAGGATCATTGCCACCTCCAGCCACAAGAAATCCTATACACTAAAGGAATAATTACCATAGTAGTTGACGAGTCCCTATATATCAATCTCCATTCCATTGCTCCTCTACTATCCCAGAATTCTTTCTATAAGACAAAGACAAAAAGTAAAGGCTGGCACTCACAGACATTTTACTAATAAAAATAATTTACATTACCTATTAATTGGTTTTAAAATTCTTCTATTCTTCTTTCTCTATTCTTCTATTCTCCATTCTTCCTATAAGGCAAAGTTAAAAAATTAAGACTGGCACTCACAGACATTTTACTAATAAAAATAATTTACAGTACCTATTAATTTATTTTAAAATTCACTGCTTGCCCATGAAAGTTGATCTATCACACAATACTTATATTTTCTGAATGTTCAGTCCGAGCTAGTAAAGGAGTATTCTGGAAAAGGAATATTTATACCCCTTCCATCTAGAGAAAAGTGTCTGACAACTGTAGCAATAAAAAAAGTAAGAAATACTGTGCAATAATGCCAATGCAGGATTTTCTAACATAACCCACCTGTAGGTCTTTTTCTTGGTTGATAGATTTAATTGCAGAAAAGTGCAGAAGTCTTCTCTGCATCCACCACATTTCAGCTGTAGGTGTACTTGCTGAAATCAAAAAATATTTATAATGTATTTTAATATCTTTTTTGTTTACATTTTATTATTAACACTATGTAACTATTTCTGTTGTTAGTGATTTCAGTGACTGTCACTGAACGTAAGCACAGTCAAATTGCATGAATGTACCAAAAGGAGAGTGGTTATGCTTTGAATCAATTTTAAAAAAACGAAATATTAACTCTTAGAATATTTCTTGGGAAAGAAATCAATATGACCTGTCTCCATTAAACTAATTTCTGAGAGCAGAACTCTCAGCAAACAAAAATTGCGAGAGAGGGCAGTTCCTGTCAGCCAAGGAGCCAAAGTGATAGAGTTTTTCTCCAAATTTAACAAAAACTATTCTACCTATTAAACCACATTTTGATAAATTACTCGGCTAAACTATGTAAAGTAGATGATATACTTTTATCAATGTATCTTCCTTTGTTTTCTTTATGTGTGTAAATATGGCATAAATTTGAAAATAACATTAGTGGAAGGAGAAAAATGGTCATATTACTCATAAGACAAGTGATCTTCTGTAAAAGAAATCAGCGAACATTACTAGTTCATACACCCAACAATTTAAAAATTCTTGACAGTTATCAGAGAAAAATGGCAATATTATGGATATCCTTTTTGTGGGGAATGAGGTGGACCCTTACCTTGAACGAAAGGCAATGAGAGGTTTCAAAAAATTCTTAGAGAAACCTCTCATTGCCTTTGATGAACATCAAAGCAGAAGCTTTGCTAGGTGACAAGTTGCTTCTCCTGTCAGTAATAATGAGCCCAGCTTCAGAGAAAATCCTTTCACATGGAACAGAAGTAGCCGTTATACACAGGTACTCCTGAGCCATGTCCTTCAGGCCTTTCTCTCTTTCTCCCTCCCAGAATTCAATGGGATCCGTGGTGAAGGGAACTGGGGGAGTTTCTGTATACTGCCTCAACTGCAATATAGCACTGGACGTGGCTGTTGCATGATCCTCCTCCTCTATGAGGAATCTAAATATTTCAGGCCCCATCCAGTGCTTGTTGAGGCTCCCCTCCCCTGCCGATGACAAGGCTTGGTTTCTGCTTTCTTCGTTAAGTATAGCAGTCACCTAAGAATTGTAGACATTAATATAAGAAGTACAACTAGTAATTTGAAGAATTTCACAAATAATATAGTTTAACTTTGCACAGTCACAACTGTTTGTCTACTTTGTCAGTGAATCATACAAAAGTAACCATTGTGTGTGTTGTACCCCCACAGTAATATAACTAACTGTACTCTTCCAACTTAACATTGGCCTCTGTAATGATATTATTCAATGTAAAACAGTTTCAATTAATAGTTCATAAATATTTAAGTGTTTCATTACTAAATATTCTAGTTTCAAAATTAGAAATGGTATCAAATGGTACTCCTGGCTTTTCATTCAAAATTATTTATTCCTAGGTAGGTACTCATTATTTACAAAGAAACAGTATCAAACTGGTTGACTATATTCTTTTGTTTTGATGAAATGCTGTGCGTGACTTCCAAGAGCAAAAAAAAAAAAAAAAACTTTACGGTTCAAGTGAGTTTAAGAAGACGAGGCATCTTTGTTTCAAGCATTTTAATAAAGAGAATTTTTTTACTTATATCTGAAATATATTAGGTAGGCCTACATTATTAGCTGCGTAAATATATTCTGTACATATTTACATAACCATTATACATTATACAAGAAAGTCCACTAGTTATTTACTTATAGCTATTTCAGATTAAATTATCAATAAACTTAATACCTTAATTATTTCAATTGTCATTAACCTTACATAAGTACGTGTTGTCATGGCAATACTCATATGACAAATTTTGAAACTGGCGCCATGCTCCCAAAGGACCCCCATTGGACCTCCGCCCACATTGCCACCGCATTTTCCCGCGTTTTCAATCGACGATTGGTTCAGTTGCACCGATTCAACCGAGTAAATTGGTTTCTCATCCATGTAGTTCTTCGATTGTACGTCTGCTTTGTGGTTGCGCTAGTAAATAGTGAATCGACTTCGTGACTCACGAATCGTGAAAGCGTACCACAGGCTTCTACGAAGAATCATTCTTATAACTTCCTAATCTGTTGTTTATTAAAAAATTAATCTATAAACCATGGTTCCATTACTTAATGTACATTGAAAAGTTATAAATCACAAATAACTGCAGTTGCGTCAAAGTAACAATTCACTTCATTAATATTCCATGAGTAATTATACTTCTTCCATGCATTTATATTTATACTTCGGTTTTTCTTCCTTGGCGCACGGGGGTGTGTCAATAAAATGAAATATCTCATATTTTACGTCGTTCTTAATTGTGCCGCTAGAAGCATGGCATGATCGCAACGGTATCAAACAGTGCTGGCGATCATGCGACTCCTGGCGGCACAACGCGGAACGACGCAAAATACGTGAGATATTCCATTTTATTGGCACACCCCCGTGCGCCAAGAAAGAAAAACCGAAGTATAATGGGCTGTTCGACGTAAAAGATAATTATATTGATTTAAACGATTCATAAAGGCATATTATGTTCGTTTATTTCGAAGTGCACTGAAAGTTCTGTGATCTATGAAATGTTAATTACAGTATTCATGAATATCCGTTTTCTGGAGATTTTGAAAGAGCCGCCTCGAGAGCTCCGATCCACCAATCACAGCGAAGATTCCGCGACAGTAGGTGAACGATTTCAACGATTCATTTGGATTGAACGGCTCGTTAGGAAAGTAATCGGACTACCGATTCAATCAACAGTTGAAGAACCTCCGGATAACATCACTACTGCAAAGTCATCTGGCGGCGAGCGAGGCGGTGTTGGTGAGAAAACGAACTCCTCCGTTTTGCAATACTGTCGATAGGAGAAAAAAGGGAACATTTAAAGAAAACGGGAGAAACTGTCCAGAATAGGCGTGGTAGTTTGGAATCAGAATCAATGTGTGAAAAGTTATCCATGCCGAGAGTTTTTTACCTTGTACTGTTTTACTAAATAAGTTTAGTTTCAATAGGTTGTATAGTTTGTGTATTGTTTGGGGAGAGTTTAAGTTTTATAATATTGTTCAAGTAAATTCTTGATGTAATGTGTAAAGAAGACGAAATCGCTAGCGTAGCTGTAAAGTAAATTTTTGAAATCCGTGCACGGGAAATTGAAGGTCAGTTAATCAAAGGTACTGATTCAAATCACAGAGATATAAGGTCAGTCAAACAGAACTCTTAATTTAAATTACGTAAGGATGTAATTCAAACGAGAGTATTAATTTAAATCAGAGGTAAAGGGGAGTGAAAATTTCCAGTTGTTTTATTTCATTCTGGCAGTCAAGGTGACGCTGAATTTTATGTGTTTTTTTTAGTGAACAACCAGATCTTCATTTATTGTACATAAAGTATGTTCATTTCTCTGTAAAATTGTGCCACTGTGTCGTTATTTTGATGAAATTATATGCTCATTTTTCGTTATCCTCTGATTTTATTGTGTCAAGAGTTCAGACCTTTCTCATACCCGAAAGATCCTGCTTCCTGAGAATTCAAAGCTCGCTTCACGAGCATTCATACTAGCAAGCTCGACGTACAAGCGTACTGAGATTAGTACGAGGGTAGGTGGGTGTGTTAGAATATATATATATATATATATATATATATATATATATATATATATATATATAACATACATACATACATACACACACGACACACTTCGATTTATTTGTAGTGGTACTTGACAGCTGTTACGGTGTCATCCTATCGGGAGTTTGAACGTCACTACAGTGACTAATAATATGTATAGTTCCATTTGAAAAAAACAAAGTTACCATAATATCTCGTAAAATACTGTGATAAATTGGAAATGAAGATATGTATTAACTAGCTGTAGTGACGTTCAAGCTCCCGATAGGATGACATCGTAACAGCTGGCACGTCAAGTGCCACTACAAATAAAGCGAATAATAGTAGTGTATTCTATCTACTTGGATTTTTTCGGAGCTGTCTCTGACGTAAATCAGATGTTTCGGTGTCATCCAATCGGAAAATCGAATCGGAAGTTCGTGCCATCATAGTGACGTCACTATATTGACGTGAAAGGTTCCGATAAAGAAGGAAATGGCAAACCTAGTGCGGGAATACAAAACACCTAGTACACATAGAATAATAGTCGTGCGCTTTGAGACAACCCTAGTGAAGACATCGATACTGCAAATATACTCTCCTACATCAGACGCAGATGGCACAGTTATCGACAACATTTATGGGCCGTTTGTAGGATGAAATAGACAAAATTTCAAAGAACGGCTTACTTATTTTAATGGAAGTTTTTAACGTCAAAGTTGGCAATAAACCCACAAGAAGCGTTTTCGGAGCTAATGGGTTGGGTCAAACCTTCGAGCATAGAATATAATCCATGCTCGAAGGGCCAAACAAACAGCAGGGTGGGAGAAATGAATAGAGTTCTGCCAAGAAAATATATTATACGTCGCAATAACATAAATGAAGAATTCAAAACAGCTGCTGGCATCAGAATCAACGAATACATAAATATCGAGATACAAAACCAAGACGAAGTATGGGGAAATTTGAAAGGAATAATATTAGAGGAAGCTTAAAGGCGTATACCAACGAGACAGAAGCAAACGGGAACAAGTGGCCATCTCCCGGAACCATTGCAATAACGGCGTGAGGTCTTGTCTTCTTGATGGAATATCTCGCGGTATTTCGCGTCGTTTCCGGTCGTATCGTTATACTTCGTTTTTTCTTTCTTGGCCCACGGGGGTGTGTCATCAAAATGGAATAACTCACGGTATTTCACGTCGTTCTCAGTCGTGCCGCCAGGTATTTCATGATCGCGACTGTTTCAAGCCAAGTCCTTCTATATTTATAGGACTTGATCAAGCAGTACTTGCGATCATGCGACCTCTACCGGTACAACAAAGAGAGACGCGAAATACCGTGTGATATTCCATCGTGACCATGGTGGTTATTTCCACCATGATCGTGGCCATAGGGGCTTAAGGGGCAGAGTTAGAAAATTCGCACTATAACTCGGTTCTTCTAGTTCGAATATATAGTGCGATTTTTCTATTTCAGTCCCTCAAACCCCTATGGCCACTGTTGTATCCTAACTAAGGAAATAATTCAGTTCAAGTTAGAACAATAATTTTATTCCAAAATCCAAATCAAAAACAAAAATACAATGCCAGGGTTTCTTCCTGGTAAATGGTATAACGTGATACTTCTGTATGAACTCCTGCTTCCTACTCCCAAGCTCTGCCGATTGCTGACTGCCGATCGTTGGCTGTTGCCTCGCTGACTCGACTCCGGAGTCTACTGATGGTTCGACTCGACTACTGAGTCGACTGCTGGCACCACTGCGGTGTATTGCGTCGTTGCTGTGTACTGCCTCCAACTGCTGCTCGAACTCGAACTCCGACTGGAACTGCTGCTGTGGCGCGACGCCCGGTTATATAGCGCCGCTGGGGAGGGGAGAGCGCCACCGGCCCCTCCTTTGCTTCGCAGGGGTAGTCCCGCCGTTTGCTGTGCGCGGTCGGGCGTAATCCGGCCGCTTGTCGCCGGCGACAACCGGCGTCGCTCCTAGCACCCCTTGTAGCTTCGCGCCGATCTACCGGCGTGGCGGGCAGCGCTCGAAGTGTTCGTGACATCGGCCACAGATGCCACAGCCACGATGGAATATTACATGGCATTTGGCGTTCTTTCTCCATCGTTCCGCTATAAGTCGCATAATCACCAATATGGTTTGACAAGGAATGTTATCACGCACGGAAGAACGTCTTGGAACATCAAAGAAGAATAAGAATGACGAAGACGGAAAATGAGAGAATAAAGTACACGATAGAAAGAAACAAATATAAAATATTAATTAAACAAAAGAAAACGGAGCAAATAGAAAAAGAAACAAATAAAATAATTGAAAAAGCAAAAAAAGAACCACATTGCGTATTAAAAGCAAGACAACCCCGATTTCCGGCAGACATACCAATGGAGACGTGGGAAGAGCACGTAAAGAAAATAATTGGATATAAGGAAACGAGACCAGAAATAGAGGAAACAGAATGGGAGCCATGCACAGCGATCACCAAGAAAGAAGTCGAGAAAGTTATCATGACATAAAAAATAAGAAAGCAGCAGGACCAGACGGGATATTCTATGAACATCTAAAAATGTCATTACCATTGCTAGCGGGAAAATGGACAAATCTAATGAATAAATGTCTTGAAGAAGGCACAATACCGGAAGAATGGCACACAGCCACGATGAAATTACTGTACAAAGGAAAAGGTGATACAAGCGCACCAGATGCATACCGCGGAATAGCATTAGAAGCGACGATATTCAAAATATTTACAAAACTGATTGTAAGAAAGCTAACCCCAGTAATAGAACCAATACTGGCCGAAGAACAATTCGGTATCAGGGAGGGACGGTCTACAATAACGGCAGTGGAATGTCTCATGAAAAATATAACAAACCAACTAGAAAGACCTAAAGGAAAATTATATACAGTATTTGTAGACTTCTCAAAAGCATTTGACAGAGTGAACAGGCAAATAGCAACAGCGAAAATGATAGAAAAGGCAGGAAAGACATGGCTCACAAGGATAGTAATTAACATATTAACCAAAAACTACATTAATGTGCAAGACAATGCAACAACATAAAAAAAATTGAACAGACCATCGGAGTACTGCAAGGGGACCCTATAAGTGCACTTCTGTTCAATCTGATGATGAATGATTTAGCAAGTGCAACGAAGAAGGAAACAACATGTGTGGAAACATACATATACGCTGATGATGTAGCAATTGCATCAGGAAGTATAGAAGAACTACAGAAAGCGGTAAACAACTTGAGTAAATGGGCAGCACAAAACGAACTTGAAATAAATACAAAAAAAAAAACAACTGAATTAGCAATATTTAGAAGAGGGGGGAAAACATCACCAAAAGAAGTCATAACCTGTAACGGAGAAGAGTTAAAAATAACGAAGACACCAAGATACCTAGGAGTAACAATACAAACAAAAGGAATATTAACAATGCACCTAAATGAACGACTGGAAGCTGCCACCAGGAGCATAAGTGAGATAAGACACCTGAGAAAACTGAGCATTGAAACAGCGATGAAATTGTTTGAGGTAAAAATAATACCTACGGCCACATATGGAATCAGCTTAACATGGCAGCAATTAACACTAAAACAGATGAAAATGGTAGAAAAGCTAAAATCAACGTACATGAAAAGAGTGCTAGGAGTGTCGAAATATACACCAACAAGACTAGTGTATGTACTAATGAGAGAAACATTACTGATCGAAGACTTACGGTGCCAAATGCTACTCCCCAGCACAAAAGCATCAGAAGCGTGATAAGGGAACGGAAAGAGAAGGAAGAAGAAATCTGGCCAGAATTCTATACAACAGACGCTATGATAAACCGAAATTGGACGGAGGCGGGATGTGAACTGAGTCACGAAGTGACAAAACTGGCGGTGCATGGGTTTCACCACAAAATATGTGGAACAAAGAGCTTCCACGAACCGTGTGAAAAATGCGTGGGTAGTGGGTGCGGAGAAATGTGCGACAGATACCATCTGGTAAAGTGTATGAAGAGGACAAAATCCATCACAGAATATGCAAAAGAATAAACACGGATAAACTGAGATGAAAGTGCACATTAGTGCGTAATTCCTATTATTATTATTATTATAAGTCGCATAATCGCAAACACTCTTTGATACGGTCGCGATCATGCGACATCTGGCGACACGGCTGAAAACGTCGCGAAAAACCGTGTCAGATTCCATCGTGAAGACGGGCCTTGAGGGGCAAAATTAGAAACATCGCAGTTGGCAGTCATGAAAGTTATGTCGTGTCGCAGATGTTCCAAACCAGTTGGTGTGATACGTTCGTAGGCAACGTCTGGGCACGTGTGGGTTCTCTGTGGATACATTCAAGATACATTACAGAATCGAGAAGCGGCATTGTTGATATTGGGCTGTTTGATTGACATCGTATTCTGTTTCTGAATATTGTCATTCGTATTTGAAGTCATAACAGTGACTGTGAAAATGCCGCAAGGGAGAAGGAAGGTGCCGTTCAGCGGAAAGGCTAAAAAAATGCAAATTCAGGAGAAAAGACAACGCAAAGGTGCCCAGCATTCATGCAGTTTAATTAATATCTCGTTTCTAAAACAGTTTATTAGCACTTTCGCTCGATGTCATTTCGTTTCAATGGTTGGCATTGTGCATGATGAATCTCACAGGACGGTTTCAATTGAAGTATTTTTTTTGTCAATATTGTGAATAACAGAAACGAAATTTGTATATTTTTGTATTGTTGTTATATGAAATATAATGATCTGAAATAATGCCTGTGTATTTAGCCAAATAATTTTTGATATTTTTATCACTTTCACTTATGCCTATTTTATTTTTGAATTACTAATATTTTTCTTTTCCAAAAATTCTCTTGTATGTCTCATGCTTTTATGCCAATAATCCTGTCACTTATGTGATCTCTTGGTTTTCTGAGAATTGAAGTTTTTGTTAATGCAATTAATTCATATGGAGTGCCTATGTTCAATATTTGTCATGTAAAATTGAGCTCAAGTCCCATGTCTGTGTCAGAAATTCCTCTCTGTAAATCAAAAATGGAAAGCTAAAATTTGAAAGTTTCTTTTCTATCCATATTTTGATGATAATTGTCATTGATGATGTGGAGTAAAGCGTATTGTGATGAGGGATGTGCTATTGAATACTCCCACACATCATTATAACGATGACAAGCATTGATAGAACAAGTTATCAGTATCCTTGACTTTTATTATTTATGAATAGTGTTTAAACTTAACTCGTAAAACTTTTCACAGATCTATAATCTAGCTTAATTCCATCAGATACCTGTTTATACATTCCAAAATCTCTGAATAAACAGGCTCTGTAAGCTTCTAAATAAATCCTACGAACATCAGGATGTTATCCTACCATTTAATGTGGTAGTTGTGGACATTGTTTTTAACTTTATTCCGTCTTCAAAATATATTTACTATTTTGAATGTAAGTAAAATAAATTAAACCTAATAGTTTCATCAACCTTCAAGAAATTAAAAATTTAAACTTATTGTCATTAAATCTTCTGAACTTACTCAAAACTGTCACAAGACCCTTATTCTTTAACTTTTTTAACCAATTGTTATTATATTTGGTAAGAGAGAGAGAGAGAGAAGTAATAATACTATTGTAAATAATGTTGAGTGTTTCGGTAAGCCATTTTGAGTTTTAGGCATTGAACCAATTTTCTTGCCTAAATTTTTACAAACCATTTCTATATTCCTTGAAAGTTCTAGTATTACTTTCCTAGGTACCTACAACTATTAACAGCTTCAGTCATTTAATTATTTTCTTAAATACCACAATGATACTTAGTAAAGCACCTTTGAAACCTCTGATCTGATTGCATTATAACTTCTTTTGGTTTTTGACACAACTTTAACAAATTAAGACAGTTACAACCTCGTTAAACCTCTATTTGTTCTGTTAATCAGCACCTCCATTTACTCATCTGTCAATAAAAAGTAACATTATATGCAAACAATATAATTATTATCTCTCAAATTCTGTTGTGCACGGCCCACAGGAAGTGGCAAACAAATTCAGTAAGCATTTCTCAGAAACAGGAGAAAAATGAATCCATGAAAACTTTTTAAATAACATACATATGGAGTGAAATACCTGCCCAACATCAAATGAATATCAATATATATCATTCATATGTCAGTGTCAGATATATTAAAAATCGTTAATAAAATGAAACAATTTCTATTCTGGACTGGTTAATATCCCTGTCTCCCTCATTAAACATAGTGCAACATATGTAATACAATTGCTCCCTCACAATTTTAATCCACTCTTTCATCTTTCCAGAAATTCTCATAAAAATTGAAGTTAAGCCATTATTATAAACAAAGCAATATACATGACATCATGAATTATAGGTCTCATTATATTATTATCCTTACTATCTGGATTTTTAAAAATTCTAGAAAAACTTTTCAATATGTTGGACTTCAAAAATTCTGGTAAAATTGAGAGAGGACCTACATGGATTCAGAAATGGCAAATCTACACAGTTAATTTCTCCTGTCTAATTGACTTACTTGTGTGCTTTAGTTCAGAAAGAAACTTTTATTGGTCTGTTTCTAGATATATAAAAATGCATTTGATATTATTGACAATCATATACTGTTATCAGAACTTGAAACTTTGGGAATTAGAGGCTTTGCATGTAAATTGGTCAAATTTTACCTTTGAAATTCAATTGCTCTCTCTCCCAATCTAGAGTGATAAATTATTGAGTCCTGTAAGGATCAATCCTAGGACCTGCTATACCATTTCTTGTATATATCATCCATATACGTATCCTTATACATCAATGACCTGCAATGGTCTCTTCAAAACAGCAGAATAGTTCTATTTGCAGTTGACACAAATGTTATTATCAAAGAAACTAGTCTCTACAGAAGGAAGCGCAAGCCTCTCAGTGACTCTTTTTATACTAATTACTTCCTACCATCACTTTTGTCACTTTCTCTGCCAAAACTTACTATTCTTACAATTTTTACAAAAATTGAATTATTAATTTTATTTTTAAATGTAAATCTTGTGTAAGTATAATAATTCTTTGATAACTAAGGTAGTTACACTGAGAATAAATAGTCAACACAGATGGTAAATCCAGGAAACTATAACATTTGAGAATACACACGGGACAATCAAATGAGCTTCTTGAGCTGAGAGGGAAGAGGGTTAATGAAGAGCCATGGGCAGCACCTTCATGAAGTTAGGGACTGGAGGAGGAGTAGTGTACTCAATGTGGTGACTGTGCTGTAAATGCATCTTTATTTTGTAATAAATGGCAGTTGTTTCTATAATGAGCTAACTATTAAAATCAGCTGGCATTGCTTGTCAGTTGCTCAAGGAGTACAAATTGAAAGAATAAAAAGCTGTGAAAAGAAAAATTTTAGAAATTATAGCATAAGAAACTAGAAGAAAAGTTGGAGGACAAAAGGCAGTAGTTGTTGAAGAGAAGAATAAAAAATTGCTCTAAAAAAGACAGTAAAGTAATGGGCAAGATGTTAGAAGAAAACCCAACGAAAGATTGAGAACAGCTTTAAAGAAGAACGATAAAGTAGAAATCCAATGTCTCAGACAAATCATAAAATTGTAACCAAATTAAGATGAAGAGAATGAGAAACCAATTAAAAACTTAGTGTAGAGTACCACAAGTAATGGGAAATCTTCCTTAATTAATTCCTTTTTTCTGAAAAAACAAAATGAGTGGAATAAGTACCTTTGTAACCGAAATGAACGGGATAATATTATAGTAGAGTTTCTAAAAGTTATGTTTTTTTTAAAAATAAAATAATAATTTTAATAATTTTTTTTATAAATAAAAAAATTCAATTTTTTCAAACTT
This sequence comes from Acheta domesticus, assembly GCA_031308135.1. NCBI lineage: Eukaryota > Metazoa > Arthropoda > Insecta > Orthoptera > Gryllidae > Acheta > Acheta domesticus. The sequence continues at coordinate 147,786,331 of JAHLJT010008446.1, read as the reverse complement.
AATCTCATAACGTTGTGTTTGAAGCCTTGGTTGGTTTTAATTGTTTCTGTGAATTATACTAACAAGTGACGTCTTTTTTATTATTACAATACATGTTTTAAGAATACACTTATTTGAACTGTAATTTCTAAAACGTGTATTACTTGGCTTGAATTTCTCATTCATACTTGTTTTTAAGCATAATCAGAAATTGTTTAGTGAATAAATATTCAACTCTTGTAGAATTTATTCATTAAATAACTTATCATAAAACCTGATCTTTATATTTTCATAAGTTGTAAATTCGTATTAAATATATATAAACATAAATAAAATTAGTTTTGGGAATCTCATTACTGTCTTGACTTTCTCCACTGTAAATATCCTGTAGTTAAGTGTTTTTGCGTGAAAACTGCATTTCACTTGTCTGTAGTCATGAGAAAAAGATTTCAAAAACTGTACTAACGAAAGACACTATACACTTAGGTCTGAGAATGTACAACAGATGTGTATGAAATGTGTGCAAGAAAAAATTTGTGGTTTAGCTCAGCAACGTAAAAAAGCTGAGAGCATTTCTTATCATGCCACTAGTATGTTTACTAGCAGGCAACAGCTTAACTCAGGTGGCATGGCACGGCAAACAGCCCCTTGCCTGGGTAGGAACGTGATTCATCTTGAGAAATGCCTCGTTTGGGAACTGAAAAGAATAATCCATAAAAGTATCATTATTGTTTTGATCTTCCAATATGGATTTTTGAAATTGTATTCATTCTGAATAACATTTCTAGCAACATACCTGTATTTACATCTGAATTTCTGAATGTTTCATAATTCTTAGTTCTTTGAATTAACATAACAAAATAGATATTTATTTTAACAATTTGGGTAAAAATGATTTAAATCACTGTTTCTTTTAAATAATCATTTGATGTAAATAACCAAAAATCCCATATGGTAAGATTACAGAATGTTCGGAGTAATGAAATTTGGTCATTAAAGGCTAAAAATGAAAGAATTCAAATGTGCTGATGTTTGGAAATATATAATTTCATCATCAAGGCTATGAAATCCAAACCTAAACAATACTGATAATAGTGATTTGAACATACACATACATTAATTCTATACACAAAATACAATATTATTTCAAAATATTCTTCAATATCAATTCATGATATGGTTTCATGGTGGAGTTTCCTGCTGGAATTATAGGCAGTGTGAAATGCTTTATAGTGTCTTAATGTACAGAAAATGTATTCTTCATTTATGATGTTTTGTGGTCAGGTTGGACCACATCTTCATGTACAATGTTCTGAGAGAGGAGAAAAGAAAAGCATAAGTTTGTGGCAAAATACACATGTAAAATACCTTTTCTTTAACATTTAAATTATGAACTTGTACACTAGTGTAAAATTGACACACATTTGGAAGACAGATGTGTACATCACATGCTTGTTGCAATGCCAACCAACTGAACTGAAGTTGGTTAACTTCAATTCTGTATATTTACAGGTATATTTTACCATATACTTATGGTTTCTTTTTCTTCAGAATATTGTATCTGAAGATGTTGTCCAATCTGCCCATGAAACATTAGAAATTAATACATTTTCTGTACATTAGGAAACTACAAAGCATTGTGCACTAATTATTTATAATTCTGAAAGGAAATTCTATCCCAGTTATTAACCTTAAATTATAAAAAATACCAACCATTTGTTAAGAGGTTGTGAATTCTTCTACAATGATGGGGCTAGTTTGAAATCCCCTGTACCTCCAGTTTTCATGATTTTGCTTTGGTGGCCAAAACTCACTGGATAAATTTATCTTGAAGTTTGGTGATTTATTACTAGTTTCAACAATTGTCAGGATGAATACGTTCACTGTCTGGATGAATGTCAGTTTATTAGATTATAGAGTTGGTTGACTGTGGTTTAGTGAAAAGTAAACATTTTGAGTTTTTATGTGTAAGACAACTTTCATTGTCCTTATGTTATTCATTCAGAATACTACATTCACTTCCAGAAATTAAATAGGATGTATAATGTTTATATTGGCAAATTATTGTATTGTATATATAGACTGGCAATCCAACTTTATTCTGGGAGGCATCAGTTGGGTTGGTTTTGTTTTAAAAAATTGCAAACTTTAAAACCATTTGAATAATCTTGGCTGTCCGGGTGGCACCGGGTCGAAGGCTGTGTTGCCAATGTTTCGACTATCTTGTCATTGTCTTCTCAAGGCTGGTCGACAAGATGGTCGAAACATCGGAAATATTGACTGGCTTGGAACCTTTAGAAAAATATTAAATTATTTGAGAATAAATTTTCAGTGTGTTATTTTTTTACAGCTGATACATTAATTTTTTATTTTGATGTGTGTGTCTATATATATATATATATATATATATATATATATATATATAGAGATATAGATATAGATATAATGTTTCCTCCCTATATATATATACATATATATACATGTTCCTATGTATGTTACATATATATATATATATATATATATATATATATATATATATATAATGTTTCCTCCTGGATACCTGTATATATGTATGTATATATACAGAGTGTCCGGGGAGGAAACGTCGAAACTTCGAAAAAAGCTCTTAAGCCAATTCTAAGTGTATTTTGTCTAATAAACTACGTGGCTATTCCGAATGGTTGAGCTGCTCTCTCTCTCTCTCCTCCCCCCTCTCTCTCTCATATATATATATATATATATATATATATATATATATATATATATATATATATATATATATATATATATATATATATGTCAGAAAATTGGTATGATACAAAATCTGAAAACGAGTTCTCATGAAAGTTAGAATATTCAACTAAAGTCTTAAAATTAAATGGAATTTTTTTATAATCATTTACCAATTCCCCCAAACGTATCTACAAAATCTTTCAATATTTATTAACAATTTGTAAAGCACTGATTGTCTTAATATTTCTAGAAGCATTTAGGTTGAAGTGGAAACAAGATATTTAGTTTTTTCTTCACAAGAATTAGACAGTGCCTGAACAAGTTTTTGTATTAAGACTTTTGTACTTAATTTATTTTACATAGTGTGTAAACAGAAAATACTCATCCACTTTTGCTGCAATTGAAATGGAGAGTTATGTGGAAACATTTTTCTCACATTGATGCATTTTAATGTGCAAAAATTTTGTTCTGTAACGGAACAAGAGTAATATGCATTTTTGTAATTAAAATAGTGGATCTAAAGTACAAAGAACAGACTGCTTGAATACCAGTCACCTGTCATGCCTATGTCTTCCATATCCTTACCCATTTGTCTATGTGATATTGATTAAATATTTGTACTTGAAGCATGGAGTAGAACACAAATTATCCAGACAAAGAAAATTGGCAGATTTCTATTCTTTGGTCAGACTGTTCCGATTCTCACCTATCTTATTTCTAATGATTGACTTTTTAAAAATTGCTCTATCTTTATCTCCATTTATGGTGTCTCTTACATTATTTATAGCTACAGTTTTCCTCAGTTTTTATTTATTAGTGCTGTCTCAGGTGCTTAGTGTATTCAGTTATTTCCTATATTGCAATGGACACCATGAAAATATGCAAGATTTATTTTACTTTACTCTTTATATGTCTGTGACTCAGACATCATATGTCTGACTCCAACAGATGTCACTGGTTTTGTTGGGTGTTTGTACCACTAGGAGCATGTGTTTGAAACTTTGAGTGCATTACAGATTTGCCAATAGAGGTAACTTCACATCCTGTCATGTCTTTTCAAGTATTTGGTCTTTACTAGAATTGGACAAGCTGAGACAATATGATCAAAGGTTTCTACTTGTTCCTGGCAAATGCGGCATTTATCATCTTGTGAAATTTTGAGAACCGCTTTATCGTAATATCTGTTGTCACTACCTGATCTTGGGCAGCTATTACAACTGCTTCTGATTCTGGCTTCATTCTTCCCCTTTTAAGATACATAAATGATTGATCTTTATTGATGTGCAACTTGCCCATTGTTTTTAGATATTCCAGTCCATGTAGCGGTTTGTCTCCATGATTTCCTTAAATTTTTTTGTCTCACATTTCATGTTAAGTAGCATCAGAAGTTCAGTGTCTGTTATTCTAGGAATTTTTAATAGTCTTCGCAATGTTTCTTGCTATACTTATAATGTCTCTGTTTCCCATTCTTCGGTCAGATTTAATGACCAGCCTCATTAGTGGTCATCTTGATGATTGACTACATACTTTCCCATCCCAACTATTGCATTGTGCCAGGAGGTTTCAATTTGTCTGAGGTCTCTTCCTCCTTCTGTACGTGACACACAAAACTCAGTGTACATCAGTACATACATAGGGTGGATGACACAATGCATTGTAAGCAATTTTCTGGCTTTTGACTTCCTGCTCAGTTCAGTCTGATAGTCTGAAACTACTCGGCTACAGGCACCATCAAACTACTTATAGCAGATATATTTAATTAAATTATCTGTCAGCATTTGTTTGGTGTGTTTCATACTGATCAGACATAAAGAGGAGCAAATATTTGTTAGAGTAAATTTATTTTCTTAATGTAATATGATGGTTAAATGCATGATGAATTGTGGAAGATAAAAACATAAAAAGTATTACATTGTGGTTTTTAATGTGTTTACTAGGTGCTCCTGCATTTTTGACTGGACAGAAAGGAGATAGTGGAGGATGTGATCAAGATTCACGAGTTTTTGAAGATCAATGCTCAACCATCGCAATCTTCTAGAAATAAATCAACCAGGTGAGAATAATTTTTCTGGTTTGTTGGGAAACTAGTGAGGGAGAAAAAATTAATAGTTTGTAGGCCATGTTGCACTTTTATATTCCCATAAATTTTTAAGATGGATTTATTTAATATATTAATAATAACAATAATAATTATTATAATTATTATGATCTCATCCAAGTTATCAACATCTTGGCAGTAATCGTCACACTGCCGTAATAGACTGATGATACAAAACAAGTCTTGTATCATCAAACCAGAATATAAATAACAGCTCATTGTGTTCTCGACCAGCACAGTAACATTATCACACAAGGACTCTCTTGTAGATCTGGAAGCTAGGGCCCTTTTATATTCGCTTCTAGTTCAAGTAAAGAAGCAAGCACTAGCAGAATACATCAATGACATTGAGGAGACATGGCTCAGTGTAGAATGGAAAATGGGAGTCCTTACCCTTAGCAGCACATGGTTAACACATAATGTAGAAGGAACTCTATAAGTTGGCATGGAAAGCCTCTTCTCTGAGTATAAACTTGGGATATCTCAGTGAAGGTCTACTCGTGGGTGGCTGTGAGATGGCTCCCATTACCTCCTTACATAAAGAATCAAAGAAATGGCCCCCTTTTGCTCCAGAAATAAAGCCATCATTATTATTATATATTATTATTATTATTATCATCGTTTATTTTCACAGCTTCCTGGTACAAGTTTAGGAGTCATACGGTTATTTCTATCAAAGCATGACTTCCGTAGTACAATAATTTTAATTAAACTAATCAGAGAGTAAACAATTCTACAAATATAAATTTTGACACTTAAATTAATTTACAAATTAAAAGTAAATAGTTCTTTAACACAAATTTTTAGAAACTCATAAATCTTCTGACTAAAGAACACGTGCTCAGGATCACAGCTTTCTGTAGATTGATGGTAATGATGGTAATTATTATTATTATTATTATTGTTATTATTGTTATTATTATTATTATTATTATTACAGGATGTAACAAAGTAACATCATGAGAATTTTTGTTGTATTTGTGGCTTGAGTTTGCACGTTGTCTTGCCTTGAAAACGTAGTTGCTTTGGGCAATAGCGGGCATGTAGTGATAAATTGTCATCACAATGTGTATTGTTGTATATAACAGGAAGAGATGTTTCCTCACCTCATCACTCATTTGGGTGGGATGAGATGTCCTCGCATTATCTTATTGGATTTTTCTTTTAACAATTTCGTTTCTTATTCGAAAGATACTTTTAGACTAGAGAAGTTTACTGGTTAACAGATTAAGAAAGACTGTAATCTAGGTCCTAGCAGCCCACGTAAACCAAATACTAAGGCCTTTCTAGCCAAAGATCAAGTAGACTACAACAACAAAGTGAAAACAGTCAATCACTTAATCAGTGCATGTAGCAAGATTTAGCTCTCAAGTTACAAAGATTGTCATGACAGTGACCACCACTCTCTGTAAGCCAAAGTGACTTACATACGAGTTGTGTACATTAATTGTTTTTTAGCAAGTATCCATTGAAACTTAAATGTACATACTTTCAGGACACTTCTCAATACACGAGGTAGCAGATATGTTGATTCATGTCATCTTAGTGTTTTGATTACTTTGCAGTACTCAATTGAATGGGTGATTTGAAAAGGGAAATACGTCCATGTTCCATAGTTGTGATAATAACAAATGATATTGCTTTGCATCTACAGGCCTCCAACAAAGAGAGCTGTAGATTACATTTTGTTCTTAGAAAAAACTAGAGATAACACTAATCAAAGTCATCAATCGCTCTTTTGAATCCATTGTTGTATGTGGAGATTTTAACATTGATTTTCTGGTTGAATCTTGCGAGAAAGAGCAGTTTCTTAACTTAATTAATTCCTTCAATTTAGATATTACAATAAAAGTACTTACACGGATCACAGTAAATTCAAAGAAGGCAATCGATCAAATTATAATTAACAAAACCACTACTCGACATGAAATTGAAACAAAAGATTTAGGATACAGTGACCACGATGCACAAATTCTTACCATTATATAAAATGCGAACAATGACACAATAAATAATACACGTATGAGTAGAGTGTTTTCTAAAAGTAAAATAAAATTATTCATTGATTACTTGCTGCAGGAGTCATGGGACGCGGTTTATAATACTATTGATACAAACGATAAATATTATTCTTTTTTTTCAACGCTTTCATTTCATTTTAACACTTACTTTCCTCTTCAGAAAAGAAAATTAAATATTTCACGCAAAAACAATTCTTGGATAACACAAGGGATTAGAATATCATGTAAAACAAACGAGTTCTTTCTTTCATTTCTAAGTATCATAACGTATCTCAAGATTTCCTCCTGTACTTTAAAAAATACAAATCATTGTTAAGAAAAGTCATAAGGCAGGCTACAATCATGAAACACGATCAGGATATTTTGAACTCGAATAACAAAACAAAATCAATGTGGGATATAGTAAAAAATGCGACCAAACCAACTAGAAACCTTGTAGAGAATGTTGTTTTAAAAGATAACGATAGAGATGTGAACGATCTGGCAACAGTGGCTAGTCTCTTTAACCAATACTTTTCGAGAATTGCTGTCGATCTCACTAAGGGTTTTCAGCCACAAAATTCAACATCTGACGTTTCCCTAAAAATCTTAGACACTATGTTCGTTTCCGAAACCTCTTCCTATGAAATTCTCAAAATAATTGGTAAATTAAAAAATAAATATTCGGCCGGTTGAGATGAATTTCCGGATTGTTTGTTAAAGACGTGTGCGCCAACCATTATACACCCGTTAACTCACATATTTAATACATCCTTATGCACCGGAATTTTTCCAGATATTTTTAAAACAGCTAAGATTAAGCCGCTCTTCAAAAAAGGCAGTAAAAAATGAAATTCAAAATTATCGGCCAATTTCTCTTTTGTCAGCTTTTTCAAAAATATTAGAGAGACTTTTTATGTGCGAATGGAACCTTTCTCAATAAACACGACGCGTTTTCAAATTGCCAACATGGATTCCGGAAATCAAAATCTACGGAAACGGCCATTTTTTCTTTTCTTAAGGATGTTGCCTCATCATTGGATCAAAACGAAGCAACTATTGGAATATTTTTAGATCTTTCAAAAGCTTTTGACGTCATTGATCATCACATTTTACTTTCAAAATTACCTTCGTATGGAATCCGTGGTATTGCTCTAGATTGGCTATGTTTGTACCTTAAACAACGATCTCAGAGAGTAGAAATACCTTACTGGAATGATGGAACTTTATGTACACACCTTTCCGGTTCTTTGCCAATTGCACGTGGAGTCCTGCAAGGATCAATTTTAGGCCCTGTTCTCTGCCTATTATACGTAAATGACATGCCCTTAGCGATTCGAAACGGAAGAACAGTTCTCTTTGCGGATGATACAAATATTCTTTGCAACAAAGAAACCGTAAATAGTACAATATCAGACTTTTCAAATTGGTTCCGTAATAACAAATTAAAAGTAAATGAAAAGAAAACTGTTTCAATGCAGTTTTCCATATCAAATAAAAAATTCTGTACTCCATTGAAAATGAACGGTGTGCCATTGACTGATGTTAAAGTAACATTTTTAAGTCTATCAATTCAGTCAAACCTCGAATGGAATGCCCACTTATATGAATTGAACACAAAATTAAGTTCATTATGCTACACCTTCAGAATCCTTTCAAATTCCGTCAGCCTTCATACAGCTCGTTGTGTATATTTTGCCAATGTTCACTCCCGCCTGAGATATGGCATAATATTTTGGGGAAACACATCTTATAGCTCACAGACTTTCTGATTACAAAAAAGAATTGTACGAATAATAAGCAAATCAACCCACGTGATTCTTGTAAGTCACTCTTTATTAATCTAGGAATTTTACCATTACCTTGTCTCCTGATTTACGAATCAGTAGTTTTTGTCAAAAATGACTTACTTAAGGGCGGGAATATATTTTCAGCAAACGCCGATGTCTATAAGTATAACACACGACGTAGTAATCATATTCACCAGGTGGCAGTATCAACAGCTCACTACAAAAAATTCACATACAATTCATGTACATTACTCTACAACACTTTGCCAGAAGACATTAAACGATTAAATTCAATAGAAAAGTTTAAGTCCCAAGTAAAATCTTTTCTGCTGCATAACTGTATCTATACAATTCGAGACTATACCGAGCATCAGAAAGGAATGTAGAATTAATTTTAACAATGATAGTTAATGTAATTATTAATCATTTGGACTGTATAATTCTAAAGAACCTGTAACAAGTATTGTACCACAGTTTCTGGGTTGATGGCCCCCATCTCGATCAGGTTTTTCGTTCAGTTTCCCTGATCCTTGAGCAAATGCTGAGATGGTCTCTTGTTTTGCTTGTGGACATAAATGTAACTTCATTATTTGTGCACGTCTTCTGAATTTCAGTGGGAAATATAGTTATTCAAATTATCGTTTTTAATATTATCGCGGCAAAAAGTATTATTCTTTCATGAAGAACATGAGGGTTCAGGGCAGGAATTTATAGCTAATTTACCTTTGAAAATATATTTTGTTATATAGGAGTGAATATTTTGTCAACAAAACTCGAAAAAAACCTCTTTTTTCTGTATTCAAAATTCGACTAGAATATGGTTTAGGATAGAGACCAGAGAATTATGAAAACGTGCCCAAATTCACTTCTCCCCATAGCGCGTCACACGCAGTTTTTAACTGTTTTTGACGTAAATAAATAAATAACAAAAAACCTCATAACATCCATCGTTGGCATCTGCAACATTTATGTTCTTCACAAAATTTGTAGAACTAGTCATTATTGATTTCTCGGGCTACTCAGAACTTCAAATTTGCATTTCTGGGATGTATAGAACTGCTTTTATATCCTGTACTTATTTCCTTTGTAATATAATTAATATATATATCTATATATCTATATATATCTATCTATCTATCTATCTATATATATATATATATATATATATATATATATATATATATATATATATATATATATATATATATATATATATATACACAGGGCGAGTCACGTAACTTTAGCACCTCCTGTAACTTTTGAACGGTTTAAGTTATTGCAATGCAGTTTTCACGGAAGTGCATGAAGGAAAGGGGCTAATAGTTACGTGCATTAATTTCTATTTTATCACTTGTATTTTACGAGATTTTTTAGGTAACTTTGTTTTTTCAAATGGAACTATACATAGTTTTTCAGTCCACCATGACGAGCGTAAAAAGACGAATCCAATGATGTACATATTGTCATATGTTAGATAAGCATTTTTTTGATTAATTTTGATTTTTGCGACTGGGGTTTAACGGACATTTTGAATAGTCCACCACACAAGGTCACACAGCGCTCCACCAGCAACGCGCGGCCGGGCAAGGGAAGGGAGATTTGAAGATACGAAATCTATTCCAAATATTCACAAAACCATTGCAGTTTTTTCCTGAACTGTGCTTTCCATACTTCCGCATTTTCAGATTTTCGACTTTCTTTGATTGAAGGAATTAAAGGATGGAAAATAAGGATTTGTCATAAGTTTGTATCGTAATAAAATTGTTTATAACTTCAACTCCATTTAATGGGGTTTCATAAGATACATATTAATGGGATCTTGAAACAAAGCACAATAAGAATAAATAATTAAAACTGTACAAAAAATATTGCGTATTTTCAGCAAACAATTTCAATATTAATAAGAATATAATAATAACTTAGGGATAGAAATAGTCTTATTTCAATAAATACTACTTAAGGCAAATCCGTATTTTCAATCCCTAAGAAACACAAAATATCTGAAAATGGATCAGGATGGAAAGGAGAGTTCAAGGAAAAAATGCAACAGTTTTGTGAATATTTTTCGTATCCTCAAGTACTAAAATCCCTTCCCTTTTCCGACCCCGCGTTTGCTGGGGGAGCGCTGCGTGACCTTGTGGGGCTGACAGTTACAATGAAAATATCCGTTAAACACTAGTCGCAAAAAAATCACAATTACTCAAAAAAATGCTTATCTAACATATAACAATATTTATATCTTTGGATTTGTCTTTTTACGCTTGTCATGATAGACTGTCCTGTACTTCTTTCTCTTTTCCAAACATTAGACTTTTTAATTGGCAATAGAACACATACTTTAATCTGGACAACGTTTATTTTTACACTGATGCTTAGCTTGAAGAGTAACAAAGAAAATGTATTGCGACAACCTCGTCTCCAGTTGGGCGCTGAAAACGTGGCTGCCGGTTCGCTCAGTGGGTAGAAGGGCGTGCCTAAAATGATGATGATGGTGGAAGCCGGTGGCCAGTAAGAAATGAGAGACTTGTAATCATGTTAACAAACAAGTGGCATTTATTCAGCAAAGATAATAATAAAAGATCATGATAGTACCACTCATGGCGGCGAGCATGCTCTCCTTTTCCCCAATTCCAAAATTACATGCACACAAAAAAAAATGAAATGTGAAATTATTACAATAAATTGAACAAACTTTCAGCTTATTCCTTCTTGATGGCGAAGCGCGGCCGAGAATCTTAGCTTCTCCGCCTGGTCGAAAGGTAGTGGAAATTGTTCTCTCAATTGTTTATCACTTTCGACCACGGGCGCGCCTGAAGGGCGTAGTACCGCCTTAGCGGGGCGACTCACAAAACCAATTCAACTTATTAAACTTATACAGCAATTCAACTTATTAAATACATACAACAATGTAGAATAACACCATGCCACCTAAAGGTTTTTTCAAATATTCTTAACTAATCTGATGAATACTAAAATAAAATTAAAATTTTGGAAAGACATACTTTAACTCACTTATTAATAAGTTAATTTTTATATTTACAGAAATAATATTAGTAATGAGAATGTTTATTCAGACATATACTCACCTTTCCTTTGGGTTTGGATGGTGGAATTTAGGGCAAGTAAATCAGGTTTTTTGTTTCCGTCAAATAAGTGAAACATGAATTTTCACTAAAACAAATTTTAATATTTAAAATAACATTGGTGTTGAAACAAATAATATGCAAGATTACTATTTTATAACGCAATATGATGTCATTAAATTAAATGAAAATTTAGTAATTATTAACAAAAAAATGGCAAACATCTTAGTACACACTAAACTCATTGGGTATTTGTAAATCGATTTGAGGATTCCTACAGAAATTGCTATTAATTAACATTTTGTGTGTACAATTTTTTAACTTCCAAATATACTTATCTAAACTACGGACGGTTTTGAACTATATAAATTTGTCTGTTGTCACAATAAACGATATCTCTAACCCTTCTAAGTGAATTGTCATTTCAACAAGTTATTAACAATGTATTAACATGACCAATTTATGTGCAATTACTGGAAGTATGACAAACAAAATCTAATGTTTTGTATTATGTTTGAAAGTAAGTCTTTGTTCATAAAATTGAATGAGGCTCTGGGGGCAGAGGACGTGCACTTCGTGGGCTGGTAACACGCTTTCTGTCTTTGTCTCCGTATTTCTCACCTTCATCTGGAAAGGTGGGTCTGCCGTAATTTGTAATACCTCATATTTTTCTAGTTCTCGAAGACGATTGGCATTCGTAGAAGAATCCAAATCGTTATCTTGATTTCCATTTAATTCTTGTTGTGTTGTGTCTGCGTTGCATTTATTACTCACATTAATGGACGTTTTTTTCATCTTGCGTTTTTTAACTCTTTCTCTAAACTCTGACAAGAGCTGTGGACAATCCATTTGGGAGTCTGAGATCCAGCAATTATGTCTCTCTGAGTAGTTCCGCCATTTCACAAAGTATTCGTACCCTTTTTTACGCTTTCTTCGTTTCAGTATCTTTTCGACTTCATACAACACACTGCTCATTGCGAACACTATTAACCTTTTTCTTACAACCAAAATTACACACTAAAGCAAATTGCTTCCTTCATCAACAATAACATGCGCTGCTGTTTTTTTTCATAATACGAGCATAACAATAGGCGTGATAATACGAGCATAATACTTTTTTCACGGGCAATATCACTAATGTTTTCGAATTAATCTGTAATTCCCAAACATGAATTATAACACGAATAAAAATTAATACATAGTTAACAATCTTAATATCACAAATATTTTAATAATTAATATTTCTGCCATCTCCAACTTTCAAATGTTACCACCATTCTGTTAAAAAACAAGTGTATGCAGTTGCGATAAACGTACAAAAGAGATAAAACGCATGGGTAAAACGTTCTTTATTAAATTAATCTGGCCACAGATTACTCACAACAGACAAAAAAATTGGGGGGAAAAATATACCCCGAAACGTCACTATTTAAACTCATCTTTGTACTGGGAAATATAAATTAAAACATATTTGTCTGTTGTGAATAATCTGTGGCCAGATTTCTTTAATAATATAGTCTAGTTAATACAATTTTCGTATTGAAGTGAGGTAAATCGTTCCTTGACTGGTTGAGAGGGAAGGAATTCTTGGCTCTAATTGCTAGATAGTTCACGAGTGAAATAATAATAGACGTAAATAGATTCATCTATGGTAAACAAAAATTAAATTCAATCAATGGCATTGGGGGTAACATTAATTGAAATATTTTATTTTGTTTTTGAAAAACACTGTGCTTTACGTAAGAAGGTATTTTTTAACGATGGCATTTACATACGTTAATTTAACTTATCTTTCAATTGTTAATTACAAAACGTTCATAATATGACAAACTATACTGCGATTTTTCTAAGAAGAGCTCTCAAGATAACTCAAATCCCATCTTCGCGATGGAATATGTCACGGCATTTCGCGTCTTTCTCAGTCGTTTCGCTAGATTTCGCACAATCGCGACCGTATGAAGCAGTGCTTGCGATCATGCGACTTCTACCGGCAAGACCGAGAAAATACGCGAAATGCCGTGACATATTCCATCGCGAAGATGGGATTTGAGTTATCTTGAGAGCTCTTCTTAGAAAAATCGCAGTATACATGATTGCTTGAAACAAAATGGACGGTAATATCTACTCCGGAAAGGGTAATATGTAAAATTGAACATAAATCAATTGAACTTGTTTTTAAGTTGTGATATATGTCTACATACTTCATACAGGTAGTGTGTTAATCATACGTTTCCCATGTACGATTTAGTATATGAACACCAGGGATACCAGATCGAACCATAATTTACACCCCCCAAAATGTACAATAATTTTTTTAATAATTAAAGAGTGATATATTACTGATTTTGTACTAAAACGTAAGATTGGACACTAGTTCTTGAACTTAAACTAAACTTGTGTCATTTCAAACATGAAATAACACACAAAGCAAACGCTCCTTAATAGATGGCGAACTGAATTCGATTAAAAGAGGTGATAGGAGCGAGAACAGGGAAGCGACGTGGCCACCTTGCGTACCACTATGCATGTGTTCCCGGGACACGAAATAAATATTTACAGAAGTAACCAAATAATATATCACAACTGTACACTCACATTGTATGAATTAATCAGTGGCGTAGGCTCAATGTACGCGAGGGATGTGTTACATCCCTTAGTTTTCCATCATTTAAAAATATTTTCAGTAAAGTATTTTATTTTCTTCTGTTAAGTATCTCCCTCTGTTTCTCTAATCCCTCCCGTCATTTACGTGCGCGGTCCAATAGGCGTTAGTCCAATAGGCTGGATGTGATGGGCCGAGAAACATCCCTTGAACGACCTCACTTCGTTGGCGAGGTCATTGAACTCACTCATGCACTGTGTGCAAGCTGCGTGGTTTCGACTGCCGGAGATGTGACATAACTTCTCACATCAAAGGCTTCTCATTGGCGTTCGTGTATCCCCTCCCAATAACCTTCCATACCACCTCCTCTGATGCCCTCCTCTCTCTCATAATTCGGCAGCACGCCTGGGAATCCCAAAAGTCACGTGCCACTATTGTGACCCGTAAGCGTGGAGCGGGGGGGGGCACACGGCACGATTGTCTTTCTTCACAAGTCAAGCAAGTCTGCCAACTATGCTTAATCACATTTCAACCTGATTCAGAACAACTGGGTAACTCGGTGTGCGTTAGCAGGCCTGACAAAACAAGATCATTCCCATCATGTAAGGAAATGGTGTGACAGAGACAATCTGTGAACTCGAAACGGTGCGCGCGATGTTATTTCGTTCGTCATGTGTGTCGTGCGTTCTAGCGTAAATGTTTACTACTGAATGTGCGTTAAATAGACTACTTTGCCTAGTTGGTGACATGTTAAAGAGAATCGTGAGTTGGAAATTGTAACGGGAAACAATAAAACTTGCGTGTGTGTGTGCTTGTGAGACATGGCGAGCTCATCCAGTTCATTTGTGGTAGTGGGTGAGTTATTTGTGGCAGGGAACAGTAGTGAAACGTTTCATTGTGTCGTAGACAGGATTCGTGAAATTCCGTGCAGTTCTTTCTCTTATTCCGAAAACTTAAGGTAGATAGTGATGGACAACCCAGACAACGCGAATGGATCTCGAGTTCAGAAATTAGGTATGTACTTTTTTGTGGTTATTTTTTTAGTTTTATTGTTTTATTTATGTAAGTGGGTGCATGCAATAAGAAAATGATGATTTTCAAGAAAGATTCTGAATGTGTCTAATTTGAAACATACATTTCTAAAATACTTCAGAGTAAAGTAGAATGACGCAGACTTTAAATATTTGGAATTATGCGTTCAATCTGTAATCATGATCGCATCCCCACATCTACTAGCCAGGAGACGCCACTGGAATTAATTTTTTTTATTCTGGCCCCCAAGAAAATGTGCGCAAATCTCTTTCCCCACACGTCATATACAGTTTTTACTGTTTTTGAACAAATAAATAAACAAAAAACCAACCAGCGAGTTGAATGACCTGGGCCCGCCGGCTGGCGGGGAAGGCGCCGAGCTCGGCACGCGCGCTGAGGGTGCCGCTCGGAGGGGTAGAGCGAGCAGGACGGATCAGGTAGCAGGCCGGGCCCTTGAGTGTTGACCCAACACACAGCGCCGTTCACTCGCTGCTACTAATCACCAGATAATGTCTGCCTGACACAATGATCTCATCACCTTCAGTCCACTGCTCTGCACTTTAGAGATCGCGGCAAGTTCGTAAGTGATCTGATTACTTCACTATAACACGCTCAAGCACGAGTACGAGTCAGTCACTTTCCCTGCGCGATTCAATTATAAATGAGGCGTCTCAAAATTCACGGTCTACGGCTATTTAGAGACCGCGCACATATTCTCCCCTGATGAATTTAAGCTTTCTCACAAGTTCAACACAGAACTAGTGGTGCTACAACAGCACTTACTTTCCCGTATTAGAGGAAACAGCTAAGTAGTACTGTAATATTGCACTTAATGCGCTACTAACATCTTCGCTTGGAACTCACTATTTCCATTGCAGTGTTGTCAGAACTATGTGAATTCTACAACTTCACAAAAATAGAATGCAAAAGATTTGTAACCCTGTATTGGAAAAAGAAGCCTGATACGCTGGAAATATAGAAATGCCTTCCATTGGGCCATGATTAGGGAAGAGTATTTTAAAACCATGCAACAAATTCTCTACTCACTACAAATGGTACAGCATTTGGTGACAGCTACCATCTATCATCGCCAAAAGTACATTTTTTGTCATTTTCTTAATTTTTCGGTTTCCTATTGGTAGAACAGAAACATTAATTTTAGAATATTAAAGAACACAAAAACCTAGCCGTAAATGGCAATTTTCTTTTAAAAATTATGTGCCGTTTAAGAGAAAATGGCGTTTTAGCACTACTAAAAATGCGAAATTTGAAGCTCATTTTCACAGAAAATTTTTGAATTTTCAAAATACTTTATTTGAAGTTATTTGAAGCACTTACACTCACAAATATAATCATCTTTACAAATTGCGGATAATGTGCATATTAAAGATGTGAGAGATCTTTCAAAAATTTACATTTATATAATTTTTGAAAAAAACAAAAAAAACTCAAAATAAACTTCACGCTATACTAATGAGTGTAATTAGCACTATCCGTTACAAAAGTTTCAAGAACAAAATTGCAGCCATATACGAGAAAATGACGTTTGAGCCTTTCTGAAAATGCCGAAATTTGAGCTACTTTTCACAGAAAACGGTAGTGTTTTCGAGAAACTTTACTTGACATTATTTAAAGCATATATACTCGTAAATATAATAATGTAAAAAAATCGCCGATAATGTAAATATTAACGACGTGAGAGACAAGTAAAAAAATTTACATTTTTGTAATTTTTGAAAAAACCAACCGATAGACCAAAATGGCTTTTATGTCATTGATAGAGTACATTTACCACTATCCCTACCAAAAGTTTAAAGAAAAAATTTGTAGCCTTTTTGAGAAAATTTTGTTTTTGTAATTTTTAAAATTGCACATATTGCACGCAATATTGCACGAAAACTGCCAAAATTGTGAAAAACATTTACATGACCTTTATTAAAGAACTCAATATGCAGAACAAATTTTATTTGAAGAAAAAATCTCTATCTTCAATTTGTAGTTGGAGAAAGACGCCGAGAAAAATTCAAACTTTCACAATTTTCGAAAATTCAGAGCTGTACGTGAAAATCGGACCTATGCCATGTTAAAAAGTGTATTTTCCTCTATTCATACAAGAAATTTAAAGAAAAAATTTGGAGCCGTTTTTGAGAAAATGTTGAAAATCCCGGGGGGCTTCATATAAAGTACCCCCAAATTTTAAAGAATCTTTTTCAAAATCACAAAGCTTCGACTAGAATCAGATCGACTGGGGAATATCAATTTTGAAGAAAATCGACCGAACGCTTTAGGCGCTAGCGTTGACCACAGACGGACGGAATGCCGTCAATCAATTTTTAAGTATATAGAAGCAACAAATCATGGATTTTGACCACACCACGAGATAGAGGATTTTTTTTCTTAATTAATAGCAACTGGTTTTATCCACTTATTCGTTTTCACGGCCGGCAATTAATTTTTTTTCCGCCGAAAATTGGCCATTTTTTCGCGCAGCATTACATAACTTTCCCTATACTACGTATATCACTCCGTGTATACGTACGTATACGGGAAAGTAAAAAATTATATCTCCGGCGCCGGACGCCGCAGTGATCACGACCGGCCTCTCTGACTACCTCTTACTTTCTCTCTTGATGCTGCGTCCGCGAAGTCCTTCGAGCCTCCCTTCCCCCACCAAATTCATCCAAAATGTTCTAGAACTTTCGAGAATTTTGCTTAAGTCCGGCGGCTATTGGCGAAAGGGTAGTGCGTCCCAAAATAATTTCGTCCAATCATCGGAGGTTTTCGAGCCGAGACTTGAGAGAGAAATCTGCACTCGTTCCCTCTCACTTCAATTGTCTGTCAATCAGGGGCAGTAATTAATGGCCGGGGGAAAGAAACTGAGAATCTCAAGGGAGGAGGTGGGCGATGGGTGCCGCGGAAAAGTTCCGAGGGGCCGACCCGGGTGCACGTGCAGCTCCCTGGCGTCTTGGACACTTGTGCGTGACCAAAGGGGGGGTGTCGGCGGGGGCTTGGACAGAATCCTGGCGCCGCCACCGATCTCTCTGT
The DNA here is from genome assembly GCA_031308135.1 of Acheta domesticus. Taxonomy (NCBI): domain Eukaryota; kingdom Metazoa; phylum Arthropoda; class Insecta; order Orthoptera; family Gryllidae; genus Acheta; species Acheta domesticus. The sequence continues at coordinate 147,767,969 of JAHLJT010008446.1, read as the reverse complement.
TGAGCTTCGTGGAGCAATTCTCGTGTTCGCAGCCGTAATTAATTCGGTGCCACTACAGTATATTTCCACTCGTTTTACCCGTAGAGGTGGGTTGGTCTACGTCCTGAAGGGGGGATGCAGAGAAGGCTTTCATTCGTTCCATTCTCCATTTTTTTCATCTTGCTTCTCATTCCTTGTCACATCTATTCTTTTTCATTTTTTTCTTCCTCACTGGCCTTATCTGTATGCTTAACGCCCACCCATGTGTTTGCTGTGCATGGCAATCCGTGTGGAAGGGACTGGGTGACCTGGGAGTTGAGGGGTCTGTGTATACGTTCCCGACTGTCGCCTGGACGCTGGTTCCCTTTGGGTAGATCCGTTCTATTCATGTTCGCTGTATCGACACTGGTGAGTCCTGGTGATTTGAGGGAAGGTCTTTGCACCTTGTAGGTCCCAATACACTTTTTTTGCCTCGGACTCAGGGGGCCGTCACGGGGTAGGGAAAGCGTCACACCTCCCACCACTTTCTCGTATGAACGCTGGTAGGGACGCCGGGGACGCCTGACTGGGTCCGCCATATCCGGGCCCGGAAATTACGTACGACTACTGGGATCAACAGTACCCTCTAGCGACCATTTCTGACAACTACCGAAGAGAACGTAACTTCCTGCTTCTATGTTTTGAAATTTTTGATTGTGGTGAACCGTTTCACGAAGAGTGACTGTGCAAAACGAATGCCCTTTTGTGCATACCTTTGTTGAGAGGATCGGAGAGGATACCCTTGTTTCTTCCCTGCAAAATGCCACGACAGCGGCAGTGTTGGTTGCCAAATTGCTGCAAGGCCAAATCTGTTTGCTTTCCCCAACGATGTTGAAAGGTAATTGTGCTCGATATGTTAATCTTACATTTTTATAAAATTATATTATATTGTTCATGCTTTTATCATTATTATTATTATTATTATTAGTACTAGTAGTACGATAGAAATACATTCATAAAAATGTGAAAATTATTACCATCACTATATTTTTTTGTGGAATAAATAGAAGATGATGATAATATTATTGATAATTTTTTTAATATAACTTCAGGTGTATAAAGTAGCTGAAGGCAATTGGCAACCTGATGGCTTCCTGTTCATGGCGCACTGTAACTAGTGGTCGATATGTGTGCGTAGATCATTTTACACCACACATGATAAGCGCCACTAGGAGAGTGCTGTGTAACGCAGTACCAACTCTTTTTTCTGATGTACGCCCTGAGTTACCTGACAGGATGCTCAGGGCATTCTTGCAGAGTGTACCAGAGGAGAGAGGTAAGGTATTCACTGTTTACAGTTATTGCACATTTGCTTTTAGGATGTTACGAGCACATTTTAATTTAACATTATTTTTTTGTCTCTAGTCTTTTCCTTTCGTTCAAGTGAACAGAGCTTGCAAACTTTGGGTTTGGACTGGACCAGGCTGTCTTCAGGTATTGTGAAATCCACCAAACAATGGTGATTACATTCTTGTAATGGATGACATTACAATTTCTGAGCACAAAAATTGAATAAGCTGCTCAGAAATTCTGTGAAAAACATTTGTTGCATCTCGTAAACATTACTTGAAGCAAGTACCATTAAAATTGTATTAAATTCAATGAAATTAGCAAAACATACTTTAAAGATGACAGAAAGAAGTAAAAAGTGACTTGGTAGTCAAAATCGATGAAAAATGCAAAAAAGGGCATATAAAAATGGGTCATTTCCTTTTGTTATAACAAGAGCTGGGAAGTTAATGCAATTGCAAGTTTTTGTCAATGGTCATATTTCCCTGAAATTGTAAAATGTGTGTTTCATGGCAAAATATTGGAAATAAGGTAAGAAATTATTTGCATATACTGCATACCTTGTGTTTTCAGAGCTTTTTGGCATATAAATGAATGTTTTTTCATATTGTTCGACTTCTTCGCTAAAATAACACAAACCATAAATTTCCAAGTAAAAAATTTGTATTAATACAAAGCATGAACTTTCCTGTTGCTTCAAATATGTTAGTACAATGAGTAGATACTTTGTTTTTAATTTGCATATTCCCTGTCTCTGGGTGGCAAAAATATGTAATCTTGTTAAATATCTATTTATGACCAAACATTTTTGTGGCATATTTGTATGCATATTTCAGTGCTAAAAGCTTGCATAAGCTTCCCAGTTCTAGTTATAACATAAAATGAATATCTATACTAAAAGGTACTGGTCTAAAGTGAAAAGATAAGGAATTACATTTCGTTCAAATCCACCCCCTAGTAATTAGCCCTACTCTGTTGATAGTGAACTCGGATACAGTGAATTCTCAGTTATAGTGAGCTTAAGTCATTGGTCCTGTTTCATTTACATTACAAATAAGCATAAGCAAACCCTTACTTTGTGAATGCCTGCACAGGAAAACAGTTGTTGAATGGCGCTGATGAACATAAACTAGTGTTATACAGAATAAACTTTGTATTATTGTTGATAATTGTCCATCACGTTTAATAATTTAGATTGTCATTTAAAAATGAAGAGAACTCAAGTTCTACAGCTGAAAGAAGCTTTTATTTATTTATTTTTAATGAGGTCCATTCACTAGCAAAATCAAACAAAAAGAAACTATCCTCATTATCTTCAAGTATTTTTGAAGTATTTTAAGTATTTCTTTTTTAAATACACCTATTTTATGTATTTAAATACTGCCCAGCCCTGTCTACATTTTATTTGCAATGTATTACATATTCTTTTAAAATTATTCATGAAAGATTAGAAAGACATTTAGTTCAAATGTACATGGTTAATCTAATTTATAGAACTTACAGAATTCACTCCACAAAATATTATTAAAGTTTGTCTCCAGTTTTTCCTCTCATGTTGGATGGGGTTTTTACCAGAACTAAGCAATATTAAAACAAAAGGCACAGATCCATATTGGAATGTTTGAAACAATGCTCGGTAACTCGCAGATTTGTAAATGGTCAATTGTGTGAAAAAGATTAAAGAACTTGTTTTCAGCCACACAAATGTATAAAAATTGTTTACTGGCTAATCTGCAAGCTACAGTATTTGTCCATCCTAGTTATGCAAGAGAAGCATTCGATTAAGACATTATTTTACTAAAAACTTTGGTGTGTATTGTAGGTCATAGTTGAACAGTATTAGTACATATTTATGTTATATTATGTATATCATTCCATATAAATCTGAGCATGAATAAGAGCTTGCACTGTAACAAGTGGGCAAATACATAAGTATATATTTACTACATATCAATGTATTGACAGTATATGAATTCAATTTACACGTTTTGTATTTACAAATCTTAGTATGTTGATTCATTTCAGTGCTTTGAATCTTGGGCCAAAGGGTTTTGAGATTAATTGATAGGATCTTACTTATCTATGTTTGTATGTTGTGACTAGAAAAGCTCAAGACGATCACTCAATTGTATTTTCCTATTTTTAACTTTTACTGTTTGGTAACGGTGCATTTTATACATTTCACATTGCAACTCACTTTAGGCTTATTGCAATATCCATATATCTGTGTGTTTTTTAATTGTCATCACTGTATGCCAATGAATTATGCTATGTTTTGCTGCTTTTTATAATTTCTTTTTAAATAGATTGTCAGGGTTTAAATATGTATGTAGGGAGCCAACAGGAAGTTGAATTAGTGATATTTCACAATTTTTGGATGTATGTGTATTGTGCCTTTGTATTATGTCTTTGTATTATTCCATGTTTAATTTGAAAATAAATGTTAAAATGTGAAATCACTTTCGTTTATTTTGCATGTTTATCCTAGATTTCTTTCCCTGCCTTCAAATTCCTAAGTCTTGTAACATTTATTTTGTTCTTAATTCATCTGCAAATCATATGTACTTATAAATAAATTCAAAAGTCAATATAAATAATATTGGAACTGAAACCGAGCTGACACCGGGGTTGTCTTCACTACTCGTTTTGAGTGGGTCGTCGTGATTGGCTGATTCGTATTCCCGGCATATTTTTAAAGCTTCAACGCTATTGGGGCCCGGGAATGGCGGCGTCCCCCACTCTCTCTGTCGGTTCCCCCCACCAGGTCAAATAATAGCTCGCCAATATACATTGAGTGCCGTCTCTGTTATATACTCTCTGCTCGGACTGTTCTAGACGGGCTGTCGGGAGCTAACCCACTCCCGATCAGTCGGCTCGGTTGAGGTTTTGCACTGAACTCCATGGTGAGCGCTGGACCCACGGCGGGCAGCGCTGTATCATTCCCCCACAGTATCCCCGTGTCAACCCTGGCACCCCAGTGGGGCGTCTCCTTGTTGGACTCAGTGGTAGGTGTGGAGTTCGGAGACAAAACCGCTTCAATTCTATTGACCATAAAACCCCAACCCCTTGCCCTTTTCCGGAAGGAAGAGGCGAAGTTTTGAACGGAGGGTCGATTTGAGTAGTTTCTTTCTCGGAGGAAAAGATAGACTTAAGAAGCCTCGATTCCTTGCTATGTCATGGGCCGAAGGAGGAAAACTTTTAAAAGTGCGAGTACAGTTCGTCTCGGGCGAGCCATTGAGGACTTTAAGCGGTCGCATGCCAGAGGAGTGGTATTGTTCTGTTTGAAACGCGCACGACCAACAGATAGAAAAGATTTCCAATACTAAGCAGATTGCCGGCCTCCATATGGAAGTAACCACTCATCCAACATTAATCTTTGTAAGGGAATGGTCAATTATGATTTTATTTCTGAAAGTGAGGAGGAACTTCTCTCTTTAAGTGTCAGGGCGTAACGGAGGTGTTCAGGATCAAGAGGAAGGAGCATGGGAGAGATTCTACTCCAACTCTGAGCCTGATGTTTAATCTCCCATCCCTTCCTGAGAGGATCAGTTGTGGTTACTACTACACGTGCGGGCAGTATGTACCCAACCCGTTGCGTTGTTTCAAATGGCGAAGGTTTGGCCTTACGCAACAACGGTGTATGGCAGAAAGCCCGGAATGTGCAAAGTGCGGCAAGTCTGTGCACATCCGGAACCTTGGACTACACCGCATCACTGTGTAAATTGTGAAGAAGACCACGCGGCTAACTCGAACAAGTGCCATAACTTTCTGAAGGAGAGGGAGATAAGATCCAAGTATCAGGGAAAGTGTCTTTTCGAGAAGAAAAACGTCGTTCCTGGTGAAGAATCCTGTGAATTTGACTTGGTCCTTCTCCAGTACCGTGGCAAAGTCGATTAAATCTACTGCAAGTTGCCAAACGACACCTACTGCTCCCTCAGTAGCACCCTTCTCTTCCCAGGTGCCTCCTGTGAACTTCCCTGAGGAGACATCGCCTCTTCAAGGTGGTAAAATAATAATTCCCACCAAATAGAAAAAACAGCAAGGAAGTCAGTTAATCGGGCACTTATCCATCAGTCCGGCATTACTCAACCCCGCAGGAAGGTCGATGTCCGGTCGATTTCCCGGACTTGCGGCGAAATGACCGCTGTTCCAACCTCCGACCACCTGTTCCGACTGCTGAAATTCGCTCTGAGCGATCACCCAACTTGTCGAGCAGTGGTCAGGACTCTGCATCAGAGGAACCTTCATCCGAGGTGGACACATGTCGCTTCGGGCAGCAGCGAGTGAAAAAGAGAAGGGAAAAGAAAAAAATCTACACGCAGTATGGCTCTCCTATCTTGGAATTTAAATGTTTTTCTTCCCGACGGGAGGAACTCAAGCTTCTGCTGTCTTGTTACAGGCCTTCGATATTCTACTTATAGGAGACGCATCTAGTTCCATCGTTCTCTATCCTTTCGCGGTTTTACCCCATACAAGGTTGATGTTGATGACGGCCTCCGCGCACATAGAGTTGCTACTTTGATCCAGAACTCGCTGCTCTCTACAGAAGTTCCATTTCAGACCAAGCTTCAAACTGTGTGTGCGTGCGCGCGGGTGCGCGTGTGTGCGTGCAGGGTGTATCTCCCATCCCTCACACTTACTGTCTGTAATATTTACATCACTCCAAGAGAGTGATGTAAATATTACGACGAACTCTTGGCTTTAATAAACCAACTACCCTCACCGTTCTTAATAGTCGGTGATGTCTCCTCTTTGGGGCTCATCCCGCTCTTGTCCGAGAGGCGACTTATCGTAATGAGTTATAGACACCACGAACTTGATCATTCTAAATCCAGGTGAACCAACCCATTTCGCCATAGCCACAACTCTAGCACGTGTATTGATGTAGCTCTCTACAGAGAACCATCACTTGCAACCATTCTGTATTGGTCTATTCTATACGACGTATTGGGAAGTGACCATTACCCCTCTATCATCCACATTGATGGACTTGTTAATGGGTTGGCCCGACTCCCTCAGTGGTGTGTACAACGTGCTTGACTAGGCCGGAATTTCAAGCGAGTGTCGGTCTATGAGAGGGCGACTTTGTTTAGACGAAATGGCAGCACATTTTAACAGTGTTATACTACAAGCTGCGGATATTGCAATCCCCAAATCGACTGGTAAACCGCTACATCCTTTCGTCCCATGTGGAACTTCGACTACTCAAGTGCGGCCAGTGATCGTAGAAAGGCGTTGGCGCGTCTGAAACATACAACCCGCTGATAACCTAATTGATTAAAAGAAGTGCAGAGAGAAGGTGACGAAAACCATTGTAAAATGAAAACAATCGTGGAGAGCATACGTGTCCTCTTTCATTTACCATACGCCACCACGTCTGGTATGGGGGAAGGGTAGGACAAATCAAGGGATATTCCTCTTCACATTTAATGCCAGGTCTTGTTAAGAACGGTGAGATAGTTACATCTCGCGACGGAATTGTAGAGGAACTCGCCGATTATTATGAACACTTGTCGAGTACGGTGAACTGTGCTCCAGACTTTCTTTTGCTCAAAGAAGGAATGAAAACGCGCTTTTGATTTTCCGCGCAGAGCACATTAGAATTATAACTATTCCATTTTCCATGGGCGAAATGCGCTCTGCAGTGACGCTTGCGAAAGAAACCGGCCCCAGTTCCAGAGGAAAGCCGTACTTAGTGCTACATCTTCCTGAAGCGCCCAAGGAATTTCTACTCCGGCTCTACAAGCGTATCTGGGAAGAGTACGGTAACTTGTAGAGGCATCCCCTGGAGTATGACGAGAAGCCATCATCCCAGGAGCCAAAGAAGAGTAAGATTGACAATTTGCCATAAAGCTTTCGGCCCATTTATCTCGCAAGCTATGCGTTTGTAAAGTGCTGGAACGCATGGCGAATCAGCGTTTAGTCTGGACCCTGGAGCGTAAGTCTGTTGACGCCAATCCAAAGCGTGTTTAGAAGAAATCGGTCAACATTAGGCCACCTCGTTGCGTTAACAATAACAATATCAATATCTATATCGTTCGTCTTGAGACAGCATTTTGTGGCGATCTTATTCGACATAAAAGAAGGCCTACAACACCACTTGGAGGTAGGGAATTCTGGAAACCCTGCATTCTTGGGAATTTAGGGGGAAGCTCCCTCTGTTCTTCCAAAAATTCCTTTCGAACAGATCCGTATTCCGCGTTGTTGACAGGCTTTCTAGCAGTCAGCCTCTTGAAAACGGTATCCCTGACCGATCGATTATGAGTGTCGTTCTGCCATCGCCATAAATGGTACAGCATCAACTGTGCGAGAACTTGTAAAGGCATCGTTGTTTGTAGACCATTTACCATCTTTTGTTCGTCCAGCAGAATCAGTGTGATCCAGAGGTAATTTCAACTGCTGCGCAACAAGCTCCACGAATGGAGTACGTCAACAGGGTTTAACTTTTCTGCTTAATATACTGATGTATGTTTCTGCAGGATATACCCACGTGCACAGCAATCCAGTCCTATACTAGGAAGGAAATCAGCTTCCATTCGCTGAATCTGTCAAGTTCCTGGGACTCACATCCGACAAGTCCCTCACATGGCGTGCTCTATCCGTCTCCCACCTATCAACAGCATACACAATGTTAGTATCCGCTTCTCAGCAGATGCGTATCACACCAGCCGAATCGAGTGCCTTGTCGCCGAATAATTATCGATCCTGAATGAGTCCTCATATTATTCGAAAATCTCTACCTCAGCCCCCAGGTATTCGATTGCGAAATATTTTGCGGGACCGTAATGTTGGTCTTCCCACTTCTGTGAAACCCCCAAGAGGACTCCATTCCTCCCTGGAAACTCTTCCGCCCCATTATTGACTTCAGACACCAATCTTCCCAAACAGACGACTAGTCCTCTTGTTTACCAGACGCAGTATCAGGAAATTAGGGAATCCTATCCAGATTATATATTCTTGTACACAGATGGTTCATCGTACAATGGCGGAGTAGATTTTATTTATCAGGGTCACCAAATCATATCGGCTTCATTCCCAGGGCAGTGCATTCACTGCTGAAATGTATGCAATTCTCTTAGAACTAAAGTACTTGGAGTTGCGGCGAGTAGTTCTTTGTCTGATTCTCTCGGCTCTCTTTAAGCTGTCTCCCATTCTTCCTCAGACTACCTGACGAAATCAGTTGAAAACCAGATTCGATCTGGCACTCAGTTGGATCCTAGGGCATGTAGGAATCACGGAATGAGCTGGCCAATCAGGCGGCGAATTTGGCAAGACGGAAGACTCATATTGACATTTCCTCTGTACCATTGTCCAATTCTAAGTTTTTTTTAAAAAAAATCCATATTTATTTATTTATTTGTCAAAAAACAGTAAAAACTGTATATGACGTGTGGGGAAAGAGATTTATCTGCGTACATTTTCTTGAGGGCCAGAATAAAAAAAAAAAAGAAAATAGAAAACGAAAAAATGAATTTAGCTAATAATTATTTTAGAAAAATAAAAATATTTGAAAAATGTTTGTTCCCGAGTTATAGAAATTCAATTTCAACGGTAAATGAATTGCAAGCAAAGGAGTGCTCAACAAACGTGCGCACAGTGAAGTTACATTTACGTCCAGAAGCAAAACAAGGGGCCATCTCAGCATTTGCTCTATGGATCAGGGAAACTGGACAAAAACCTGATCGAGATGGGGGTCATTGACCCGAAAGCTAAAGTACATTACTTGTTACAGGCGTATTACATATTTTTTAAAAATGTATACAAGGCAAACGTAAACTAATTCATTGTATATCTTTGTTTTGTTACAATAAACATTATTTTTCTTTTTCACGATCAGTATAGTCTCTAATTGTATAGAAACAGTTTTGCAGCAGAAAAGATTTTACTTTTAACTTAAATTTGTGTACCGACTTTAATTGTTTAATGTCATTGGCAATGCGTTGTAAAGTAACGTACATGTATTGTATGTTGATTTCTTGTACTGAGTTGTTGATACTGACACTTGATGCACGTGATTTCTACGGCGTGTGTTGTAATTATACATATCAACATTGCATGAAAATATGTTCCCTCCGTTAAGTAGGTCATTTTTGACAAATATTACAGATTCGTAAATAAATAGACAAGGCAATGGTAAGATTCCCAGCTTAATGAAAAGAGGCTTGCAGGGATCGCGTGGAAGGCATTTTTTCATTATTCGAATAATTTTCTTTTGCAATCTGAAGGTCTGAATACTACAGAATGAGCTTCCCCAGAATATTATGCCATATCTCGGGCGGGAATGTACATTTGCAAAATAAACGGAACGAGCTGCATGAAGACTGACAGAATTTGAATGAATTCTGAATGCGTAACATAATGAACTTAATTTAGTGCTTAATTCTGTTTTATGTACATTCCATTTGAGGTTTGATTGAATTGAAAGACCTAAACATTTTGTTGCCTCAACATCAACTCATTGCGTATTGTTCATTTTCAATGGAACATGCGATTTCCGATTTGAGATGCAAAAATGCATTGAAACAGTTTTTCTTCCGTTAACAATTAATTTATTATTTTTAAACCAATTTGAAACTTCTGAAATCGTACTATTTACTGCTTCTTTTTTGCAAAGAACATTCGTGGTCATCAGCAAACAGAACCGTTCTTGCAATTTTAATAGACGAGGGCATATCGTTTACATAGAAAGAGAATAGGTCCTAAGATCGAACCTTGCGGGACCCCATGCACAATTGGCAAAGAATTGGAAATATAAGTATGTAATGTCCTTTCCTGCCAGTATGGTATTTCTACTCTTTGAGTCCGATGTTTAAGGTACGAAGTTATCCAAATCTAGGGCAATACCACGAATTCCATACGAAGGTAATTTTGAGAGCAAGATGTTAGGGGTCAATAACGTCAAAAGCTTTCGAAAGATATAATATTCCAATGGGTACTTCATTTTGGTCTATTGATGAAGCAACATCTTTGAGAAATGAAAAAAATGGCAGTTTCCGTAGATATTGATTTTCTAAAACCGTGTTGTGAGTCTGAAAACGCTTTGTTTTTCCTGAGAAAAGTTTCCATTCGTAAGTAGAAAAGCCTCTCTAATATTTTTTGAGAAAACTGACAAAAGAGAAATTGGCCGGTAATTTTGAATATCATTTTTTCCCCTTTTTTAAAAAGTGGCTTAATTTTTGCTGTTTTGAAAATATCTGGAAATAGAAGCATTGAAAATGTGAGTTAACGGATGCATAAAGGCAGGTGCACAAGTTTTTAATAAACAATTCGGAAATTCATCTAAACCAGATGAATATTTATTTTTTAGTTTACTGACTATTCTGAGGATTTCGTTGGGAGAAGTTTCGGAAATAAACATCATATCGGAAATGTTTTGGGAAGTGTAAGATGTTGAATTTTGTGGTTTTAGACCCTTCGTGAGATCAGACGCAATTATAGAAAAGTGTTTGTTGAAGAGATTGGCAACTTTTTCCGGATTACTCGTTTCTCTTTCATTTTCCTTTAAAATAACATTCTCTACAAGGTATCGAGATGATGTGATTGTATTTTTTATGATATCCCACATTGCTTTAGTTTTGTTACTAGCGCTCAAAATGTCCTGACTATTTTTCATTATTTTTGCCTGAACTATTACTTTTCTTAAAATTCTTTTGTATTCTCTTCTTTATGTATATCTTATCTGTATATCTTTTGTATCTCTCTATCTGTATCTCTTCTGTATATCTTTAGAGCATGATTAACAGAGCGGCATAATACTACATATAAATTAAGTGTGATAAAGAAGTGAATCTCCTCCCATCAGCGACTCGTTCAGGACGGTTGTTTCTGAGGAATACGTCCTGCTGCTTTGTACGAAATTTGTTGGCTGTCGACGAAGACATGGCCTGGGCAATTCCTTACGGGATGTGCTCGGCGATGATACCGCCTCTTAAAGCTTTTTTGTTTTTTGAGAGAAAGCGGAATGTATAAAATTATACATTGTATACAAGAGATACAATGTATATGTCTCTTGGCTCCCTTTACAATCAGTTCTGCGTTATAAATAGTGCGTGTTCGTTTTATCGTTTGGACTTTTTGTTGTCTACTTCTGCATTTTATGCGAAATTCAGGCCCTCGTTTTTAGGTTATGTACATGACTTTAATCTGCGGGTAAGTTGCTTGTGCAACATTCTTTTTATTAAATTTATATACTTTTTAAAAACGACTTTGACCCGGGCGCCAGTGATCTTAGTAGTTGAAGCGCCCTCCAAACCCCAATCAATCAACTCGTTTTACGAAAAAAGTGGACTTTTCCCCCTTTTAAAATCACCGATTCAATTGTTTGATTTGGCCCTGGCTGTGGGGTACGTGTACCTCAGTGTACGTGGTTGTACAAGGAACATTCAACCATTCACGGTTACTTTTTAAATTTTTGCTTTATCACGATAAAATCGATAAATTCGAGCATAAAACGTAAAGAAAAAATTTGTTGCCGTTTATGGAGAAAAACGTTTTAATTGTCTATATTTCACACAAAATTACCAGAAAATTCTCAAATTTTCGAAAAAATACATTTTATTTCAGAAGCTTTCTTTAAAGAACAGATTTCATTAAGGAAAAAAACTCTATCTTCAGTATTTTAGTAATAGGAAGACGCCGAAAAAAGTTTACAATTTTCGAAAAATCAGGGATTTCAACGAAAATGGGATCTGCATCATTCTCTTAAGCGTCCTTTGCGCTATCCAATAACAAGATTTAATAAGAAAAAGTTGGACCCATTTTTTTGAAAATATCCCAAGGGCTTAATGTAAAGTACCTCCCAAAATTAATATATTGGTTTCATATTCAGTGGGCCGCAACATCAGTCAGATTGATTGGAGAATACCAATTTTGGAGAAAATTGGTTGTACGGTAGCGTTGACCGCTGACGACAAAACGTGTCTGTCCATGCCTCTATCAATTTTTAGGAATCAAGAACCCACAAATCATGGATTATGACTACACAACGTGTAAGAGGGAGTAATTTACAATATGTTGGGACAACATTTATCTACTTTTTCTTTACGAGGACCCTACAATAAGAGTTTTCCTGGCGAAAATTCATCGTTTTTTCGCAACAGTGCAATACTTTCTAGACACTTCGTAAGCAGTGGAGAGAAAATAGAAATGAAAGCCATTTGTCTCTATGAAGTTCAAGTTCTTTGTGACAAGTAAATTTTTACAGTCGTAATTTCTTTTACACCAAAGAAATTGTATTGTTCAACGTACCTAAAAGATGTAAGATCTCTAGTATTTGCCTGAGGAACTTCCCTTTCCAGGGGCGTGCGGTGATTACTTTGTATACCCCAGCTGCTAACGGCTAACCAGATTCCCTCCTCCACACCCGTACTCCAATTGTTTTGTTACCTGCTGTAATTATGCCAAGGTTGGTATTGGCCTACCTTTTTGAATTATCTGCTTCTTTTCGAGTAACTGCCTCGTTGAAAACATTCTCCTCAAAATATCATCAACTGTACACTCACTGGAAGACTTACTACACACAAGTATTCCTAACTACTAATTAGAATAAAAAAACACATTTTACTATTTGCAAAGTTACTACAAATCCTCGCGAAATCATGGGTAAACACGACAATACGTTCCACACACTACAATGGATTACTACTGCTTCACGCACTGCCATGCCACGCGCACCGACGCACACTGAGAGCGGTGACACGTACACCGACGCATACAGCATTCTATGTGAAGAGTATGCTGTGCTATTCAAAAATTCGGGGATTCTAATGATCTGATCACGTGTGAGTCAAGACTGTCTTCCTGAGAAAAATTAATAAAATCTCTACTGAAAATCTCTACTGGTTTACTCTCATTACAGCGAGAGAGAAATATATGCCCCATAATTATTTTATAAGTTATAAAATTCTCGACCAACGGTACCGTAATTTTTACTAACAAAATATACAAATTTAAATAATTTTGCATTGTGCTAGCGCTGGCTTGTGAGTAACCGCGAACGCAAGCACGGCGGGCTTGGCGAGGCCTGGCCTTGAAGCAGTGGGAGGAAGAGATACGTCATTCAACCCCAGCTAGCTGACTTTCGGTCACTATCGCCCGCGGCTGCTCCCCGAACCCTGCCCGCCACTGACCCATTGAATTGGATGCGCACGCACCTCTCGTCCCCAGCGAAGATTTCAGAGCTGGGGTCAGAGCAGTGCAGGTGCAGTGGGCCGCCGGAAAGATCGCAGTAGAGTGTACATAAGTTGCAAAGTTTTTGATCACGTAACATACAGTTTAATGTAGCTTTAATCCTCAAAATTCATTCAATTCTCATTCTTGCTTACCCCAGCAGTGCTGGGGTTGCTGGGGTTGAATGCACGCCACTGTCCCTTTCAGAGTCCATCAGTAATCTGCCAACATAATTGAGTCCCACTATCCTTGGTACCACTTCCATGTTTGAATTCGAAATATCCTGATGGAGGCAAGATTTTTCTTATTGTCTAAAAAGGGTTCCATTAAATTTACAAAGGAAATCCGTGACTGTGTTTTTATGAATCATTTAATATTCTTTGAAAATTTGAATCTTCCCTAGATCTCCTCTCTAATTTTGGTTCAATGCCCGCCATTAAATACGAAAGGAAATTCAGTAATTAAACAGACAAAAAGCTGTAAAACGATAGTGATTTATTAATCAATGCAATTTTTTGTCTTTCTTTTCCACTTAATCCTTACTCTTCTCTACGCTTGCCCCATCTTCTTAAGAGTCTTTTTATCCCGTCAGCAAGGAGTTCTTCATCTCAATCTCGTAGCCAGTTTGTTCTTTCTTTTTTTTTCCCCATTTTTCTTAATGTCTTCGTTGTCGTTGAACTTGAAGCTCCTTTCATCTGACCAAACATAAAAATCTGAATGGGCAATGTCGGGGCTGTACGGAGGATGTAATAGCTCCAGTGCTATTTGAGTGTGCAACCTCTCTCTTCTCTCTCCCTTCCTCCCACCCTCTCTTCTCTCTCTCACGCGCACACACACACATATACATACGGGCATACATTACGAGCAGACGCATATTCATTAACATAAATAATGACAATTAAACACAAGGTATCTTACAAAGTTCGATAGCATGCTGAACAGTTCCTTTTATCAGCAGTGAGGGTTGGTCGCATTTCTTTTCACAACACCCGCTTCGACTTCGTTCGGCAAGGACCCCTCTGAAATATTTACGACTTGGGTCGGGTTACCGCACGATGACTCGGCATGTTCCAGAACGGTTTTTCAAATGGTGTCAAGAGTTCTATTTTACTTATTGAATCGAAACTTTGTTACTCGTACTTTTGCTAGAGAGTATTTTCCATAAGCTCATTGTACAAGTTTCTTTACCCAATAGTAAAAAAATCTGGATAGTTTGCCGTCTATACTGTATTACGAAACCTAAAGTCTTGTGACGCTTTAATAAACGCTGTTTTTTTCAGCAATTTTTCTGTGACTTTTTCATTGATGTCATTTTAATGTTTTCGGTGCTATTCATTGTTAATTGCACAAACACACATGACAGATAAACGAACACTAACTTAAGTTTTTTAAAACGCATTAAAGAGTGGCCTACTACATACGTTTACAAAATACATTTTTCACATGCTTCAGAATGGACTAGTAATTGCAACATAAGAAAATGTGCATATAACATTTGATTAACACAACCCTTATGAATGCAACACTGCACAGCAATTCGTTCGCATTTTGCGCTGCAGAGATCGCCACTGCGTCGGCGCAGTAAAATGCGCATGGTCGGCTCCAGTGTCTTGAAGGGCGTGTGTTTTCATCTTTACGTAACCATTTTCTGCTGGTATGCAGGAATGAAATCTTCGTATCCCTTTAACAGGCAGAGCATTTTTGAATATGGTGTTCATTTTGATCCTGTGATTTCCAATGTCGTTTTTCTGGGCGAATTCGATGGTTATTCCTTCAATGTTTTTAAGAGACCATTCGAAGAATTGTAATGGCATTTGAATTTGCTTTTCTGGAGGCAACTGCAAACTTGCTCTTGAAGCTAATCGCTTGATTGTTCCTCCCAAGCCATCACTGGGTCCTTTCCCATGTGATGTAGCGTAAAAATTCCACTCTGCTGAAATGCCGAAATCTTCTTTGTGCAAACACAAATTAAGAACATTATATTTGTTCTTGTACTGCGAAGCTGCTCCATCAGAAAAGTAAATTACTTTTTCTAAATCAGGGATCTTCGTTTATTCAAAAATTCAATCAGCATTTGCTGAAAGTAGTTGACCGCTGACGTGTTGTGCTCCAAATCATGTGAAATAATCACGTAGTTTAGAACTTATGCTACAGCTCCACCTCTAAAGCATCAGAAGGTGTGGACTGTAGCCTGCGAATTATTCCAGTGCACCCTTTGTACGCTGTTCTCAAATCTACGAGTGATTTTCGGAGAAATCAGCTACAACAACCTCTTTTTCAGTGGCATTGTTTTTCGCTCGTCGAAAATATTCCGATTGTTGCTTGGTGATGAAATGATGCGGCGATAGCTGTTAAAGTTTTTTCCATTAGAATTTCTACGAATTTATCACATGGTTTCACTAAAGTTTCTAATGAACATCGAGCTACATTCACCCACTGTTGATACGTGATACATTCGATTTCGTTTAACTCAAGATTTTCTCAATCGCATCATTGAGTTCTGTAATATCCAAACAATCAGTACATGTCCTGAAATGGCAAGCTTCAGTTGGTATAGTTCATTTTATATACTTCAAAAAATCGGTCAACTCTTCAGTGATGGTTTTTGAACTTTACAGAAAAGGCTGCTCCAGTTATCGTCAAATTGAAATTTTACTTGGTACAACAGGCGCATTCAACATGCGTTCCAGAATATGTTATATTATGTTACCTTTCATTCGAGGATATGAACCCAAAACTAGATGTAACTACTCTTAAATGAAAGCACTTTTGACAATATAAACCAATCGCCTATAACATTATTCCTACAATGTGATTCGCTGTGCAACTACAAAACTGATATCGTCCGTGTATTTTTCATCACTAAGAAATTCTGTACGCATATTAGTTGACGGCCATGTAGTGGTACTATTCACATCCTATAGATGGAGCGCACACTTAAATTACCTGGCTCTAAAAATAAAAAAAAATGGCTTTAAATTGTCACAAATAGGAATGACCGTAAAAATATGGCTAAAAATTTAAAGGCTTTAGTTTTAGGTCTCCCAAACATAACTTATCAATAAAAACCAAAATCGGTGATTGAGTATTCGAGAAATTAATGTTTCTGTCTAAATAAATGTTTTTCGGTTTCATTATTAAAATCGATAAACTTCGTATTTTCCATTTGTTTTGGCATTTTTTCTGAAATTATATACATAGTAGTGTAAAAACATGCACAAGAAATTTTATAAACCTTTTTCTAATTGTTTGCAATATTATTAACATTCCAATAATTTAAATGTGTTTTTATAGGGTATTTCTATTATTTTTATCCGAACGCAGTATTGGACAGAAATTGGCTGGTGATTTTCTTTCTTGTATATGATGTGGGAATCTGTCAAAATCTTTTCAGCCAATTTCAAGGACCTCTTGCAGATCGTATGCTGACTATGAAAAGAATAACCCATGTTTTAAACGATTATGAATAAATGGTCTTCGTTGATTTGGTATTATAAGTCTATAATGCACTCTTGACAGAAATTAGAGCAAGAAAGTAATAATGATTTTTTGAGAATAAAATTTTTAGCTTTGATAGAACCGTCTTCTTCAATTAAGCGTAGTTGATGAAAAATATTCCACTGTCTTTAGACTGTCTTTAAGATTTTATTAGATATTTTGTCCAAATTTAATTTTAGACAGACCAGCCAAAAAATTATTGAAAAAACATAATTTAGATTGAAATTTTATTGAAATGTTCCGTTAATTTTTGGAACATTTTTCATCTCTCAATGTTTCGAGGAGCACTTTTCCTCATCAGGAGTAGTCGTCGTCGTTATCATCTTTTTTCTTTTTCTTCTGTTCTTTGCTTCTTCTTTTCTTCTTCTTCTTCTTCTTCTTGTTCTTCAAGGATTGAGCCTCCTGGCCCGTTCCGTCTCCTTAGAACTCGTCTCACCATCTCTTTTTAGGTTTTCCTAATGATCTTCCTTCTGGAATGTATTTTTGATGGATTTTATCATTCTTGTGTCTGGCATTCGTTCAACATGTTCGTTCTACGTTAGTTGGTACTGTTTTATTGTATCTGTGATATTCGTCATCTTCAATTCTGCTCTAATATCATTTCTTTTATTATCCACCAATGTATAGCCATGTACGTAACGTAAAAATTTCATCTCCCTTCTTCAGGACCCAATTTTCGCTTCCGTAGAGCAGAGCTGGAAGCCCCATCACCCTGTAGAACTGTAAAAGGGTGTCTTTCTGAACTTTCCTTCGCAGCATCCGGTGTATAGTTCCGCAGAAGAGATTAAAGATATTTAGTTTGTTTTCTATTTCTTCCTTATGTTAAGTTGTAACTTAAGTATTTAAAGGTATTGACTTGTTCAGTGACTTGAACATGGATCACAATTTTTACTCAAGGGAGGTTGTGATCCTTTAAATGCCTTTGTCTTTCATTTCGAAGTAGAAATACTTAAATGACTGACAATTTTATTTAAAGATATCTTCTTGTAGTTCATTTTCATTTTGAGAGATAATTGTTCGTTCACAAAGAGTATTATCGTAATTGGTGTCATTAATTTTAAAATGTTTTATTGTTTATAACTACGTATTGGTTATTTCATCTATATAAATATTAAAAAGGAATGGGCGAAAGTGGGCATCCTTGTCTTAACACCTTGGTTTATTTCGGCCATTTATTTGTGCTATTTGTCATTTTAATTTGTATTTTATTGTTCATATACAGGCGTTGGACAGCTCTTACAAGATGTGTTGGAGTTCCTCTGCTTAGTTTTTCGCTTAGTCTACCTCTATCTACTCTATCAAATGCTTGTTCATAGTCAATAAAAGAAAAGGCAGGTTAAATTCACAAAGTTTCTCTATCAATTGTATCAGGTGAATATGCAATCTGACCATGATCTTCCTTTCCGGAAACCATGCTGGGCCTCCAATATCTTGGTATCATATATTGGTGATAGTCTTTTATTTATTATTCTTGCATATAATTTGGAGCAAAAATTTAATAGACTAATGCCTTGATAGTTTTTACATTCATGTCTGCTTTCCTTTTTATGTATTGGACGTACTTGAGCTATGTTCCGTTCTTCTGGGATATATCTAATTTGAATATAAACAGAAATTATTATAAAATAAATTATTTTTTTTAACTTTTAAGATTGTAGTAAAACAAATTGAAACAACGTATAATAAATAACCAAATACAAATGAACTCACATTAATAAATTGTCATTTTTTTTAAATTTATGGAAAATTAATGCATATTACAAGGAAGAAAATCCGCAACAACTTCCATGTTGTGAGAGACCAAACTGTGGTGAAACCGTGCCGTTCCGGCGGACACTGGAGCGGTTGGCGGGTGCCTCAAACTTGAGATTGGGAATGACCACCACACGAATGGTGCGTCGGTCACACCTGGATACCGGGGTGCACACGCTGAATTTATATTAGAGCGCCAAGCGAATACCTCACCTGATATTCAATGCGCCGGCGTTGAGCGTCTCAGGGCGGGGGGTCGCCCTGGGTCGAAGGATGCATGCTACTACTATTTATAAATAATACACAAGAAGTAGATTTTACGAGTGTTACTCGCCAGAGTGGCGAGGACACGTTTATTAAAAAAATTAAAAATGTCTCTTGTTCACTGAAGTTTTTGTTTTACAATCATGGGTTTGTTAGGTTTGTTATGGAGATGGATACACTTACAGAAGATGGCGATGAGTATGTCGTGGTCGCTTCACCTCGAGCAATTTTACCACCGATGCCGGTCGGTCTGCGTTAAGAGGAAAGGCCTGCCAGGGCACCGCGGAAACCATCTATGTCCACCAAAATATCAAAGTTTAGGACAAATTAACAAATTGTTTATTTGTAATCCCGTTACAACATCAATACATTTTCAACTACATCAAACATGTTGAAATGGAAATCTTTATTTATTTATTTATTTATTTATTTATTTACGTCAAAAACAGTTAAAAACTGCGTATGACGAGCTATGGGGAGAAGTGAATTTTGTGCACGTTTTCATAATTCTGTGGTCTCTATCCTAAACTATATTCTAGTCGAATTTTGAATACAGAAAAGAGAGATTTTTTTCGAGTTTTGTTGATAAAATATTCGCTCCTATATAATAAAATATATTTTCAAAGGTAAATTAGCTATAAATTCCTGCCCTGAACCCTCATGTTCTTCATGAAAGAATAATACTTTTTGCCGCGATAATATGAAAAACGATAATTTGAATAACTATATTTCCCACTGAAATTCAGAAGACGTGCACAAATAATGAAGTTACATTTACGTCCAGAAGCAAAACAAGGGACCATCTCAGCATTTGCTCAAGGATCAGGGAAATAATTACATTAACTATCATTGTTAAAATTAATTCTACTTTCCTTTTTGATGCTCGGTATAGTCTCGAATTGTATAGAAACAGTTGTTGTATAGAAATCTCGGCGCGAAGCGCATATCCGTCCGTGCTTCCCACGCACGGTACCACTGCGCGCTGTCTCCGCGCTCACCATGCGCGACCTGTAGACCTGTCTGTGCACTTGACGCTGGCGGAGCGGGGCTGGTCTCCCGACTGCGGAATCCGGACTGTGACGGCACTGCTCCCAGGGTGCCGGCTCGCTCCCTTTAAAGGGCCGCTGGTAGGAGGTGAGACTCGCTCTCACATCTCGAGCCTGCTGGGCCGAGCGCACTGCCTTGCCGCTCGCTCGCCAATTATAAACTTCATGCGCGACCTGACCTGTGCGACATGACACCATCAAAAGACGGCCGGCTGGGAGCTCCAGGAGTGACGGCAATCACGGCAGCTTCCCGGGACGTCGTGTGATTGGTCGTGCGAGTCTCAGGTCGTCAAACGTCGCCTGGACCGCGTTTACGCAGACGAGTCGTCGTACTGCGCACCTGAACGAGTGTCGTAGCGGGTGACTACGCTTGTGTCGACAGGTGTGATTCAAGCACGAGGTAGCGTTATTGTCAGACAGTAGTATTTTTTGCAATGTCTAGTCTGTCTCGTTAGTTACACTCCGTCGTTGTTTTTCATTGAAGCAAGTCAGTCGTCGGACAGCAATTCAGATAACTGACCGTCCGCCAGTTAGTCAGAAGAGCAACTAGATTTCTTTTTCCTTCGCCCCGTCTTTCGCATTTTCTGCCTCTCTACCCCTTTTCTTGGAGTCCGCGAACACCGTCACGTGTGTGATTGGGCGTATGTGAAATGAGGACCAAATAATCCCTTCATCTTATCTCGTGAAGCTTACTTCTTAATTCTATATGTAAATTGAGGACCATACCATCTCAGGTAAGAAACGGACTGAGGAGGCAGGAAGTTCAGGTAGGCGCGTTCAGAGGGCCGCCGCCGCCGCGCTGCTGGCCAGCATTTCCTTGTTCCTTTCCCTTCACTTGCCCGGCAGAGATCCTTCGAGAGGTCCAGTGATGACAATAGTCTCATTTGCTTTTCGAGCTTTGAGTAGCAACAGCATTTACGTTTTTTCAAAGATGGAAGTGAAACCTGGTGTTATGCAGAAAGGGAAAGAACTGGTGACTGACGGATCTTTTGATGACATTTGATAGATGATTTTTTTTACTTGTATCCCACTTGTATCCTTGTGTATTTACATTAGCGGCAATTTGTTCACATAATTACATTTATGAGTGCATGTGCTTTAAATAATGCCAAGTAATTTTTCTCGAAAACTCAACCGTTTTCTATGAAAACTAGCTCAAATTCCGCATTTTCAGAAACGCTCAAACGGCATTTTCTCATAAATGGCTCCAAATGTTTTCTTCAAACATTTCAGACGGATAGTGCAAATTGCACTCTTTGATATGACGTAAAGTTCATTTTATGGTATTTTTTTGTTTTTCAAAAATTAGACAAATGTGTTTTTTAAGATTTCTAACACAGTTAATATGCACTTTTCCACCAATTTGTAAACACTGTTCTATTTATTGAGTTAAAGTGCTTCAAATGACTTCTAATGAAGTTTTTCGAAAACTCAAAGAAAATTACCATTTAGGACGAAGTTTTACTATGTTTTAATGTTCTTGGAATAATATTTCCGTTCTACTATTGGTAAACCAAAAACTTAAAATAAAAAAAAAGTACTTTGGGCGCCGATAATGGCAGCTGGCAGGAATTTGTGGCAAGTCCATTGGCAGATCTGCTGATTTCGGAATAGCTAAGGACAGATATCCTGGTAAAAAAGAGTGCAATCCAATAGTTTAAAAGCTGAGTTCACTTGAACTTCAGAAGTCTGGATTACATCAGTAACGTATCCGACAGCTCGATTTGTTCGTGGGAACTGGTTTTGATCACATCTTTTATGCCATTTTTCTTTGCTTTTAGGGCATTCTTAGAACATTTTAAAATCATTTTATTGATTTTTTGGCGATGCTTCAGGTCATCAAAATCAGCTCCCTACTCATGATTATATCTTGACGAACGACAAGATTGAGTTATTAGCGAATTGAAAATAAAACACCAATTTCCAATTAGAACTATAACGATACCGATACCATTTATATGTTTATTGAAAATAATATAATTGTTAGAATTAAAAACAAAACTTCTAACTTTAGCTTCAACTTTATTCGTCTACATTTTAATCATTCTATTAAATAAAATATTTAATACTCACGTAGTCGAATATATACGTACACGCACAATACAATTTTTCAACAATGTTCAATAATTTAACAATCACTACAAGCACTTATGAGCACTAAAATCAGTTTGGAAACGCATACGTAGGCCTATATTCGCTTAAGTTAATGTGAATTGAATGATTGACGATTCATAAATTAAGCTTTCTTAGAATTGTCAAAGCTTCAGTCACAGACTTTCTTGAAGGGTCTTTTCCGTACTGTAATCTAATTTGCCAACTTAATATTGACTCCGGCCGCGGAAGCCTACGCTCTAATTTGCAGGTGTTATTATACAATATTGAACACTATACTTTATATTAAAAGAGTCATTCTCGCTGAATATTAGCCATAAACAATCCACGCACAAAATAAAATACAGGGAATCCAAACAAGTCAGTACAGACTGTTGCTAGTCGCTACAATTAGCAGTATTTCATTATAATACATTAATTTAAAGAATTCGTCACAGAGTAAGTAATGAAAGTTCATTTCAATGGGTGCGAATCGTAGGTGCGACAAAAATATGAGATGTTAAAACTTTTACAATACATTATTATTGTTATTAATATTATTATTCCCCTAAATCACGGCTAAATATGAATTATTATTATTTATTATGAAATTTTGCTGCCTGGAGCCGGCCGCCCCTGCGACCTCCACTATGCTACGCCAGTGGTCACCTTTCACTTTTACCTGGAATGCCAGGTAGTCGGTCCTCAACTTACGTATACCCTTTTCTGGGTCGGTCCTCAAATTACATATAGGCTTAATTCTTATTCCCCTTCCGGTCCCCATTTTACATGCCCCGGTGTGATTCCGTGCTTCGGATTGGTTGAAATTGCTGTTCTGGAATTTTCTGGAAAGTTTTGAGATTTAGCGTGTTTGACTGGTTAAAGTAATCCCCTCCTTTTTTTAGTTTGTCACCAGATCGCTAATTGGTGGGCCTTTGTTGCTGGGCACGTGTTCACATGATATGGATGCTGCCCGAATGCTCCCACACCGACTGTTTATTTTCCTAAGGGACTATCTGGCGCTGTAGTCTGTTTGTGCCTCCTCTCTGCCTACCCTCGAAACAAAGAACGAGGCGGGGTGGTCAGGGTTGTCCTCTGCCGAAGGCGGTCGACTATGCCCAAGGGACGACCGTTTGGGTTGTGAAAGTTCGAGGCGCTGTGCGCGACGAATTAGGTGCGGACGGGGGGGAATTAGGGCGCCGGATTGCACAATTAGCGTGACGGGGGGGTGCTATGCATGAGGCAATATGACATATTGCAATACTGAGCAGAAGGGGGGAGGGGACAGATTGGTAATGCAAGAATGTTAAGAGATATTAGATATTTGAATTTGAATAAGAAAGGAAAAACGTTTCGGAGATGGTTGCGGTTGAGTTATGAAAAATGTTTAAAAATTAACGGAACATATCAATACAATTTCAATCTAAATTGTGTAAAAAAGTTTTTTTGGTTTTCAATATGTATATGATTGTCTAAAATAAAAATCTGAACAAAAATCTAATTAATGAAAAATAGTTTATTACTGTTATCAAACAAAAATAATTCACTATTACAACACAAACATTTTCAATATAATACGAAAGGCATTATTATTTGAACTGTATGTAATAGTCAAGCATGTTCTCATCGATTGCTATTTAAATTTACGCGCTCCGGTTGTAATTGATCAATCTCATTGGTGGTCCGCACTTCTAGAATGGATCTCATCCCCATCCTTTCTAGCTTGCTGGATTTCAACTCGAGTGGCTCGCTTGCGGCTCCTGAGGTTAGTGAAAGTCAGCAAAATGCTGTGCATTCCAAGAGAAGGTTGACATGACCTTACCAGCAGATGGTTGCGTTTTTAATTTCTTGCGGATTAGTGATTCAAGGTATATCCATTGCACGCTGGGACTCTGGCTCAAAATATCCACGTTTCGTCACAGGTTAAAATCCCGTCCAATAATCCGTCACCGAAATTGAAACACTTTGTTGAACTCTGTGCAAATTCGAAGCCTCGGCTTTGTTATGACAGTAAGTTCTATTGGAACCCTCCTTGTAGGAGTCTAACGGCAGTTAAGTTGAATGATGGAATCAGTTGAGTCAATACGTATTCGACATTTTTCAGCAATTTGTTCAAGTCGTCGATTTTTGATAATTGAATCAATTCGAGGTTATGATGTTGAGGTCGACACTTGCCGGACGCCGAGAGCTGTGATCACCAGTGACGCTTTTGCGGTCACTTTTAAACTTTCGCATCCACTAGAAAGAACTTGAATAGCCGATGCAACTATTGCAGTATTGTTTGTTTATACAAAATAATATTTCTGACGGTTGTACACTTTCCGACAGTTAAAAATCGGATCACAGAACGTTGTTCTTCAAAAGTACTTTCTTCAATGGACAAACCATCGTTACTTAGATTTAAGAGGTTACGCTTACGTAAATACACAGTCCTGTCACATTGTGACCACCCATCAAAATCGTGAATAATCCGATTTTGCAGCGCTGACCGCTGCGAGATATGGATTGGAGGAAGAGAGTCAATTGGGTTGTGGACGATACCGACAGGTATGTGGAACCATGCCGATTCCAGTGCCGTGGCCATTTGCGCTAGGTTTCGGGAGGTGCGAATAGCCCGATCGAGATGGAACCACAGATTCTCTGTTTGGTTTAAATCGGGGGAATGTGGTGTCCAGGGGAGCACTGTAAACCCATCCTGGTGCTCTTCGAACCACGCACGTGCACTGCGATCTCTATGACACGTTGCATTGTCCTGCTGGGATCCCGTTTTTTTTTTTTTTTTTTTTTTTTTTTTAATAGGAAAAACTGTCTGCGTTTAGGGGTGAACATGGTTCCCAAGGATGGCTGCATGCTTCTGTTGATCCAGTGTGCCCTCCAGAATGACCTAGTCACCCAGGGAATACCAAGGACACATATCCCACATCATCACGCTCCCTCCTCCGGCCTGGACGCGTTTGGCGATTGTTGCAGGGTGTTTTCATTCAGACGTCTCACGCCGTATACGCCAACGATCATCAGTCCGATGGAGCAGAGATATGATTCATCTCAAAAGGTCACATGTAGCCACTCAGTGGACGTCCAGTTCCGGTATTGGCGTGCAAATTCTAGCCTTCGTCGCCAATGAACAGATGTCAACCTGGGTACATGAACCCGGCACCTGCTGCAGGAGCTCATACGCAGCAACATTCGCAGAACGGTTGTTGAGGAGACTCTGTTGGTAGCCCTTGGGTAAATCTGAGCGGTCAGTTGCTCTACAGTTGCATGTCTATCAGCCCGTACACAACTCTGCAGCCGTCGTTCTCTCCTATCATCTGTGGCCCGTGGTGCACCTCGGTCGCCTCAGCGCCGGTTTTGGATATCGCCATGTTGCCGTGCCTGGTATACTTTAATCACAGCGGCACGCGAACGCTTTACAAACTTAGCCGTTTCGGAAATGCTTCCGACCTTGTTCCGAAAGCCAATGATCATGCCCTTTTGGACGTCCGACAAATCGCTCCGTTTCTGTGCTGCCACCTGTTGTCTGCAAGGGGTTTATTGGACGTTGACGTCAAACATAGGCGGTGATCACATTAATGGGCAGGGACTGTGTAGTATTCAAATAGATGAATAAAACTCTTTGCACGGTTGCCAATTAACACATACTAGAGTTTCAACTGCCTGCATTGAACATTTCCTTTACGAAAAATGTTTTTTTAAATATTGAATGACCCACGTATTTGTTATTTTCTTGTTGAGTTACGGAACAGTGACCTCTTTGATATTCTTATATGTAAAGAACTATTGAACTCTATAAATATATTATATTGTGTTATTGCAGTATTGGTCAAGACAGTTTTTGTTAAAATATTTCATTTTTTGTGGTGTTATAAGAGATTATTTTATTTATTGTACTTGAATCGTGTGTGTGTGTGTGTGTGTGCTACTTTTGGGAAAACCTTTTTGTGCGGTTTTGTTCACCAGTGTTTTGCACTGCTACATTGCACTAGTAATAAACCAATATCTGTAAAACTATTTGTGATAGCAGGGTTGGATTTTTCATTTAAAAATACCCTAGAATTCTGTAAAAGTTTGTGACAAAATATGTGATGACTTGTGTAATAAAAAAGTATCAATCTAGATGATATAGTATACAAAGTAAAATAAACTGGGTAAAAAATATTATTTTCATGGGTATTACACATACCTGTAAAAATAATACCCGTGAAAGGCTTGTGAAAATAATTTTTTTCTCGGAAAACATAAGAAAAAAAAGGAATTATAATTTAAGTTTTACCTTCTGCTCTGTTTGAGAACCTCAGTGCCGAAGAATAGAGGAAGCACTATGTGATCTTATGCCAGTGGTTGGATTTATTCGTATTAAGATATTTATAACATCTTAAATACGGAATGTGAATTCTCAATTATCATATGAAATGTAAAAACCATAATTGTAGTGAAGTCATGACATTGAAATATTGATATTTTTAAAAACTAATTCACAAAAATATTGCGTACAAAATATATCTCATTCTCCCACAATTCTTCTTGGAATGTTTCAAAGAGAATAATTTTATACATATTTTGTAATTAAAGTTTTTTTAATGAAATGACTTGCTGCAGGAGTGCTTTGAGAAAATTGTTTAATTTTTGTTTCCGAATTTTGCTTGAAAACATTACTTCTAAACTTGTTGTATGTTCTCTGCAATTATATTTTCTTCTAATTTAAGATCAGTACTGCTATTGATGCTAAATAATTTTGGAGGAATGAATGTCATAATATATTATTGTATACTCTGTGTGTATCTCCAGTGTGGAACTTCTTCCAGGTATGCACTACAGTTTTTTCAAGAATCGTGAAGATGAAATCCGTCGGAGAAAAGAAGAAGCGTTTTTGCCACTGACACCTGCTCTTAATGATCTTGAGATTGCTGCAGATAATTATTTTTAGTGCTGATGTGGAATTTCCAAAAAGACCTCCGTGGAATTATGAAATGTCTCCACAAC
Organism: Acheta domesticus; assembly: GCA_031308135.1. Taxonomy (NCBI): domain Eukaryota; kingdom Metazoa; phylum Arthropoda; class Insecta; order Orthoptera; family Gryllidae; genus Acheta; species Acheta domesticus. The sequence continues at coordinate 147,740,859 of JAHLJT010008446.1, read as the reverse complement.
TTTTAGAACTTCAGGAACAAAGATATTTTACCGTAAGCTATGATTTGTTTTCAGAATTATATTGTTAGGAGTAATTGTAGTAGTTGATTAAACTGCTATTCTTTGTAATTTGTAATGCTTTATTTGTTTGTAATTTCAAATATGTGTATCATTACACTTCAGTGTAATGTCAATGCAGTGAATGTAATGTCAATCTCAAATGAAAGTGTCAGATAAAAAGAATTGCTTATATGAAATTGGCATGCCTAACAGTGATTAGAGCCCGGAAGTTCAGGCACTTTTTTTGGTTAAAATAGGCTAAAAGAACATTTATGGTTGCTAAATAGGCATGCATAAAGGCATTTATTATTCTTGCTAAGGTAGGGGTGCAGAAAAGCAAGGAAAATTTGACATGAGTTTTAAAGAGGATATGAAGTGAAAATAATTTCAAGATAGTTTCAATCAGTGGCGTGCGGTGATAATTTTAGTAGGGGAAGCACTTTTGAAGTCCAAGGTATAAAAAACGTAAAACAGTTAAAGATGATGAATAACAAAATGTGAATATTAACCCGGGCGTCTTGCATACGAACGTAAATGTTCGCCCGGGAGTAAACAGACCCCAGGGAAAATTTCTTTGGCTTAATGCCTTCGAACATTATAAACAAATATAATTCGGTATTTATGTGACTTACAACTTAACCTTATTTATCGAGTACTTAGTTATTTAAAATTATTAACAAATTTTTAAAATCCATCAATACATTGAAGCATATTTTTTTCTTTCATAAAATGAAAAATAAGTGCGTAAACTTTAATATATGGTGAATGTTAATTTGAAAATGTATCTACAGAGTTCAGTATTAATGTTTTTCACGAACTATACAATGGATATGATGTCCGTTCTACCATTTTCTTGCACTTTTCACATTCTCTGGATGCTCTGAGGTTTAAATTCTTCGGACAAATTTCACGTCCTGTTAGTTCTCTTTCTTGCATCTTATGTTTCTTGTTTTTTCTCTAAGTGCAAATATTGTATTATTTTTGGTATCAATTTGGTATCAATTCGGTATTTTTGATAACAATCCTGGTAGAATTCATCTCATAATAGCACAAGGGGAATACGTTCCAACTTCCGACTGCAATTCTCATGTGTGTCGATTCCTCGAAATATCAGTAATGTTTTATTCTTATGAAAGTTGATCGTGCCTACTTCGAATGTACCACCGCAAACGGAGATTATCGTAAGCGATCCGTGGGCGTTGCACCGCGCGGTCGGCTCTGCCTGTCAACGCGAGTTGTTCTCACTTTCCTCGCTAGATGCCATGACTACTGCGCGGAATGATTTCACCGATTGCATTCCCTTCTCGCAAGGGAGAACTGCAGAACAGTACGCAAAGAATTAGCTTGTTTAGAATACTTTCTTTTACTTAATATAAACGTTCTCGATATTATTAGGTGCTTCATACTTTCATGTAGTTAGCACGTACGTAAAATACCCTCAAAAAGCCAAAATAATAAATTCTTGAAATTGATACCCGTCGATCACAACGGAACGAATTCTCATATTCATTATCCTCGCGCCCTCACGGACCGACCCGACTTTGCACGAGGCACGACGAAATCGAGTGTCTGCACCTTCGAAGAACGAAGCTTCGCTGACGTCACGAGACGAATTTACACACCGTTTTGAAAACATCGATTGTTACGGTTCAACCACTAGTACGTAGCTCAGAATCTGAGTTGAGTAAACACTTTTGCTCTGGCAATAAGCAAAGAATATTTTAAATACAGAAAGAATTTTTCTGTGCTTTGCTTAGGGGAATGACTCATTCCCTTCATTCCATGGAATGCACGCCACTGGTTTCAATGATTCAAATGTTTATTTTAACACTGAAATGTATTACATCATCGTTTACATTGAAACATAATCTTGTTTTCTTGGTTACGTTTAAACATAAAATTCTTCAAATTTTCTACATTTAAACTTGATCTTGTGTTAAAAATAATATTCTTCACTACTGAAACTGATCTTTCAACTTCAGCCGAAGAAATGACGGCATTAATAATGCTAGATGTAGTATCTGGAGTCGTATCAACATCAACTTTTTGTACATCTCTCAGAACAGTGCAATATTTCCCTCCAAATAAGTCCTCGTACGCGCTTAAAACACTTCTGCATTTTTGTGCTAGATACAGCTACACCCTTTTCTCCCAGCACTTGCTTCAAAATCTTTTAATGTTTCCTGAAAAACGTTCATGGCTGTCACTTAGGATTTCGCCCCGTTTTTCGTCTTTGAAATTATCGAGGAAACATTCCATAATATGGAAGAATAAATCAAAGATCACACCTTAGTTTTGCCCTTCTTCAAATCTTCTTCACTTCGCGAATTGAAGTAGCCACGTTTTTCGATAGATAACGTCACGTATTTTGTCAAGATAATATGCAGAATATCCACCTGCGGATATCCAAGTTCCCCATCTGGACAATATGAGCAGCGGAGGAAGAGCAAACCTCGGCGCTTTATTTCTGAAAATCAGGGTACGGCAAGGAGATTTCAAGAACTCTTATTTTCTTGCCGTACTTACGTAAAGTGGTTATTGTAATGTTACGACGGAAATCGACGATTTTTCGGCAGAAAAACTCGTTTTGTGTGGCTCTGGGTATTGAAAAGTGGATGAACCTTGTTCCTAGATGTAGTAAATTACTTCCTCTAAGACGTTGTGCAGCCAGTATCCACTTTTTTTTGTCCTTGTTACCGAAAAATTCGACGACTTCCTCTTGGGCGCAATTTTGAACGATAAATGAAATGCTATTCCCAGCCTTGTTAGTTCCAGGGGAATTACCACATGCATGCTCAGAACTATGCTTGCCAAGAGAAGTGCGCTTCAATCCAGATTTTCTGCAGTATGTCAGCTCATTTACATGCCTCATCATGCAATTTGATTACTAGAAGTGAGAGTTTTTATGGTACATTTCGTATTATTTTAATTAGACACATGTGTACTAGACGACCAGCACAAATCCTAAGGAACAGTTTGTCTTCTCAAACTTGACGTGACGGTAAGTGTGACATTCGTGTTAGTGGGCTGCATGACATGTGGGTTTATGGCAAGACAAAATTTTGGTTGTATCATCGTCTTTGAAAGTACCTGGTAGCAGAGATCGTCCAGTGCTCCCGTTCATCATCTCTTTACCGGACAAATCGACAAAAAAACTTCATTTGCCTCAGCAATATATTCTGTTGTATTTTCTGTCTGATTACACAGAATATTTCAGACAAATCAGTTTCCACTGCAGAATATTTTCTTCTTTTGTCTACACTGCGTGAATGTATCACATCCAACCAAAAGCATGAAGGAAACTCATGTTTTCGGTCATGTTTCAATTATTTTGATGAGTGAAAATTGTCCCTTATTCTAGAAATAAATTTCTTGATAAGAAGCTAGTTCTGTTAAAAAAATCAGTAACTTCATCACTATCAGACTCTAGAAGTATATTGCAGTATTCACTATCGTAACTTTTCTGAGAAACACTGTTAATAGTAAATTGATTCAAGCTTTGTGATAAATGTTGAAAGGCAAGTTTTTTTATTACGGATTTTGAAACCTGGAATCTCTCTTGTTTTTCAAGACAATTCCACATTTTAGTAAATTCTTATGGTACTTAGATGCTTGGTGAAGGTTTTATTATAGCACCAAACATCTCGAAAATGTACGACCAGGGGCGCCCATGGGATGGGGCAGCTGGGACAACTTGCTCTAGACCCCCACTTAAGTGGAACCCCACACATTTAAAGATTCTTTTTCAATATTTTGCTAAAAAACTATTTCAACAAAACTGATATTAACAAACATTCACCAAGTGTACAAGAACGCTACAAATGAAATAACAAAACTCAGGCCCCAGTAATCAGGTGGCCGACGGGTCCCACCCCCGCATACCAGTCTACAGATCTTTTGATCTGTTCTGAGGCTGTAGGTCGCTTAGTGTTACGTTTAGAAAAAATGTACAGAAGCAGAATTTTATTATCTTTAAAAGTTCGTTGTATTGATAACAATCACTTATTAAACAGTAAAGCCCGTCATGGTCACTGTGCCCGCTCAGTGCACTTTATATACGGCATGTGCATTGCATGTCCATGATTGTGTTTATTAATATCACTCCCTTCTCACCTACCCCTCAAGGGGTGTCTTACCCCCATTGTAGTCTTTTCCCCATTATAATTCCTTAGTAAAGTTTTTTTGAAATAACATTGTTCTCGCGTTGAAGAGTTGAGCTGGAACACGAACACACATATACACCAAATTTTTTGTATATTAATATTTTTAGAAATGTGTAGATTTATGAGGCACCATTTACACTGGTGATGAGATATATGATAGTATTACATATACAATCTATTATATGTAATATAGGTGGATTATAAGCTCACAAACATGTGCCCGTCAAGGTGGGTTGGTCCACGTCCTGACGGGGGGACGCAGAGAAGGCTCTCAAGTGTTCCTTTCTCCATTTTTTCATCTTCCTGCTTCTCATTTCATATGCATTCTTTTCATTCGTTTGTCTTCCTCACTGGCCTCTCTATGCTGAACGCTCCCCCCCAAGTGTTTGCCGTGCATGGCGACCCGTGTCTGAGGGAATGTGGGTCCTGGCAGTTGAGGGACCTATTTGTTCCCTTATCTAGTCCTAGTGCTACTTTTTGTACTACTAAGGTACTAGTGCTACTAAGGGGTATGTTGTTTACGTATTTGGGGGGAACATTCCTTGTAGGTTTCAACACACTCGCTTTGGCCTCGGAATCTTCTTGCACCTCGACGGGCAGTACCTAACCCATTCCAGATCAATCGGCTCGGACTAGGTCTTGCACTGAACTCCAGGGTGAGCGGGGGGATCCTCGACGGGGGAGCGCTGTGACATTCTCCCACCTCCTCCACAGTCCTCCGTGGCAACCCTGGCATTCCGATGGAGTGTTGGGCTCCGTGGTGGGTGGGGACCACGGGGATGAATCTGATATTCATCTATAGATACTACACCTTTTCCCCCGCCCTCTTCCGCAAGGAAGAGATGTGCTGAAAGAACTATCGATTTGAATAATTCTTTTTCTAAAGAAGATAGACCAAAAAACCTCGTATCCTCCTCGTTGCATGTGCCGAGGAAGGTTTAAAAGTGTGAGTGCTGTCCGTCGGGCGTGAGCCATAGAAGATGCATACGGAAAGCTCCAAGCGGTCGTGCGATAAAGGAATGAAATTATTCTTTTTGAAGCGCATACCGACGAGCAAAACGGTAAAATTCAGAATACGAAGCAGATTGCCGGCCTCCGGGTAGTCACGGTCTATCCTACCTTGAACCTGTCCAAAGGCGTGGTAAATACGAGGACATCGCCACGGAAACTGAGGAAGATCTCTGTAACTTTTTCAAGAGCTATGGCGTGACTGAGGTGTCTAAGATCAGAAGGAAGGTGCAGAGGAAAGTGATCCTTACTTCGACCCTCATCCTTACTTTTGACCGACCATCCCTCCCGGAAAGGATTATTACTGCTTTTTACAACCTCCGTGTGCGGCAGTACGTGCCGAGCCCTTTGCGCTGTTTCAAGTGCCAAAGGTTTGGGCATACCCAGCAGCGTTGTATGTCTGTAAGCGCAGTTTTCGGGAAGTGCAGATCATCAGTGCACGACCCACAACCGTGCGAGAAATCACCGCACTGTGTCAGTTGCGAAGGCCAGCACTCAGCCAACGACAACCAGTGCCCTACCTTTCTTCGGGAAAGATAAATCCAAACAATAAGAAAGAGTGACTGAAAAGGTTTGCTTCCCTGAGGCGAAACGTAGATACCAAACCAGGAACCCAGTTGACCTGTCACAATCCTCCTCCAGTGCCCTAAAACCTAAGTCTTCGGGGGTAACAGCGAGTTGCCAAACTCAGTGTAACCCAGCTGTAGTAGCACATTTCAGTTGTCAGGTATCGCCGATACACTTCCCTGAAGACACGGCGTGTATTCAAGGTGAAGAAAGTTATCATTCCCACAAAGTTCAAAAAACCTCAAAAAATCTACCAGCAAACGACGATTTCCACTGAGACCCTTACGGAAATCGATCCTTAGCAGATACCGTTTCCCCCCCCAAAAATGTCATCAAAGTTCCGTCCACCTCTTTGTTTCCGAGATTCACAACGGACGATCCTCCAACCCCTGTAGATCTCGGTAATCTGTGGCAAAGAAACAACGGGAAATCCCCCGACACAGGCGATCATGCCCAGCAGTAGTCAGGATGACTGCTGTTGGCGAGGGACACCACGAGAGTTCCTCTACAACCCTTCAAAAGGTGACAAAGAAAAAACCAACCAAAGAAATAATTTCTTATAATGGACCTCTCATGGATTTTAAATGGCCTTCGCAACTTCTCAGAAGAATTAAGATTGATAATTTCTCCCTACAGATCTTCTAGTCTGCCTTCAGAAAATCAATCTTCTTCCTCATCATCCCGTGTTTTCGCGGATTTAACATTATCGGTTCGATCAAGACGACGGACTTCGTGCTCACGGCGGCGACGCGGTACTCATCCGTGACTCCCTGTTATCTGAGGAACATAATTTTCGAACCGACCTTCTAACCGTTTGCGATCGGGTACACCTACCGTCCTTTTCATTTACGGTGTGTAGTATATACATTCCACCTGGCCAAGTGTCACAAGAGGAACTCGAAGATGTGTTTTCTCAGTTGCCCGCCCCTTTTCTTTATTGTGGGGGACTTCAATACCCACAATCCCCTCGGGTGGCATGAGGACCTGCCTGAGAGATTCTATCCTCGAAAATATTGACGAAAACTTGATTCTTAATTCCGGGAATCATACTTATTTTTCTATGGCTTCAAACACCTCGTCAATCGATCTGGCACTCTGAAGTCTATCTCTATCAACCATCGTGGACGGGACTGTTCTCGATGACCTAAGTGGGCATTACCATTTTCCTAATCTGGTTCACTTTAATATCCCTTATTTAGACGTTATCCACCCATCTCGCTGGCTAATCCATCGAGCCAACTGAGATACATTCAGCGAGAAAATTATAATGCTCGATAATCTTTGAAATAATATCGATGCCTTGGTGCCCCAAATCACCGACGCTCTGGTTCGCGCAGCCACCATTCCTACGATCCCGACGTCTACGTGTCGGCCACGACGCATCCCTGTGCCTTGGTGGAATGCTGACTGTGCCACCGCGGTGCGTGACCGAACGCGAGCACTCGGGAGGCTCAGTAGGTTCCCCACCGCATCAAACCTGATCGATTACAAAGGAAAGCGCGCCAGAGCTGGCTTAGTAATACGGGAAAGTAAGACCGCATTCTGGAGAGCCTATATTCTGTTTCTTGCCATACCCCGCCTAAAGTAGTATGGCGAAAGCTCCACAGATCGGAGGAATATTTTCCCCACCATCTATCCCAGGACTTCTTATCAATGGAAAACTCATTACCTCTCCAGAAGTAGTTTAGGAATTGGCCTGTCACTATGGAAATATCTCCAGTTCCTTACAGTACTCCCCTAGCTTCTTGAAAACGAAGAGTGGAATGGAGAAATGTAGATTGGACTTCTCAACTTCCCTGGAGGAAGATTATAACGCCCCTTTCTCCATGGATGGATTTTCCTCTGCCCTCGCCCGTTGGAAAGATTCTGCTCCAGGTCCAGACCAGATATACAAGCAAATGTTAAAACACCTGCCAGAAGAGGCACATATTTTTCTCCTCCGTATCTTCAACAAGATTTGGATGGAACATACCTTCCCTAGGATCTGGCGCGAAGTGATTATTATTCCAATTCCTAAAGAAGGAAAGGACAGGACAAATCCGTCAACCTACCGCCCAATCTCGCTCACAAGCTGTATATGCAAACTTCTGGAGCGAATGGTGAACACGCATCTGGTCTGGCTCCTGGAACAGAGAAACCTGCTTACACCCATCCAGTGTGGGTTCAGGAAGAACAGGTCAACCATGGACCACCATGTCACCCTTACCACACAGATCTCCACTGTTTTCGTGTTAGGTCAACACTTGGCAGCAATTTTCTTCGATATAGAGAAAGCATATGATACTACCTGGAGATACGGCATTCTTCGCACCATTCATTCTTGGGGTATTAGGGGCCGGCTCCCCCTTTTTTAGTAGCCTTTTTTCGTCAAGATACTTCCGCGTCCGCGTTGGTGACAGGGTATTCGCCAGTCACCATCTACAAAACGGGGTCCCTCAGGGATCAATATTGAGTGTCACTCTGCCATCGCTATCAATAGTATATCATCGATAATCTGAGAGCCGGTGAAAGCATTGCTCTTCGTTGATGACTTTGCCATTTTTTGCTCCTCCAGGAGAATGAAAGTGATAGAGGCAGTTACAACTTGTCCTCAACAAATTGCAGGAATGGAGCGATGCAACAGGAATCAAATTCTCCACCTCAAAAACCAACTGCATGCACTTCTACAGTATTCATCTCCATAACCACCCCGATCTTTTTCTTGGGAGCCATCTTCCTTTTGTGGAGTCTGCAACTTTTCTTGGGCTTACCCGTCGAGGTGGGTTGGTCCACGTCCTGACGGGGGGATGCAGAGAAGGCTCTCAAGTGTTCCTTTCTCCATTTTTTTTCATCGTCTTGCTTTTCATTTCATGTCACGTATATTCTTTTCACTCCTTTTTCTTCCTCACTGGCCTTCTCTGTATGCTGAACGCCCACCCATGTGTTTGCCGTGCATGGCGACCCGTGTCGGAGGGAATGTGTGTCCTGGCAGTTGAGAGACCTGTTTGTTTCCCAACTAGTCCTGGTGCTATGTTTTTTTTTTTGGCTTGCACTAAGGGGTACGTCTACGTATTTTTGGGGAACATTCCTTGTAGGTGTCAATCATAGATATATATACTAACTAGATACCTAACTCCCGGCGCGCTGCTGAGGCACGAGTGAAGCCGCTGGTGCGCGCGGTCGCCATGATTGGGAAAGGCAGAAAGCTGGGCGGAGTTACGGCGCAGTAGGGGATACAGTACAGTAAATGCAATTAATTCTGACGTTCTGATAAATTATTTTCCTAGTAAAATTTTGAATAACAACATTCCTAGCAGATTTCTTCGAGTACCGCACATTCATAGTCGCTAAATATAGTACTGAGAACGTAAATTCCTTGGATGAATTACTTCTATACATAACAAGCTCACAATCCTTACCTTCAATATAATCAAATTGGGAAATTAGGGTACAAAAATAACAAAATTGTAATTCAAAAATGTTTTATTCATTCCTGAAAATAATTAATTTTGTAAGTTTCTGTCTGCAGCTTGCTGTAGACTGTAGATGTTTAGCATAAGCATGCAGTCTAATTGCAATATATTTTTGACAGATAAGAACAATAAGGTCTACCTTGTGTGCATTTTCACCAAATCCATCACTGCAGATAAGATCCTTGAAAACTGAACTATCCAAAGCAAATTGTCTCATATTATAAATTATTTGCCCTACAAGATTTTTCTTGTTTACATCAGTAAAATCATTAGTATGAATAAGCAAATTTTTTTCACATTCTTTTACAATTTTATATACATCATTTGATGCTGGCATCAATCCACCCTTGTTCTTTAAATGGAATAATCTTCTAAATTGGAAGAAGTTGGAACTTTCTAAGTTTTCACTAACCGCTTCTACACAAGCAGAACAAGAAATTTTTTTTATTACACACTTAACAACATACCCTGCTATATAATACAAAATATTGTCCTTAGCTAGTGTGGCATGGCCATTCAATCTTGAAATCCCTAGGTCCAACATTTCCTCATTGACTTCTGATTTGTCATCTTGAGAAGGATCCATTACACACAAAAAAGATTGTTGGTATCGTTGGTACGACCACCTCAAATCAAAAATGCAACCGGACCTATCGATTTCTAATGCTATACAATTAGCAGAAGGGGAGGCATCTACACTGTTTTTCAACATTATTTGCTTCATTGCAGATTTAAATTGAAGAACATTCGGATTATTATTAGAACCAAATCTATTTCTTATTTTTGAAAAGAGAAGTTCCAAATGATCTTGTGAAATCTTATATGTTAAAAAAAACTTCATTGTGGGAACAGCAGCAAACAAAACCCTTGCAACGGAGATAACTGATTTAACACAAAGAGCAAATCCTACAATAAATGTCTTTTTTGGGCCACAATACAAAAAATTACCTTTTGTATCCTTTAGAGTAAACAAATACTGCACCAGTGGGAGAACGATACTTTCCATTGTGTCAATATTTTCAGGGCTTATGGGAGCTTTGAATCCCTTAGCAAATGGATTTCTGCTGTTCAAGAAATCGAACAGTCTGTCTATTACACGAATGAAATTAATAGTTTCATCACAGTCTTTAAATTCTGGCAAACCAGCACTTTTTAAAAACTCTAATGCATCAGCAGTTGAAGAACTTAAGGCTTGAGCTGCGTACTTCACCTTCATTCTACTTTTTTGCCACTCAATGTGGCTTTTACTTAATTTATTGCCTAGCTTAAGGCCAATGCTATTTTGCATAGTGTGCAGTTTTATTAAAATATTCCAGTCGACTACCCCTTGTTTGGTTTGAATCTGGCCTAAAGATCCTAAGGCATTGCGAGCCAACTTTAGCAAGTGACATGCATCAGGAGTAAAATGTATGGCATCATCTGATGCAGGATTATTAAGTTTTCCATTGATTTCTTCGAAGATACCAGATGTAGTGCAACCCAGACTGTTGAATGTTGCAAAATTTGTTGCAGTACAATCTGAGGTAACAGCCCATACTCTCACTCCAATTTCACTGCACAAAGTTAGGGCATTTTTAATCAGTTCTGTCTGTGTCACTGCACTAATTTTAGTTATCAAGAAATAACCTATTGGCCACTTCCATTTCCCTGCCACATGCACTAGCATAAAAACAAGTGCTTCCGTTGCTGGTGTTTCTGTACTCTCCAACTGCAGATTCTTTCCGAAGTCACAATAACCAAGGAACTGACCACTTTTTGGATGCCAGACAATCTGCTTCCTAATAGCCATCCCATCCAAAATAAGACAGCAATTTTTGTCCTCAGGAGGAAAGCATTTTATTGCCTCAAAGACTTCCTTAAAAAATCCTGGTTCAGCGTTCACAGATGAAGTCCAATTGGTGATAGCAGATGGATTAGGCAATGTCAGTATTGTTCTAAAAGAAATAAGTGTGATATCAATAACATTTCAATAATGCTGTTAAAAAATAAAATATAAATTCAAATTATTATTTTAATATACAATGACCTACCTGCAGAACTCATAAGCTTTCGGGGAATGGTAGTGAAGGGTGAGTGCAAACTGCTTCAATGAATCAGAATATCTACGCCCATTCGCTGATCTTTTACAATTTTTCAATTCATTTTTGAACATTTCCTGGGCCACACTACCAAAATTTTCAATTATAGATATTTCTGCTTCACTCTCAAGCAAACCCCTATCACGCAAGGTCTTCAATAAATCTTTTAAATTACAAACAGTTCTGTCTCTTCTCCTCACTTTCTGTTGTAACATCTTTACTTTCTTTCTTAATCCTATTACAGTTTCTAGCTCGTTATGCTCAGTTTGCACCGCTTTCTCTGCATAATTTTCGGTGGAAACAACGTTATCACATAACTGATTTTCGCTCACTGTTGGTGTAGCATTTTCTCTTAGAGTTGTACGCAATCTTGGCATTTTTGGCTTGCACTGATAATATGCTGGAAATGCTGGAAATACCGAAGGTATTGCGTTTGGCTTCAGTCTTTTGATGTACGACCCCGGACGATCTAAAAAGTCAGTCGGTACGAAATGCTCGCTGCACAATTTACTTGCTTTCGTGGGAGAGAATCCTTTCCGTTTCAAGGCCTGCACCCATTGCTTCACTTTCTCCTCGTCCTTAAATGGAAATCTGCAAAATTTATTACATATTAGAATGAAACAGAATAGTAGCACTTTATTGTAATGATAAAGAGTAACAACATGCACGAACATTAATATGCATTACAATTCACAGTTTCTTTCCGTAATTACTTACCCAAAAAATTGTATGTTTCCTCCGGTTATAAATCTATTAGTGCACCCATATGCACAACAGGAAGCTGGCATTTTCAACAAAAGTACTTACACAACGGCTTGTGAAAATATAATCGCACAACACGCAGAGCAGAACCGATCGTCTTCCTACTACAGCAGCTGACAATGTACGTTCCGAAACGCTTCTTGCCTTTCCTAATCATGGCCGCCGCGCGCACGGGTGGCTTCAGTTTTCGATGTCGAGTCGGCCATCTAGTTAGTATATATATCTATGGTGTCAATACACTCGCTTTGGCCTCGGACTCTTCTAGACGGGCGGTCGGGAGCTAACCCACTCCCGATCAATCGGCTCGGACTAGGTCTTGTACTGAACTCCAGGGTGAGCGGGGGGATCCACGGCGGTGCAGCGCTGTGACATTCCCCTACTATATCTTCGTGTCAGCCCTGGCACCCCCAGTGGGGTGTCCCCTTGTTGGACTCCATGGTGGGTGGGGAGCACGGAGATGAATTTATATCCATCTCATGGATACTCAACAACCCCCCCTGCCCTCTTCTGCAAGGAAGAGGAGATGTGACAGAACAGTTGATCTAAATAGCTTCTTCCTCCGGGAAGAAGATAAACCAAGAAAGCCTCGGTTTCTGTTGATGTCTTGCTCGGAAACTGAAAAACTTTCAAAAGTGTTAGTGCGGTCCGCCTTGCGCGAGCAATTGAGGAGAGTTTTGGAAAGCTTCAAGCGGTCGTGCGACAAAGAAATGGTACAATTCTCTTTGAAGCACGCACCGACGAACAAATAGAAAAGATTTTAAAAACTGAACAGATTGCCGGCCTCCAAGTGGAAGTGACCACTCACCCTACACTTAACCTATGTAAGGGAGTGGTCAACCATGAAGACTTTGCGACTGAAAACGAGGATGAACTTCTTTCCTTTTTCAAGAGCTACGGTGTAACGGAGGTGTACAGGATCAGGAGGAAGGAGAATGGGAAAGAGATCCCCACTTCTACCTTGATCCTGACGTTTAATCTCCCTTCTCTCCCAGAGTATGTTAGCTGTGGTTATTATAACCTTCGCGTGCGGCAGTATGTGCCGAACCCCCTGCGCTGCTTTAAGTGTCAGAGGTTCGGTCATACACAACAAAGGTGCATGGCCGTAAGCCCTGCTTGCGCAAAGTGCGGTAATTCCGCGCACGATCCCAACCCTTGTTCATCACCAGCCCGCTGTGTAAATTGTGAAGGAGACCATGCGGCCAACTCCAACAAGTGCCCCACATATCTGAGAGAGGGGGAGATTCAAAGGATTAGGGTGACGGAGAAGGTATCTTTTCCGGAAGCGAAACGCCGATACCTGGTTAAGAACCCTGTGGATCTCAGGCGTTCTTTTTCTAGCACTCTAGCGAACACTGTCAAAGCGACGAGCATTCAGTCCTCTCGTGCTACTCCTCCAGTAGCGAACTTTTGTTGCCAGGTATCCCCAGTGGACTTCCCTGAGGAGACATCGCCTCTGCAAGGTGGGAAAATAATAATCCCCACAAAATTCAAGACACCACCCAAGAAGACAACAAAGACAAAGACAGAACAAGAATCCACTTCTCAGCCGCGCAAGAAGGCTGATGTCACACGGCCTGCTGGCCTGGACAAGAAAAACGATAGATCCTCCAAACTCCGACCACCTACCCCGACTCCTGAAACTCGCTCTGAGCGATCTCTCAGCCTGTCGAGCAGTGGTCAGGATGAGTCTGCCTCGGAGGAAACTTCAGCCGGGGTGGACACTCGCTCCTTCGGGCGGCAGAGGCGAAAAAAGGAAAAGAAGAAATCCTCTTAACTTTTTAAACAACGGCTCTCCTATCCTGGAATCTGAACGGATTTTCTCTCCGACGGGACGAATTAAAACTCTTATTGTCCCGTTATACACCATCAATTTTCTGCTTACAGGAAACGCATCTTTCTCCATCACGGTCCATACACTTTCGCGGTTTCACTCCTTATAGGGTTGATGTCGATGACGGCCTTCGCGCTCACGGCGGAGTTACTACTTTGGTCCAGGATTCGCTGCATTCTGCGGAAATCCCTGTTCACACTGACCTTCAAACAGTTTGTGTGCGGGTATATCTGCCGTCCCTCTCACTCACCGTATGTAATGTCTATATTCCCCCAAGACAAACGGTGTCGGCTGATGACCTTCTAAGTCTAATAAACCAATTGCCCACACCTTTCTTGGTTGTGGGTGATGTAAACGCCCACAGCCCTCTTTGGGGTTCCTCTCGTACGTGTCAAAGAGGTGCTATTTTGGAATCAGTCATCGACACCATGAATTTGGCTATTCTCAACACTGGGGAACCAACTCATTTTGCCGTAGCTACGAATTCTAGCACGGCTATTGATGTAGCCCTTTGCAGCTCCTCACTTGCTACTGCTATGCGGTGGACCATATTAGAAGATCTTTATGGAAGCGACCATTACCCCACGATTGTCCACATTGATCATCTTCGCCGTAGTTGTTCACGGCCCCCTCAATGGATCGTGCGACGAGCTGACTGGTCGACATTCCAGAATAATGTTAACCTATCAGACGGTCCCTTCGGAAATGTGGATGAAATGACAGAACATTTTAATAGCGCTGTACTCGCTGCCGCTTCCATCGCAATTCCGAAGGCAAGTGCTAAACCGCGACATCCTTTCGTTCCGTGGTGGAATGAGAACTGCTCGAGAGCGGTCAGTGCTCGAAAAAAGGCACTGGCACGCCTCAGACACTATCCAACAGTGGATAACTTAATCGAGTATAAAATATGCAGGGCGAAGGCTAGAAGAACTATCTTAGAGAGCAAAAATGCATCGTGGAGAGCGTACGTTTCGTCTCTCAATTGTCACACGCCACCACGCCTGGTATGGAGGAAAATTCGACAGATAAGAGGACACTCTTTACCAAATACGGTGCCAGGTCTCCTGAAAAACGGAGAAATTATTACATCCCCAGATATGATTGTAGAGGAACTCGCCGCGCACTATGAAGCCATGTCAAGTTCGGCGAACTACGCTCCTGACTTTCTTTTGATCAAAGAAAGGATGGAGAGCCGTCCGTTGGATTTCTTCTGCAGAGCGTGTGAAGATTACAACACACCTTTCTCCATATCGGAATTGCGCTCTGCTCTTGCATTGGCCAGACGAACTGCCCCAGGTCCTGATGAAATACACAACCTAATGTTACAACATCTTCCTGATGTGGCGATGCAATTTCTCCTCCGCCTTTATAATCGCATCTGGGAAGAGCACACCATCCCTGCTGTATGGCGAGAAGCCATAGTTATCCCAGCTCTGAAGGAGGGAAAGGATCGGTCGCTGTCATCGAGCTACCGACCTCTCTCTCTCACCAGCTGCGTTTGCAAAGTGCTGGAAACGGATGGTAAACCAGCGCTTGGTCTGGACCTTGGAGTGCAGAAACCTACTGGCACCAATTCAGTGCGGTTTCAGGAAACACCGGTCTACCCTTGACCATCTCGTCGCTTTTGCAACGGAAATTTCAACCTCGTTCGTTCTGAGACAACACCTTGTCGCCGTACTATTCGATATAGAAAAGGCATATGACACCACTTGGAGGTATGGCATTCGGCGAACCTTGCACTCGTGGGGATTCAGGGGGAAGCTCCCCTTATTCCTCCAAAATTTCTTATCGGACAGATCTTTCAGAGTTCGCATCGGTGACAAACTGTCTAACAGTCACCCCCTTGAAAACGGCATCCCCCAAGGCTCGGTACTAAGTGTCACTCTGTTTGCCATAGCCATCAATAGTATAGCGTCGGTCGTGAGGGAACCTGTGAAGGCATCGCTGTTCGTAGATGATTTTGCCATTTTTTGTTCATCCAGCAGCATAAGTGTGATCCAGAGGCAACTCCAACTGGTGCTCAACAAGCTGCATGAATGGAGCATGTCGACAGGTTTCAAGTTCTCACCTACTAAATGCACTGGACTGCACTTCTGCAGAATATACCATTTGCATAGCGATCCAATCCTGTACTTGGGAGGAAATCAGCTTCCATTCACTGACTCTGCCAGGTTTCTGGGGCTGACTTTTGACAAGTCCCTCACGTGGCGCTCTCATATCCGCACATTGCAAACCAGATGCGTCTCCCCCCTCAATCTTCTTCGAATGCTTAGTGGCACTTCATGGGGAGCCGACCGCATTACCCTACTGCGGTTATACAGAGCACTCATTCGCTCAGCATTGGATTACGGTAGTGAAGTGTATGGTTCTGCAGCTCCTTCCACCCTTCGACCTATCAACAGCATACACCACGCAGGTATTCGCCTCTCAACAGGCGCGTATCGCACCAGCCGAATCGAGTGCATTCTAGCTGACGCTGGGGAGCCATCCTTAAAAATAAGGCGAGATATTCTATTAGCGTCTTATGGTGCTAAAGTGTCAGGTCTCTTTAATCATCCTTGTCGCCGAATAATCACTCGCCCAAAATATGAATCTTCTTATATTCTTCGAACATCGCTACCCCAGCCCCCAGGCATTCGATTGCGAAATCTTTTGCGGGGACTTAATGTCGATCTTCCCACTCCTGTGAAACCCCCAAATGACCTGATTCCCCCCTGGAAACTCCTTCCCCCCAATATTGACCTCAGACTCTCCAATCTTCCCAAACAAAATACTAGTCCTCTGGTTTACCAGAAGCAGTTTCAGGATATGAGGGAAGCCTATCCGGATCATCTATTCTTGTACACGGACGGGTCATCGCACAATGACGCAGTGGCGTGTAGTTTTCATTGCATCTGGGCCACCAAATCATATCGTCTTCATTCACAGTGCAGTACATTCACAGCTGAAATGTATGCAATACTCAAAGCCCTAATGTACATCGAGTCAACGACGCTGCAGCGAGTAGTTCTCTGTTCTGATTCTCTCAGTTCTCTTCAGGCTGTCTCCCGGCCTTCGTCAGACTACCTGACAAAATCAGTTCAAAACCTGATTCATAGTCTCATGTCCCGCAACTATGACCTGGTTCTTAGTTGGGTTCCAGGCCATGTGGGAATCACAGGGAATGAGCTGGCCGACCTGGCGGCGAAGTCTGCTACTCGTAATACTCGTATCGACGTTCCTGCTGTGCCATTGTCCGATGTTAAGGCTTACTTGAAACGATCTCTGTTTAGAGCGTGGCAAACAGAGTGGCACAATACCAATTTTAAACTAAGTGGGATAAAGAATTCTGTAATTCCCTGGCGTTCCTCATCTCGCTCCTCTAGGCGTGAGGAAGTAATTTTAACTCGTCTTCGAATTGGACACTGCCATTTTTCCCACGGTTTCCTCCTTCGAGGAGAAACTCCTCCCGTATGTGACTCATGCGGGACGGCTCTGTCTGTGGAACACGTCCTCCTGAACTGCAGGAAATATTTAGGCAACCGACGAAGACATGACCTGGGCAACTCGCTAAGGGAGGTGCTCGGGGATGACGATTCCGCGCTCTCAAAAGTTTTTTGCTTCTTGAGGGAAAGCGGAATATATAATCTTATTTGAGAGAATAGAATAGTGTTTTACTTTTTGTTGTTTTATTTTTGGCCCCTCTACAGCCAACTTTTAGTTCTACTATGAATTTTACGTGTTTGTTATATATTCTTTCTGTCCTACTACTTGAATACTCGATGTAGAATTCAAGTCTCTCCTTATGTATATGATTTTAATTAGAGGGTAGGCTCCATCTGTAACACATACTGAACCTATTCCCTTTTTTAAAATACTTCGACATGGGCGCCAATGACCTTGGCAGTTGAAGCGCCCTCTAAACCTTAATCAATCAATCAATCAATCTTGGGCTTACTTTCGATAAGATCACTTCCTTAAACTGAAAAGCCGATGTGTGTTACCTAACTCGGAACCTCCTCCGCACCCTTACAGGTAGCTGGTGGGGAGCAGACAGTGTGTGTCTCTTGCGTTTGTAGAGAACCCTGATCTGCACTATTTTGGATTATGGATCTAGATGGTATATGGGTCAGCATTTCCATCTACCCTCCGGCCATTAAATACCATTCACAACGCCGCTGTAAGGATTAGTACAGGCGCCTACCGCACGAGTCGCATCGAATGCCTCTTGGCCGAAGCTGGAGAACTTTTTCTGAGCCGAAGGCGAGATATTTTATTAGCCTCTTATGATGCTAAAGTGTCAGGATTCTTTGACCATCCTTATCGTCGAATTTTTCATCCACCCAAATTATGAGTCTTCGTATATTCTTCGAACCTCGTTACCCCACCCCCAGGTATTAGATTGCGAAATCTTCTGCGGGAACTAAATGTCGATCTTCCCACTCCTGTGATACCCACAAGTGACCGGATTCCCCCTTGGAAACTCCTCCTCCCCAATACTGACCTCAGACTCTCCAATGTACCCAAACAAACTACTATTTCTCTGGTTTACCAGAAGCAGTTTTAGGGTATGAGAGAAGCCTATCCGAATCTTTTATTCTTATTCTTATCGGATGGTTCATCGTGCAGTGACGCGGTGGCATGTGGTTTTTATTTTTTCAGGGCCACCAAATCATTTCGTCTTCACTCCCAGTGCAGTATATTCACTGCCGAAATGTATGCAATTCATGAGGTCCTAAAATACATCGAGTCAGCGACGTTGCGGCGCGTAGTTACCTGTTCTGATTCTCTCAGCTCTCTTCAAGCCGTCTCCCGTCTTTCTAGTCAGACTATCTGACATTTTCTGTTCAGTGCCTAATCCCTCGTCTTCTGTCCCGCCACTATGACCTGGTACTTAGTTGGGTCCCAGGCCACGTGAGCATCACAGGGAATGAACTGGCCGACCAGGCTGTGAAATCAGCTACTCGTAAAACTCGTATCGACATTCTTTCTGTACCCTATTCCTATGTTCAGGCTTTCTTGAAACGATCTGTGTTTAGAGCATGGCAAACAGAGTGGCACAATAGCACTTTTAATCTAAGTGCGATAAAGAATACTGTTTATCCCTGGCGTTCCTCATCACGCTCATCTAGGCGTGAGGAAGTTGTTTTAACCCGTCTTCGTATCGGACACTGCCACTTTTCACATGGTTTCCTTCGAGGTGAAACTCCTCCCATCTGTGACTCGTGCAGGACGGTTCTTTTTGTGGAACACGTCCTCCTGCACTGCACGAAATTTGTTGGCAACCGACGAAGACAAGACCTGGGCAACTCTCTACGGGTGGTGCTCGGGGATGACGATTCTGCGTTCTCAAAACTTTTTCGTTTTTTGAGAGAAAGCGGAATATATAATTTTATTTGAAAGATAATAATGTTTTATGTTGCTTTGTCGGCCCCTTTACAGCCAATTTTACTTTCTAAGATACATTTTACTCTCCCTTTTTGTTTTTTCCTTCTGCCATATCTACATGTATACCATATCCGCATGTATACTTGATGCAGAATTCAAGCCCCCTTTTTAGGCAATGTAAATGCTTTTATTCAGTGGGTAAGTTGCATCTGCAACACTTCATATTTTTTTTAAATATTTGAGGTCGTTCAAATTTGAAGTAGAAATTTTTAGTAGAGCTCATGTATTATAATTAGCGGATTTTTTATGACCCAAAACATCGCCAAAATGATCAATAAAATGCTCTTAAAATTGTTTAATATGCCCTAAAACAAAAAAAAATGACGTAAAAATATTATCAAAACCTGTCCGGATGAAGAACTCAAGCTGTTGGATGCGTTGCTTATGTATGTAATCGTGACTTCTTCCATTAAAGGGAACTCGGGTTGCAAACTTTTGGTTTGGACTCTTCTTTATCAGGAAATCTCTGTTTTTATATCGCGAAATCGGCCGAACCGGGAATGGCGCTGATAGGCGTCACAGTAACCTTATATTATTTACAACTGCTGTAATTACAATTTCCGACCGAAGAAATCGAATAGGTTGCTTAGGAATTCTGTGGAGAACACTTGTATCTCGTAAATATTATTTGAAGCAAGAACCATTAAATGTTATTAAAAGCGATTCAATAAGTAAAAAGGTGTTAAAAATTACGGAAAAGGTAAATGACTTATTAGTCGAAATCGACAACAAATGCAAAAAATGACAAAAATGGGTAATTTCCTTGTGTCATAACAAAATTAATTCTATACGAAACGGCGGTGTTCTTAAGTGAAAAGAAAAAATGGCATTTCATTAAAATCCGTCCCCTAATTATAACCTTTTCATTTTCAAGATTTTCTTTTTTTTGAACAGGCAATTTTGTAACAACATAAACCTCATTGAATCTGATCAGTAGTGTGAAATGTTCGTTGGAAAGGAATTTGTGTATTGTTTTATCTTAACAAAATTTTCGAATTTGATATCATGGGGTCTGTTACTACGCCTTCCTCTTGCATCCTTTGGAGACAATTCTGACGAATTCCTGTCAGTCATTGAACCTGAATATGTGATAATGCAATTGAGCTCGTCAATGGTTATTTACTAACTTGACTGTGAACACATTCGTTCTACGCAAAATAAAGAGAGTTACTGGCTCCCCTCACCTCTCGCTCTGCTATTCATTACAGGCACACTCTCAATCAGTAAAAAAAACAAAACAAAACAAAACAATTACATCAGCCGAGTATTACTGGGAAGTAACGAATGTCAATAATTCGCTGCGAGCACCCCGAGTCGCCAGACGTCTGAAATCCTGAGTGGAAGTGCAGTATTTGTCCAGGACAGATACTGTTCTTCACTCATTGTAACGTATTGCATGCAGGGTTTGGGTGTACGCTTAATAACAGCACTTTACATACGTCACATGTAACTGTATGTTTATTCATGATCACATTACAAGTCTGACTGTTCATGCTTCGCGTTACAGGGATGTACTACTCGATATATCGATACAAAGTTATCGTTACATCTCCCTTCTCAAAATAAAAATTATTATTGATCTTTTATTTTGTACATTGAAATTATGAATCAAATACAACAGACTTTATTTTTACTTTCCCGTATACGTACGTATACACGGAGTGATATACGTAGTATAGGGAAAGTTATGTAATGCTGCGCGAAAAAATGGCCAATTTTCGGCGGAAAAAAATTAATTGCCGGGCCGTGAAAACGAATAAGTGGATAAAACCAGTTGCTAAATTAAGAAAAAAAAATCCTCTATCTCGTGGTGTGGTCAAAATCCATGATTTGTTGCTTCTTTATACTTAAAAATCGATTGACGGCATTCCGTCCGTCTGTCCGTCTGTGGTCAACGCTAGCGCCTAAAGCGTTCGGTCGATTTTCTTCAAAATTGATATTCCCCAGTCGATCTGATTCTAGTCGAAGCTTTGTGATTTTGAAAAAGATTCTTTAAAATTTGGGGGTACTTTATATGAAGCCCCCCGGGGATTTTCAACATTTTCTCAAAAACGGCTCCAAATTTTTTCTTTAAATTTCTTGTATGAATAGAGGAAAATACACTTTTTAACATGGCATAGGTCCGATTTTCACGTACAGCTCTGAATTTTCGAAAATTGTGAAAGTTTGAATTTTTTTCGGCGTCTTTCTCCAACTACAAAATTGAAGATAGAGATTTTTTCTTCAAATAAAATTTGTTCTGCATATTGAGTTCTTTAATAAAGGTCATGTAAATGTTTTTCACAATTTTGGTAGTTTTCGTGCAATATTGCGTGCAATATGTGCAATTTTAAAAAATTACAAAAACAAAATTTTCTCAAAAAGGCTACAAATTTTTTCTTTAAACTTTTGGTAGGGATAGTGGTAAATGTACTCTATCAATGACATAAAAGCCATTTTGGTCTATCGGTTGGTTTTTTCAAAAATTACAAAAATGTAAATTTTTTTACTTGTCTCTCACGTCGTTAATATTTACATTATCGGCGATTTTTTTACATTATTATATTTACGAGTATATATGCTTTAAATAATGTCAAGTAAAGTTTCTCGAAGACACTACCGTTTTCTGTGAAAAGTAGCTCAAATTTCGGCATTTTCAGAAATGCTCAAACGTCATTTTCTCGTATATGGCTGCAATTTTGTTCTTGAAACTTTTGTAACGGATAGTGCTAATTACACTCATTAGTATAGCGTGAAGTTTATTTTGAGTTTTTTTTGTTTTTTTCAAAAATTATATAAATGTAAATTTTTTGAAAGATCTCTCACATCTTTAATATGCACCTTATCCGCAATTTGTAAAGATGATTATATTTGTGAGTGTAAGTGCTTCAAATAACTTCAAATAAAGTATTTTGAAAACTCAAAAATTTTCTGTGAAAATGAGCTTCAAATTTCGCATTTTTAGTAGTGCTAAAACGCCATTTTCTCTTAAACGGCACATAATTTTTAAAAGAAAATTGCCATTTACGGCTAGGTTTTTGTGTTCTTTAATATTCTAAAATTAATGTTTCTGTTCTACCAATAGGAAACCGAAAAATTAAGAAAATGACAAAAAATGTACTTTTGGCGATGATAGATGGTAGCTGTCAAGAAAGAGTATGTGGCAGTTCCGAATAGCTAGCGAAGACCCAGGAAAATAGAAAACTAATACGGGAAAGTCTGTGCCATTCTGTAGCACCACTAGTTTTTTAACTTTCTTAACATTTAAGCTATAAATTTTAGAGTAACATTAACTAATGCATGTTCATGATCAATTAGTTTTTAATAGAGATTAATACTCACAAGTTCAATCTGGATAATAACTGGTTTTACAGTT
Source organism: Acheta domesticus (assembly GCA_031308135.1). Lineage (NCBI taxonomy): Eukaryota > Metazoa > Arthropoda > Insecta > Orthoptera > Gryllidae > Acheta > Acheta domesticus. Next base: position 147,718,177 of record JAHLJT010008446.1, on the reverse strand, counting down.
CTGCCATATCGTGATGTGTATTTGGATGAATCTAAAGAAGATTGTTTCATTGCATTGTTCTCTACCAAGGTTGATTTAACTGAAGTTTTTGCTTTGTGGAGATCATCTCGATTTGTGAAGGGTAGTTGTGATCTTCCGGGCATATCTGCTGTTGGATCTTGAATTGTAGACTGCGTTCTCCCATCTCTACCTCGATGTGGTTCCACTTTGAAGTTCGTAGTAATTGGTGTTTGTTTGGTAATTGTGCCTTCGATCTTCGTTGGTCTAATGAAACTGGTGTTTCGTGGCATAGTCGTTCCATCATCTTCCTGAATCATATAAGAACGATCAGTAACTGGTTGTAATATTTTGCCAGCTTACCATTTGTTGTCTGTGTCCCTGAACAAGATTTTCTCGTCATTTCGATACCTTTGTGATTCTTTGGCTCCGCGATCAGAAATTTCTTCTGTTGTGATCACTTTTTCTCAAGCTTCTGTGATACGTCGGTTTGTAGGTTAGGCCGAAGATAGTTGTGGGAAAGAGAAATTGACGTTGTATTCCTGGCGAATAATCTTCAAGATGGTGTGCCAAGTTCTTGATCTCGAGGTGTGCCTCTTGACATTAGCAATGCCACTTGAAGATCTTCACAAGTGATGTCACATCTCTTCACTAGTTTTGCAATGTCCACGTACTTTTCAGCTAATCCATTTGATTTTGCAAAATGAGGGCTCGCTGTAACAAGTTTGAAGTTCCATTCCTTCGCGAATTTTGCAAATTCTCTCGATGAATATACTGCGTTGTCAGAATGAAATTCTCGTGGAACTCCATGAATCACAAAGCAAATTTTAAATTTACTTATCATTTATGACGCTGTTGCCCTGGTTATTTTCTGTACTTCATAGTATCCGCTGTAGCTGTCTGCAAGAACAAGATAGCTATTGCTTTTGTAGAAAAACACATCTGACGATACTATTTCGAATTTGGGTATTTTCTTCACGATTGTTTCCTTGTTCGGTTTACGCTGTGTGTGTTGACAGATTTTGCAGGATTCTACCAATCTGATAACATCTTTTGTTAGACATTCCCAAAATATGAATTGTGTAGATCTTCTGTTGCCTGGATGCCCTTTGTGAATTACTTCCAGAACTCGGGAACTTTCGCTTTCAGGGACGAATACGCGATCTCCTCTGAAAATAAGCCCGCCACAATGTGATAATTCTTCTCTAAAGGTGAAGGTTCTCAATATCTGCAGTACTTGAATATCGTTAGGCCATCCTTTGTTCATCATCTTTACGAGTGCCTGGCAGGTTGGATCTTCGAGTGTCGATCTTCTGAAATCTTCAATGACGCGTTCGGACATTGGTAAAACCATTAGAACCTGAAGTTCCTCCTCATCCTCTTCATAGGAATCTTTACAATCTCTGCTGAGTGTATCAGCAATTTTCAACTCGCTCCCTTTCTTGTTTAGTTTGTTGTACCCCCAAAATTTAGAAAACTCCCTTCGGAGGACGTGCTTACCTTGCGTATGATCCACCACCACGCCTAGGGCGGAGTCTACAGCTTGTGTTGGCTGCCCTGCGAACTGATGTGATTGGTGGTTGGTGCGGAGACCAGGTCACTCATCTTCACCGTCGCTGCTGTTATCACTGTCTTCGTCTTGCTCAGTGTCAGACGAGTCAGAGGAGTTTCTGGTTGATATAATGATATCAATTTGTTTATCCATAATATCCGTTTTGACGTAGTTTTCTTCGATGTTTTGAACATGACTACAGCAGTTTTTCCTCTGATCAGCAGAACATTCCTCAGTTTTCTTTGGAATCTAAAGATGAATCCACACATTGTTGTGCAACACTGTTCTTGATTGAACCCCATAGTAATTCAATCGGATTCAGATCAGGATGGTATGGAGGAAGACGAAGAGGTATGTGACCTTTTTGCATGACAATTTCATCTATTACATACCTTTTAGGGGGTGTTAATTTGCCTGACGATCTGCAAAAGTTCAGCTTTTGAGGGAAGATTCGTAGTCGATACGGTTTTTCTCAAGCCATAATGTCTTTTTTCAGTGAAGCGCCTGTGGGTTTTTTTTTCTCTTCAACATTGTGATAAAAAACATTGTCCATCACTATAACACTTGGTTTATCAAGACGCAGGAGAAATTCTTGAAACCATTTGGAAAAATTTTCGAAGTTCATAGACAAATGATAATCACTTGTCGTTTGTCCAGATCTAAAAATTAGAATACCATCATATACAAATACTTCTTCACCTCGTCCGTGCACAATGATTAGCCTTAGTCCTTTTCCTATTTTGTGGGTTGCTTCCAATTTATTTATTTATTTATTTGGTAAAAAACAGTAAAAACTGTATATGACGTGTGGGGAAAGAGATTATCTGCGCACATTTTCTTGAGGCCCGGAATTTAAAAAAAAGCAACATTTGAAAAACTAGAAACAAGAATTTAGAAAATTATTATTATTTCAGAAAAATAAAATTTGAAAAATGTTTGTTCCTGAGTTATAGAAAATCAATTTCAACAGTAAATGAACTGATGATTTGATTCTCCTCCATTGCTAACAAAATAGTAATGAACATCTGTTCTACTCCTACCATTTCAAGCAAAAAGAGTGCTCAACAAAATGTGGGCACAGTGAGGTTACATTTACGTCCAGAAGCAAAACAAGGGGCCATCTCAGCATTTACTCAATGGATCAGGGAAACTGGACAAAAACCTGATCGAGATGGGGGTCATTGACCCTGAAGCTGAAGTACATTACTTGTTACAGGCGTATTAAATATATTTTTTAAGTGTATACAATACAGACGTTCATTGTATATCATTGTTTTGTTAAAATACACATTATTTTCCTTTTTGACGATCAGCATAGTCTCTAATTGTATAGAAACAGTTTTGCAGCAGAAAATATTTTACTTTTAACTTAAATTTGTGTAACGACTTTAATTGTTTAATGTCATCTGGCAATGCGTTGTAAAGTAACGTACATATATGTTGATGTACTGAGCTGTTGATACTGACACTTGATGCACGTGATTTCTACGGCATGTGTTGTAATTGTAAATATCAATATTGCATGAAAATATGTTCCCTCCGTTAAGTAGGTCATTTTTGACAATTATTACAGATTCGTAAATAAATAGACAAGGCAATGGTAAGATTCCAAACTCAATGAAAAGAGGCTTGCAATTCTTCTTCAGATTGGCAGCATGACGTCACCGAATGTGATTCTTGTATGTATGTTTCATCAATGTGCACTTCCGAAATTCAGTTAAATATTTCAAACGCCAAGAAACTCTATCTGGCCGCTCAGTTAAAATTTTGCGATTAGAAGCACATTTTTTCCAACTGAAACCCAGTTTCCTAAGTCTCAATCTTAAGAACTCGCGGCTCCAATTTAATATATTGTCGTCGTGAAGGAAATCGAGCAATATGCGAATTGTGAGACACTTTTTTCACAGTATAAAATAAATGTATCTTCTGTCTAATTGCTCCGTCAATAAATGTATCGACTACATTTTTTTCCTTCTTTCTGACTTCTTTCCTGTTGGAGTGGAAAACGTAAGAGCGTTTTTCGCTGAAGCCTGTTTCGCTTCACGTTTAATTGTTTTTATGGTGAAGTCAGATACACCAGTAGCTTCACTTGTCATCTATATAACGTTGGCACAACTTAAACTGAATTTTTAGCTTCTTAAACTATTCGTGAACTCTGTAAACCATTTCCCGTGCCTGTTCTCTCAGGGGACTGCCTGTCACTGAACTTGACGTAGAAGCCATTACACACACTAATCACTAAATCACTATGTTATTCAAAATTATGTTCATCTATTTACTACGAAATTACAGTTTAAAATAAGCCCTACACCAGAAAACTCACAACTCGAACGCTCTGGAAGACACCGTAATACTGATCTGACTGACCAGCTGGAGTACATTCGGCGATCGGTTGCTATCTTTTCTTTCATTAGTTGTCAAAGAGAGACAGGGCGCTGGGCTGTGTTATTTCTGGGCCCTTCAAATTGCCTCAGAGTCCGAGCTGCCGCATCGGACCCCCACCACGCAAGCACGCACGCACGTGCTCTAACAAGTGGGGAATCACAGAGTGAAGGAAGGGGAACCTTTCTCCTCTCGCGCATGCGCACTCGGAAGGAGCTTTCTAACTTGTAGTGTAGGGCTGTACTCCTTGAGATCGTGCAATATTCTTCGTAGTCTCGGTGATGCAATCACGAGTCTTTTTTTCCAGATTGTTTCTAAAGGTTTATGGTCATTTTCGACTGTTAATTTCTTACCCCAAACATTGTCGTGAAATTTCTTACAGCCGTAGCGAATCGCCAATAGTTCTTTAAAAATCTGCGGATAAACTTGTTCAGTGCTAGTCAGTGATTTTGTAGCATAAGCTACCGGTTGTCCTTTTTGCATCCTAATGCTTTCGATGACGCTCGGACCGATAATGTCACATCTTCCTTTACATGAGAGTACCTCAAGATAGGAGTGCTGAACAGTTCTTCTTTTATTCCTTTGAACGCCTGTTCTGGTTCCGGACCCCAAATCCATGTGACATCATTCTTCAATAAGATGCGTAGTGGAGCTGTCAATTGTGATAGACATGGAACAAATTTTCTCAAGTAATTCACCATGCCCAATAGTCTAGTTCTTCACCATTCATCGGAACTTTGAGCTTCTTTATCGCGTCGACTTCGGTACCATCAATTTCAAGTCCTTTGACAAGACGTAGCCCAAAAAATGAATCCTGTCTACGTTGAATTATCACTTTTCTTGAGTTTCTAGCCATTTTCTTGCAGTCTTCGGAGTACTGTTTCAGTGGTATCTTGAAGTTTCTGCTCTATACTCTCATGAATTAGTATCTCGTCCATTGCCCATTCTAAGTTTGGAATGTTCTGTAGAACCTCTGACATAATCTGCTGAAATACCTCTGGAGCTGAAGAGTCCAAACAGAAGTCGCTTACAGGAATAACGGCACCATGGTGTTGCAAACGTAAGCATTCTTACGTTCTCTCGGTGACTGTTCATTTGCCAAAAACCTTGAGTGCAGTTCACACGTGTGAAGTACTTACTGGCGATTTTTGCGGCGATGGCTTCAATTATGTTTAGTGAAAAATGTCTTCTTTTAATATTTTTATTCACGTCAGTAGGGTCGATACACAGGCGAATTTTGTCCCCTTTTTGACGATCACTAGAGGAGATACTGCTGCTGTTGGCTTTGTGACTCGTTTAATGACGTCCATTTTTACTTTGTCGAGCTCCTTTTTCACGGCTGCTTTTATGGCTAATGGAATCGTTCTAGCTGGACTGATCTCGAAGCTTGGATTTTCAACAAGGTCGATGTCGTATTCGTAGCCTTTAAAACACCAAACCGTTGAAAATCCGCTTCTCGTCTAATTTTGAATTGATCTTGACGCTCTGCACCGTAACTATCGGCTTTTCTTCTTCACAAGTCTTCTTTCCTATTATTAGTTGACCTTTTTCCTTCACAGTCAAGAATTTTAACTCCGTATTTCTATTCTTGATCTTACATTTCAACATCAGTTCACCGTTAACACTCGGCTTGTGTTCACTAAATGTTACTAGCTTTTTCACTTCAATTGTTTTATTTCACCAATAACATCAAGTTTTTCAATTATATACAACGGAAGAACACTGCATTGATCGCCGCTGTCTAACTTGGCATGAAACGCTTAGTTTCTCACCTTTATTAATTCCGTCCAATCTTCTTTTGATGGTACTGTGATACTGCCAATGTACATCGTGTCTGTACTGCTCGACTATTGAGAGCTTGTTTCGTTGTCGTTCGAGTTGTATTCCACATGAATCTTCTTTTTGGACCTGCAACCCTCTTTAAAATGTCCCAACTTTCCACATGTGTTGCATTTCTTCTTATATGCTGGACAAGATCGCTTTCCGTGTTTCGTACCACGTCGTTTGCAATCGAAATGGTCACTGTTTTTCTTTATTGTTTGTTTCTTTTTCTTCACCGGGTGACTGACAACTGCGATTCGTTGTTTTTGCTCATGCCACTGGCTTCTTTGTGGGCCAACTCACTTGCTTGACACATTTCTACCGTTCTATCATAGGTTATCTCTGCAGTGCCTAGTAATCTTTCACGTAATCTATCATCTTTTATGCCACTGATTATTTTATCTTTTAGCATTTTGTAATCCACCGAAATTACATTTTCTTGCTTGTGTTGTTATTCGAATCAAAAACTGTTCAAAGTTTTCATATGCTCCTTGTACCATTTTATGAAAAACATATGCTTCATATGTTTCATTTACTTTTGACACCAAGTAATAATTGGATTTTTCCATAATTACCTGCATGTTTGTTGATCTTCTGTAAGGTAAAACAATTCAAATATTTCTTCGGCTGCATAACCTGTTGTCATAATTGTGGCGACTTGGAATTCGGGCGGTTCTTTATCCAGCTGTATTGCTTTTGAGTACCAGTTGTACGACACTTTCCACGTTTTCTATTCCTGTGCCATGTTTTGACCAAATGCCAGATGTTTCGGTTGCTGAATGTTTATGCGATGAGATAACCTCAGATCTTGCACGTTTTCTTCTACGTTGTCCATTTTCTTGTTTTGCCGATGTCCTACGTTCAATCAGCAAAATTCAATAACTCCTGGCTCCTTGTATCGAATTGAATGCAGGGTTTGGGTATTCATTTAATAACAACACTATATATGTCACAAACGCATACATAACTGTATGTTAATTCATGATCACATTACAAGTCTAACTGACTGTTCTTGCTTCGTGTTGCAGGGTTGTACTACGCGATATATTGATACACGTTTATCGTTACATTCATCAAAGAGATTGCGTGATTTGAAGTCAAATGACTTCATATTGAACTGTTTTCAGTCTCAACATGTACTTGCATGCCTTCTGCACTAATTTCTGTTTTAAATAAATAAAATTAAAATGACCAATTTTAGAGTAGTACTCATTAAAATAGATATAAGGTTTATTCTACAATTGGGCTGATGTTGCCCGGTGGCAGAATACAGAAACATAAAAGTACATTTACAATTACCAAACACAATTAACAATAAAAACAATATAAAAATAAAGAAATTATCTTCGTCATTACCTAGAACATTCCAATGCATTTACATACATATACAACAAATGAAACTACATATATACTAACATTTAAGTAAATAAACTTACTTACATATTACACCAACATTCATACATACAAACATACACGCTTACATACATATCATACAAAGACATAAGAACACTCGCATACACACCATCCTGCACTATTCACTCACAATCATATTCAGACAAATATGGATAAACATTTTTACCTACAACATAATAATATACAATGCTTAATAATTTTAATAATAATTTTAATAATAATTTAATAATAATTTAATAATAATTTTTACATTTCTAACACGTAAAACACTTGTTAACATAATTCAATAAATAGCAACTTTTGTCAGAATATCCTATAAAAGACGCTTTAGATTAGCGAAATAAACAACGAAATGAAATCACTTCACTGCACTTCACGTCACTGCACCTCATAAAACTTTACTTAAATACTAATAGCTCAATACTTTTTAGTTGACTACTCATAATCGCACCTTTCACTTCACATCACTTCACTTCACGTTTTCACCCTATTGATTAATTTCCTATATTTATTTTCTAAAACCACGCGCTGAGCAAGGAAAGGGCTCAAAAACTGTTGCAGGTAAATCGTTCCAATCTACGATTAATAGATCTTTAAATACGGTCGTGTACAATTTTTAACGAAAATAATGAGTAGTTTTCGCGTAATTCCTGCTCGAAGTTAATGTCATTTATAAAAGAATCTCGAAAACGGCTTCAATGTTTTCTTTACCCTCCCCTCCCCTAGATAGTCCACAGAATGCTATATATGTTCTCTGGTTACAATATGTTGTGGCCACCGCCGAAATTAAACGTTCTTTCTACTCTTCTTCCCAACTGCAGATTCGTGTTTTGTTGTTGTCATATGCTAAGAATAGAAGTTCTTCTTTCCAGCTTCTTGACAACAATTTGCAAACCAATACCACCATCGGTGGAAAATAAGTCTTCGCTCAATTTACGCTCATAGAGATATGTACTAACGGTTGGTTACATTGCAGCACGATGAATACGATGTTTTTAGTTGAGGATGGTGTCTCTACTGAAACCTGTAACGGGATCTTATTCTCGATTTTGGGAGGAAAGAATCCCTGGTTATTCAGGGTTGCAAAATAATTTCTTGCTGGTGGGAACTGGGCTACTGTCAGATTTATGATCAACAGAAAAGAAACACCTTGTATGTATAACAACCTAACAATATAATTATTTAGAGAAACAATAAACACAATTACAGAATATAACACTAATAACAAATACATAGATACACATCCACAGAATAAATGGTTTTGAACTCTTTGTAATCAACTGTCCGTAACTTCCCACAGGATATGAATTTGACACGATATGACAGGTTATAACACCACAGTATTATACTTGTGCGTGCATAAAACAACAAAGAAAAACTTTAGACTTACTATCTTGTCAAATGAAAGAAACATCTCTTTCTACATTAATCGACTTACTACTGCGCAGTGCACTGTTACAAAGAATCGAAAAATGGGAGAAACGGAAAATTACAATTTTCCGTTGCACCATGGCCCTCTTATTATACTGATTTTGTTAACGAGGTGAAAACAAAAAAACAACAACAACATAAGATACTTTTCCTTTCTAATTTGAAGCTTATGCCCTCATTAACAAATTCTATTGTCTGCCTAAAAAATAACTTGAAATGATCCAATTGGTAACCTAACTCACCGCAGATTTAGCTGGGAGTTTCCAAAACATTTTATACAAAAATTATGAACAAAATTTGTTCGGCTTTCCTGGCTATTCTGGCAGCACCGTGACCTTGCATCCAGCCTGTGTGTCGCGGCGTCTCACGTCGTACTCCGCACAGTTGTTGGCTTGGTTTCGTTCGACCTTGGCTCGCTTTACTTATTCTGCTCCTCAGTCGCAGGATCGTTATTAGCAGGAAATATAAAAAGCTGAAAAGTTGATAAAACGTGTTATTCTTCCCTCCATGCATACTATTCATACTTGTAGCCACGTGGCGCCATTACGTGGTATAGTATCATCGCAATCACATTCTTATTTCCTTCGCCATGCGCTCTCTTCTCGTTTTAGATTAATAGAGGTTTTTTTATCGCAATATATCACAAACATCGCTTACCTCCATTGAGCTGACGTAGTATCTTTTTTGTAGAAGTGTGATGACTTCACGTTATGTAGTGCAGCAGCTGCGTTTTCCGTTCGCTTCCTCCTAACGGCTCGGCGACTCGCAGATAAGTGTTCCTTATCTGCTCGCTCCGTCCAGGCAGTAGTCGGCATCGATTTTCCGTATCGATCGTGACGCGTCTCGTCTGGCTACGATTGCGCTAGCCGTTCTGTGCCGGCGTTGTGGACGTATACCTTCTGTGTACGGTCACACTACGAAGTTACAATTCGCACGGAAATATCTTTTGAATCTTCTCTTTGAATGGGATCGGTAAAAACACGGCTATTGTTTTCGAACTCGTTTTACAGGCATAGATGGTAGTTCAGGGCATCAATTAAAGTCTCTGCAGTGCCTCTGACCGGGAGGTCCTAGGGTTCGAGTCCCGGCGATGGCAGGATTTTCGACACTAGCTAGATAGCTAGTTCGTGTTCAGTCACTCTCGATGAGAATTCTAGCGGCCGGCTGATCTGATTAATAATTTCCTGTATTTTTTTAGATCGACGAATGCCGGAGCAGTACCATGACGAACGGGCCGTAGACCGCGCGCGATCTTTCCTTCCTCTTCCGTGTTCTATCCCACCCCATACACGTACACTTACATGCACTACACTACCACACATGTCGGGAGCTTAGAGCTTGTCCAGGCTGGGACGAGGTACTTGGTTGGGGAAAACTAGCTAGCCGACGTCTATGTCGGCGCCGGATGACGCCATCCACCGGGGGATGATCACCGCCATCTCCCACTCAAAAACACGCTCTGCACTTACTGGACTTCTGACCTCAGAAACACTAATCAATCCAACTCTTTGAACTCGTATAATCACCATTCTAAACAGGCCGTGTGGGTCAACATGCAGGGCCTCCAGAGAGCTCTGCCCTCGAAAGGGGTCGAACGCTTTAAGTACTGAGTGGGTTCCCTCTCGGCAGAAAGAATCCTGACGGTATCAGTGAAAGAAATCAGAGGAGTCGAGTTCATATAGTGGTTTTTAACACTTTCTGAACCTAGAACCTCTTCTCAACACTTCGTATTTGATACCGCTCCTTAGCTAGCAGAGAAAGACAACGGAACAATGCCCACATCCTAGCTTACAGATAAATTTCCATCTTGATCGAAATCGGTGCTATAATAGGCATCAAAAGCAAAGCAAAAATTAAATAAATAAAAAATAAAAAACAATGAAAATCTTCTAAAGCAACTCGTCGAGGTGGGTTGGTCCACGTCCTGACGGGGGGATGCAGAGAAAGCTCTCAAGTGTTCCTTTCTCCATTTTTCATCGTCTTGCTTTTCATTTCATGTCACGTAAATTCTTTTCACTCCTTTTTCTTCCTCACTGGCCTTCTCTGTATGCTGAACGCCCACCCATGTGTTTGCCGTGCATGGCGACCCGTGTCGGAGGGAATGTGTGTCCTGGCAGTTGAGAGACCTGTTTGTTTCCCAACTAGTCCTGGTGCTACGTTTTTTTTGGTTTGCACTAAGGGGTACGTTTACGTATTTTTGGGGAACATTCCTTGTAGGTGTCAATACACTCGCTTTGGCCTCGGACTCTTCTAGACGGGCGGTCGGGAGCTAACCCACTCCCGATCAATCGGCTCGGTCTAGGTCTTGCACTGAACTCCAGGGTGAGCGGGGGGATCCATGGCGGTGCAGCGCTGTGACATTCCCCTACTATATCTCCGTGTCAGCCCTGGCACCCAGTGGGGTGTCCCCTTGTTGGGCTCCATGGTGGGTGGGGAGCACGGAGACGAATCTGCATCAATCGTATGGAGCCCAAAACAAACTCCTTGCCCTCTTCCGCAAGGAAGAGGCGATGTGAGACGGTAGATTTGAATAGCTTCTTCCTTCGGGAGGAGAACAAACCAAAGAAACCTCGGTTTCTTGTCATGTCATGTGTTGAAGTTGAAAAATCCTTCAAAAGTGTTAGTGCGGTCCGCCTCGCGTGAGCCATTGAAGACTGTTTTGGAAAGCTGCAAGCGGTCGTGCGACAGAGGAATGGTACCATTCTTTTCGAAGCGCGCACCGACGAGCAGATTGACAAGATCCAAAACACCAAGCAGATTGCCGGCCTCCAAGTGGAAGTGACCACTCACCCTACCCTTAACTTATGTAAGGGAGTGGTCAATCACGAAGACTTTGCGCTTGAAAGTGAGGACGAACTTCTCTCCCTTTTTAAGAGCCATGGCGTTACGGAGGTATATAGGATCAGGAGGAAGGAGAATGGGAAAGAGATCCCCACTCCCACCTTGATCCTGACTTTTAATCGCCCTTCTCTCCCAGAGAAAATTAGCTGTGGGTACTATAACCTTCGCGTGCGGCAGTATGTGCCGAACCCCCTGCGCTGCTGTAAGTGTCAGAGGTTCGGTCATACACAACAAAGGTGCATGGCCCTAAGCCCTGCGGTCAAAGCGACGAGCATTCAGTCTTCCCCTGCTACTCCCCCAGTAGCGAACTTTTGTTGCCAAGTATCCCCAGTGGACTTCCCTGAGGAGACATCGCCTCTGCAAGGTGGGAAAATAATAATCCCCACAAATACAAAACACCACCCAAGAAGACAACACAGACAAAGACAGAACAAGAATCCACTTCTCAGCCGCGCAGGAAGGCTGATGTCACACGGCCTGCTGGCCTGGACAAGAAAAATGATAGATCCTCCAAACTCCGACCACCTACCCCGACTCCTGAAACTCGCTCTGAGCGATCTCTCAGCCTGTCGAGCAGTGGTCAGGATGAGTCTGCCTCGGAGGAAACTTCAGCCGGGGTGGACACTCGCTCCTTCGGGCGGCAGAGGCGAAAAAGGAAAAGAAGAAATCCTCTTAACTTCTTAAACAACGGCTCTCCTATCCTGGAATCTGAACGGATTTTCTCGCCGACGGGACGAATTAAAACACTTATTGTCCCGTTATACACCATCAATTTTCTGCTTACAGGAAACGCATCTTTCTCCACCACGGTCCATACACTTTCGCGGTTTCACTCCTTATAGGGTTGATGTCGATGACGGCCTCCGCGCTCACGGCGGAGTTACTACTTTGGTCCAGGATTCGCTGCATTCTGCAGAAATCCCTGTTCACACCGACCTTCAAACAGTTTGTGTGCGGGTGTATCTGCCGTCCCTCTCACTCACCGTATGTAATATCTATATTCCCCCAAGACAAACGGTGTCGGTTGATGACCTTCTAAGTCTAATAAACCAATTGCCCACACCTTTCTTGGTTGTGGGTGATGTAAACGCTCACAGCCCTCTTTGGGGTTCCTCTCGTACGCGTCAAAGAGGTGCTATTTTGGAATCTGTCATCGACACCATGAATTTGGCTATTCTCAACACTGGGGAACCAACTCATTTTGCCGTAGCTACGAATTCTAGTACGGCTATTGATCTGGCCCTTTGCAGCTCTTCACTTGCTACTGCTATGCGGTGGACCATATTAGAAGATCTTTATGGAAGCGCCCATTACCCCACGATTGTCCACATTGATCATCTTCGCCGTAGTTGTTCACGGCCCCCTCAATGGATCGTGCGACGAGCTGACTGGTCGACATTCCAAAATAATGTTAACCTGTCAGACGGTCCCTTCGGAAATGTGGATGAAATGACAGAACATTTTAATAGCGCTGTACTCGCTGCTGCTTCCATCGCAATTCCGAAGGCAAGTGGTAAACCGAGACACCCTTTCGTTCCGTGGTGGAATGAGAACTGCTCGAGAGCGGTCAGTGCTCGAAAAAAGGCACTGGCACGTCTCAGACACTATCCAACAGTGGATAACTTAATCGAATATAAAAGATGCAGGGCGAAGGCTAGAAGAACTATCTTAGAGAGCAAAAATGCATCGTGGAGAGATTACGTTTCGTCTCTCAATTGTCACACGCCACCACGCCTGGTATGGAGAAAAAATCGACAGATAAAAGGACACTCTTTACCAAATACGGTGCCAGGTCTCCTGAAAAACGGAGAAATGATCACATCTCCAGATACGATTGTAGAGGAACTCGCCGCGCACTATCAAGCCATGTCAAGTTCGGCGAACTACGCTCCTGACTTTCTTTTGATCAAAGAAAGGATGGAAAGCCGTCCATTGGATTTCTGCAGAGCGTCTGAAGATTACAACACACCTTTTTCCATATCGGAATTGCGCTCTGCTCTTGCATTGGCCAGAAGAACTGCCCCAGGTCCTGATGAAATACACAACCTAATGTTATAACATCTTCCTGATGTGGCGATGCAATTTCTCCTCCGCCTTTATAATCGCATCTGGGAAGAGCACACCATCCCTGCTGTATGGCGAGTAGCCATAGTTATCCCAGCTCTGAAGGAGGGAAAGGATCGGTCGCTGTCATCGAGCTACCGACCTCTCGCTCTCACCAGCTGCGTTTGCAAAGTGCTGGAACGGATGGTAAACCAGCGCTTGGTCTGGACCTTGGAGTGCAGAAACCTATTCGCACCAATTCAGTTCGGTTTCAGGAAACACCGGTGAACCCTTGACCATCTCATCGCTTTGGCAACGGAAATTTCAACCTCGTTCGTTCTGAGACAACACCTTGTCGCCGTACTATTCGATATAGAAAAGGCGTATGACACCACTTGGAGGTATGGCATTCTGCGAACCTTGCACTCGTGGGGATTCAGGGGGAAGCTCCCCTTATTCCTCCAAAATTTCTTATCGGACAGATCTTTCAGAGTTCGCATTGGTGACAAACTGTCTAACAGTCACCCCCTTGAAAACGGCATCCCCCAAGGCTCGGTGCTAAGTGTCACTCTGTTTGCCATAGCCATAAATAGTATAGCGTCGGTCGTGAGGGAACCTGTGAAGGCATCGCTGTTTCTGGTTGATTTTGCCATTTTTTGTTCATCCAGCAGCATAAGTGTGATCCAGAGGCAACTCCAACTGGTGCTCAACAAGCTGCATGAATGGAGCATGTCGACAGGTTTCAAGTTCTCACCTACTAAATGCACTGGAGAGCACTTCTGCAGAATATACCACTTGAATAGCGATCCAATCCTGTACTTGGGAGGAAATCAGCTTCCATTCACTGACTCTGCCAGGTTTCTGGGGCTGACGTTTGACAAGTCCCTCACGTGGCGCTCTCATATCCGCACAATTGCAAACCAGATGCGTCTCCCCCCTCAATCTTCTTCGAATGCTTAGTGGCACTTCATGGGGAGCCGACCGCATTACCCTGCTGCGGTTATACAGAGCACTCATTCGCTCAGCATTGGATTACGGTAGTGAAGTGTATGGTTCTGCAGCTCCTTCCACCCTTAGACCCATCAACAGCATACACCACGCAGGTATTCGCCTCTCAACAGGCGCGTATCGCACCAGCCGAATCGAGTGCATTCTAGCTGACGTTGGGGAGCCATCCTTAAAAATAAGGCGAGATATTCTATTAGCGTCTTATGGTGCTAAAGTGTCAGGACCCTTTAATCATCCTTGTCGCCAATAATCACTCGCCCAAAATATGAATCTTCTTATATTCTTCGAACATCGCTACCCCAGCCCCCAGGCATTCGATTGCGAAATCTTTTGCGGGGACTTAATGTCGATCTGCCCACTCCTGTGAAACCCCCAAATGACCTGATTCCCCCTTGGAAACTCCTTCTCCCCAATATTGACCTCAGACTCTCCAATCTTTCCAAACAAACTACTATTTCTCTGGTTTACCAGAAGCAGTTTCAGGATATGAGGGAAGCCTATCCGGATCATCTATTCTTGTACACGGACGGGTCATCGCACAATGACGCCGTGGCGTGTAGTTTTCATTGCATCTGGGCCACCAAATCATATCGTCCTTCATTCACAGTGCAGTACATTCACTGCTGAAATGTATGCAATACTCAAAGCCCTAAAGTACATCGAGTCAACGACGTTGCAGCGAGTAGTTCTCTGTTCTGATTCTCTCAGTTCTCTTCAGGCTGTCTCCCGGCCTTCGTCAGACTACCTGACAAAATAAGTTCAAAACCTAATTCATAGTCTCATGTCCCGCAACTATGACCTGGTTCTTAGTTGGGTTCCAGCCATGTGGAATCACAGGGAATGAGCTGGCCGACCTGGCGGCGAAATCAGCTACTCGTAATACTCGTATCGACGTTCCTGCTGTGTCATTGTCCGATGTTAAGGCTTACTTGAAACGATCTTGTTTAGAGCGTGGCAAACAGAGTGGCACAATACCAATTTTAAACTAAGTGGGATAAAGAATTCTGTAATTCCCTGGCGTTCCTCATCTCGCTCCTCTAGGCGTGAGGAAGTCATTTAACCCGTCTTCGAATTGGACACTGCCATTTTTCACACGGTTTCCTCGTTCGAGGAGAAACTCCTCCGTATGTGACTCATGCGGGACGGTTCTGTCTGTTGAACACGTCCTCCTGAACTGCAGGAAATATTTAGGCAACCGACGAAGACATGGCCTGGGCAACTCGCTAAGGGAGGTGCTCGGGGATGACGATTCCGCGCTCTTCAAAACTTTTTTGCTTCTTGAGGGAAGCGGAA
>JAHLJT010008446.1:147630231-147694883 GCA_031308135.1 Acheta domesticus | reverse complement strand
ACATTCCCCGTTCCTTCAGTTTCAACTGATAACGACTATTTTCGTCAATGCATTTTTAACCACTCTGGCCAAAAGCTGTTGAACATAAACAGAATATGTAATTCATAAACATTTCAGGGTGAGCTTCATCTTAGGCCTACTTTATTGTGGTCTCAATTTTTACATTCTATATTTATAGTTATGTTTTTATTTTACACAAAAAAATATGTAACTGAATGATAGTAATTTAATGTCATTGTCGTCCACATTTGTATTGGTGATATTATACAACAGTATAACATCTGAATGTTAGAATATGGAATTCTTAATTTGTTTAAAGATAATAATTTTATGGTTAGTTTAAATTCTTAATTGTTTAACAATTATGATAATTTATTACGGTTTAACTTTAATATGTTCAAATGATTTAATTTATGGTACAGTCATACAATTTCAGAACCTGATGATGACAATATAGAGAGATTATTAAAACATTGTAAAGAAATGAAATGAAAGGAAATAAAAAATGTAAACAATTTTTTCCTTATTTAAATGTGTGTTCAATTCAGTTGTCACACACACACACTTAATATTGAGCATAGCCATTACAAATAATGTGGGACAATTTGTGCTCTTGTAGCACATCTAATTTCAAATAAAGTATTAATAATAAGCTGTGGATTATTGGGATAATTTTGATCAATAAAATGTGCTTTTTATATCAGTACTACACTATCCAATTATAGTTGGCCTAAATAACTGAGGTCTCCTGTGGCTGAAGAGCCATAGAGAATTATTAAAACTTTCTAATTATACTATTTTTTATTTATGGAAAAGGTTTGTAAATATTTTTATATGTTTTTCTGTGATGTGTTTTGAAAAAGATAATATTCCTCTAAATCTTAGAAAACTGCAAAAACCTGCACTCAAGGCTGACATGCATACAAATTTATCAATAGTAATTGCACTAATATGTATTCATATTTCTATATATTTATTATTAATATTTGGTGGAGCGAAATGCTCATGTTCTTTGTGTGAAAATGTTAAATTCCTTGTAAACTGCGTTTTTTAGTTGTGCCGAAATTAATTTTGTTTTAGGGTAATGCTTTGACATTTGAGAGAGCTTGATGAAGAAAGATTTGAAGACAGGGCTGTAGTTAAGTTTTCTGTTATAATACAACGAAAAATTATCTCTGTTATAATACAACTACCCACCTTCAGTTTATTACATTGGTTAACGTCTAATTACCTACATATGAAGAAGCAAGCCGCTTCTGTCCACTAACTGAACTATGGTGCAGGTCCAACTTTCATTGAATCTGAATTTTTGAAAGTTTAAAAGTTTTTTGGTGTCTTCCCACAACTACAATATTGAAGATAAGATATTTTTTCTGTTCAATCTGAAAGTGAAAAAAAAACCTTCTCTGGGTCGTATTATAAGATTACATAATCATTACAAATAATGCAAGAAAGAATGTGTTGTTACAGCACAGCTAGTTTCCCTATGTTAATGTGATCATTCAGTGGTTTTTTCTGATTTTTCTTTTTTCTGAGAGAACTATAAAATCTTAAATCCATTCTTTGATTTCTAGATCTAAGTTTTCTTTTCTAAACACCAATCATCACATATTCTATTCTCCAACTCATAGTAGATCATGTTCTGCTTGTGCTGTTGCAGTTGATACATTTTGCACTCTTCATCCCCTTACTGGTAACTCTTTTTCTTCATATGGAAAATTTAAGTCTCCATGGACACGTCGTGAATCATCCCAAACTTAATGTAGTTGAATATTTAATGTTAGTATTTGTGTTGTTTGCAGAATTTTCTTCTTCTGTACATTTGTGATCAATAAAACCTGTTTCAGTTGATTTAACTTCGTGGCAGGAAAAAATATTAGAAGAAATGAAGGAAGAATGTGAAATAGAGAAAGTGGATGTAGCAGAATACATTAATGTAAGTATTGTAATTAGTCAGCAAGTAACGAGATATTTTCAGTATGTGGATGATACCTACACGCTACTCAAAATTTGTGTACAAATTTAATGAGTAATAAATTAATTGATTATTTTTATTATGAATTAGATTTAATTTTAAAAAACTACAGATCCCTATTATTTATAGATAGTTACGTTCATATTTCAAAACACAGAAGAAATATTACATTTATATATTTCACTTTGTACAACATTTCACCAAAGTTTTCTCGTCATCTACAGGTAAAGATATTTCTAAATTTCCACAATTAAGAAATCATTCTTACATGTTATTAGTTTTTGAATATCTTGAATCTAAAAACAAAGGAAAGGTATAGAAAAATTAGTTTAAACTTATAATGTTACTTTTCTATAAATTAAAATATTAGGAAGTGAGTTGCAATACAGAATAATAAATAAATAATTTATAAATTTCAATAAAAGTAAAAATGTATATAGAAACAGACAGATGTTTTGCCATCAATCGATTTTTTGCTGTCAAGGACGCACAAAATGTGGATTCTGTTTACATGGTGTCTTATAGGAAAGAATTTACTACCTATAGGAATAAGATTTATCCACATTTTAGCTATCAGGGCATGGTAATAAGAGATTTTCTCTCAAAAAATCACTGTTTTCTTGTGCTCAATGATAATACTTTCTCTTCTTATGGAGTAAGGCGAGAAAGTAAAAGATGTTGATCATCACCTGAAAAATGTTACTGAAATGTCTGATATTTTTATCAATTGCATTTAAGATCTACAATACATACAATTCATTAATTCTTCATACAATAAAATTGTCTTGTTGGAGTTCAGCACTACAAAAATTATGATACAGCCACATGTTCTGTGAATACTATAATTTCATAATCGTTATCATCGCAATATATTTAGATAGATTTTCCATATTCTCAATCTTGAATGCAACCCTTCAACACTTTGGTAACTGGTAGTTCAGAGTTTAGTTTGTCTTGTTCATGCAATAGCTTGTGCTAATTTACTATCTGGAATTAGTTTGTGCTTTTGAAATCATTGTACTACATTTATAGTAGTAAATATATATGAAACTGTTTTATAATTATTTGTATTTTTCATTTTTAGGCCAAAAGTGCTGCAGAAGATAGGTACACGGAACATGAAAAATTCCAAGATGGAATATTAACTATAGGATGTGTTGGACATCCCAATGTTGGAAAATCCTCATTATTAAATGCTTTGATGGGAAAGAAGGTGAAGTATTTGGTTTTAATTTCAATACAATGCTGTTTTCCTCATGTGTCAAGAATCAATTAACATAATTTATGAAATGACAAATTAGGGCTGACATTTATAAATCTTCAGCTCGTGCAGTGCAGCATAAATGGTTTCTCAGCCGACTTTGGGAGGAGGGAAGTTTGCTCTCATTCTATGTACATTATATTCATGAGGTTCATGAATAGGAAGCAGTTTCCCTGGCTGACTTTCTGGTTTAATGCTTTACTGGAAGGGATGAGGTGACAGTTGATATGTATTTTCAAAATAACCATATATAATTGAGGGATGTTTGGAACTAGGTAACGGTAAGCCACCTTAAGTGACTTTTACAGGAGAGGCTAGTGAAAGTTCAAAGAAATCTGTAAATTATGCAATCAACCGTAAAAGCATATTGATTACATTAAAATATACTGCATACCTTACTATATTGTATCACATTACTTCGCCAGTGGCTTGCTGATAGTTCATTTATCATTTTTGTTTGTTTAGTAGTTCCAAGTGCCTCGATTCTTAACCTGACACATTGAAAGAAAATATTTACTTAAAAAATCTACTGAATTATCTCAAAGTAGGTTACTAATAAGTTGGGAATGTCTGAATGATATTCTTACTGCAGTTGTGTTTTTTTTAGTAACAATGTATCATTGAAATAAATATCGGGTTAAGTGCCAAAGTGAACTTTTTTTAGGAAGTCTAAACACTGCTTTATTTCTTGTATATTATCATTACAAAGTCAGAAGTTGTATATTATCATTACAAAGAAGTTATTTATTTATTTATTCAACTGGCTCTTCGCCCAAATGAAATTAAATATTACACATAGTTGACGTACATTGTAAGAAATATTAAAATTAATAACATTAACAAAACAAAACAAATGAAATTAAATACAAGTTACAAATTAGTGATAAATAGTTCTAACTAGCGAAAATCTAACATTCTTTGTTTCAGATATCTTACAAAACTCGTCTCACTCATACCTCTTTGTTCATTGCTCAAAAATTCATGACCATATCTTATTAAACGAGGTATTGACGAACTGTAGTAATTTGTGTTTTGCAAAACATTTCTTTAACCAATATATTCCTTCTTGTATTTCATGGATTATTGTAGTGAATAAATAAATTTCTTAATTCTAGGCAGTCAATTTTAGCATTTAAGAGATTATACATAAATTTATTGTCCTGCAGTACACGTGAAGGCTGTGAAGACAGTAATTTAGTTTTCAGATAAATGTCCGAATAATCATGGGAATAGATTGACATTGGATTTTTTATCTTGAATGATGCATATCTGAAAAATGTATGTTGTACACTCTCTAATATTTTTATTGCATAATTAACACTTGGAGACCGTACTAGTGAGCAGTATTTTTACTTTCTCCTTTGCCCCAAACAAAGTCAATTGTACAAAATTAGCACTTTAAATAAGGTTCATGTACACTTTTTTGAAGAAACAAGTAGTTTTTCCTTAAATTGCGTTTGAAATTTACCAACATTTTGTTTCTCAAAAATCACTCCAAATTTTTTCTGTAAATTTTCTACACTTACGTAATAAGTGACGGTAAAAAATATGGTGCTAATCCTATGCCGGGGTGATGCTTTGTTTTTGGAAAATCTCAAAAATCTATTTTTAAAACTACAAAATTGTAGATTGAGATTTTTGCCTGAGACAAAATCTGTTCTACAAAATTAGTTCTTGGAAAAATGTCATGTACAATTTTCTGAAAAAGTGAGTAGTTTTTGCATAATTGATGCTTGAAAAAAATTTTCTGAAAAACTGCTACAAAATTCTTTAAATTTTCTCCACTTGTGTAATAAGAGACAACAAATAAATAAACTAGTGCTGCTGTAGAATGGCACAGACTTTCTCGCAGAACTTAGTTTTCTAATCTCTATAGTTTTAACTAGTTTTTCTGTTATGAATGAGATCTTCCCAGATACCTTCTTTGGGCGCCTAAAGGATATTTTGTTTCACATTCTCTGGATTTTTCGGCTTCCTAATGCTAGAAATGAAACCAACATACACTCATTACTATTATATAAGTGTAAATGCCAAGCTTAGCGAATGTGGTTGCAGCGTTAAAGGGTGAGCATTGACCCAGCTCTTCCAAAGGAAGCTTTGCTCGTTCAAGTCCTGGTCAGGGGATATTATTTGTCAAAATTCTCTTTTGTCACAGGAAATAATTGAGAATTCTAGAAACTTTCTTGAAAACCATGTGAAGCCATTTGAATCACAAATATTGATAATTACGATAAATGAACTGGAGGTGTCTGTATGTAATTTTTCCAATTTTTTACTTTTTAACATTTTTTTGCATCTCTTTTTCGATTTGTAAAGGATATGTACCATCATATCAATTGTTTATTATGCATTTACCATTTTATGGATAGGTTTGATTCATTTTATGGCTCTGTTCACCCCTATGGTGCTAGTGTGGCGTAGTGGTATAAGTGCTGGCTCGTTAACTTTGAGGATCAGATTTTGTGTCTCGGAGTAGAAAAAGTTTGCTGGTAGAAAACACTTTTGCTGGTTTATATAGCATTGGAATAGCATTTAGGACCATGTAGAAGCAGTGCACGAAAGTATGTGTGTTGGAAGCACCATTAGTTTTTATTTATTCTTAAGATAGATTTTTAGAACCGATTTTGTTCAAGACAAAAATCTTGATCTTCAAAATTGGAATGTTATCTTTTTGCAATTTTCGAAAATACAAAGAGTTCACAAAGGATTGTTTAATGGATAGTCTGTCATATGTCTGAGATAATCTATTAAAACAAACTAAATCATGTAATTGAAGTCTTACTTCTATTACAAGTTATATAGCATCTGTAAATCAGTGAAGAAGTCTGTTAACCTTATCCTAGATGTAAACTACAAGATTGACATAAGTTTTCACGTTTCATTTTTTTAATTAAAATATATTGTTTTCTTCATGTTTGTCTTCTAGAAATTCCTTTTGCAAATAACATTAGATTGTTCATATTGAAACTCAGAAGAACATAGCTCTTATGAACTTTCTAAAAATAAACTTACAATTAAAGGAAACATTATTATTATTCTTTTCATTTTTTATAGGTGGTGAGTGTCTCTCGCACTCCAGGTCATACAAAACACTTTCAAACCATTTTTCTGACACCAAACGTGAAGTTATGTGACTGCCCTGGTTTAGTATTCCCATCCAAAACACCCAAAAATTTGCAGGTAATTAGAACATACAAGCAAAATTTGTCATTTCTTTGCAATCTCCTCTTTGCTAATTTCTTGACTTCACTTTTTAAAGTAATCATTGTATAGAGTGTTTTTATTTATTTTTTATTTTATTTTGGAAATACTATATAAAATACAAAAATTGACAAACCTCCCAAGGGGAAGGTTATGACAAATACATATTATGAAGAATATTAATGAATTAAACATTCCTCAAAAGTAACTAGACTGTTCATAAAATAAACAAAAATGCATATGCTCTTTTTCTACAGTGCACCAGGAAAGTCTCTCTGCAGTGTTCCAACAAAGGTGAAAGTACTAGCCACAGAAATCATGGTGTTATGAGCACCAGGCAGCACTGGGACTATCTAAATGGTGGTGCAGAAGCTCAGGTGGTGGAGGGGACAAAGTTACAACATGCATGTGACACTACAGTCGCACATGGCTGCGAAGCTGAAGGAGGAAACGGAGGCAGTGGTGGCAGGCTCTGACTTGGATCGGTGTGGAGAGACTTTCCTGGCACACATTATTTAATTAGAAAATGTCTTATTTTACTCTCACTTTTTCAAGGTACTGATGGGCAGTTTCCCAATTGCCCAGTTAAGAGAACCATATTCATCCATTAGATATCTTGCAGAGCATATGGATTTGATTAAACTCTTGGCATTGCAACATCCTGAAGATGATGAAGAGTGGTCAGCCATAGATGTTTGTAATGGTATGTCTGAAAAAAAATATTTTCAGTTTGTTTATATAAATTAAGAAGTAAAAGGACATTTGCCAGTCAACTGGAGGATTGATGAAATACAAATGTAAATGGTTAGAAGTAATATTTTACCAAAGGTTGATGTAGGAAACTTAATTCTAAATTTTGAAATCTGCAATTAAAACATACTCGCAAGGAGACTACATGTGACCAAATAATACATGCTTTCTTGTGATGAAAGTGCTTGACACACCATTTCAAGGGCTACTCATTTTAATGGTATTTGTTTCAAACAATACATACATGTGCAACAAATGTTCACCACAGAATTCCTGAGTAGTTTCAATTTCTTCGCTCATAGATTATAATGTCAGGCATTGTGAATACTATTTAATATAAGGTTCCTGTGATGCTTGTTGGTGCCATTGACAGTTCAATCAATTTTGCGATAAAAAAGGCAGAGATTTCCTGATTAAGAACAGTCCAAACCAAAATTTTGCAAGCTGAGTTCTTGTAAACAAAAGGAAGAAGCCCCGATTACATCAGTAACATATCCAACAGCTTGAGTTGTTCATATGAAGTGGTTTTGATCACATTTTTGTAATGTCATTTTTCTTTGTTTTTAGGGCATTTTTAAAACATTTTAAGAGCATTTTATTGATCAGTTTTTAAGAGCATTTTATTGATCATCAAAATCCGCCCTCTAATCATCAGAATCCGAGCCCTGTTAAGAACCAATAATAAGATATTTAAGTAGAATATGCTGCTGAGGTCATAATGCCTAATAAATATTACAGTGAAAAGAATGTTTGCAAATTACATATGTTGACAAAAAAAAATGACCATAGGGTATGACAATAATTTATAATTCATTAAAGAGATACATAGTCTTGTATTGCAAAAACTTTTCTTGTTAATGTATCTTTAATAATTCTTGAATGTATTTGTCTATTTATATTTTTCTATAGCTTGGGCACAAAAGAGAGGCTTTTATACTGCTCGTGCTGCTCGCCTTGACACCTATCGTGCAGCAAATCATTTGCTACGGATGACTCTTGAAGGAAAAATTTGCCTCTGTCTGCAGCCTCCTGAATATTCCCAAAAGAAAGGTATTGACAGTTCCTTTTTTTATTTATGCATTTATTCTCAAAATTGGTATTGATTGCATAAAATTTGTATTTTGACCTGAAATGTGGGGGTTCAGTTTGAATTCTCTAAAATGCTTCATTTGCAAATGAGTAGGTTTGCCATAAGGATAACAATGGAATTTAGGACATCCGAAATATATTTCAGAGCAAATTGTTTTTTCTTATACAACTCAACAGAGAAAATTGAAAGCCTAAATGAAAAGCGTACATGAAATTACTTCATGTTTCTATTAGAGGAAAGTGATTGTTGTGTGTACCAACCAGAATGCATACACAAACAAAGAGTTAAATATTATATTGTGGTTGGTGTAAACACAACAGACAATCACTTTGCTCTAATTAAAACATACTTGCTGAATTTAGAACATTTGGCTAATAAGGCTACTCATGCCAGTCTTTTGGAGAAGTGAATAGACATTTCCCAGAACGTAGCTATATTAATTCCCACTTCCTCCACTAAAGCAAAGAAATAACCCATTAAATTGAAGTAATACATAGTGAGGTAATCAAATAATATTGTCAGATTTCAAATTGTTAATTAAGAGGAAAATTAAACATAAGTATTCAAAGCATCTTCATTTTGAAATCTGTTTACATCAGAGTATAATAACTACAATAACATCCTATATTCTGGTTAGGACATTTAACAGGCAAAGGTCCTTGTCTGTTAAAAGAGCTGGAGACTTGTTAATTTATTTCATATTATTGATGTGTACAACAAGCAACATTGTTTAATAAAACAACGAACACACGGAAAGAATTATCCATTCATGGCAAATATTTATACAAAAGTAGAATTTCAAAAGAAACTAAACATGAAATATAGTAATAAGTAGCGAACCATATAAACGTAATTCAAATCTTTGTTTGTTGATAGAAATCGTCAGGCAAATATATTTTCGTATGAAGTTAATAGCCCTCGTGCGCCTCGATGGGCGAATGGTTAGCTTACTGGCCTGTGATCCCCCAGTCCGTGGGATCGATCCCAGCCCAGCTGGATTTTCGAAGGTGGAAATCCACAATGGCCATGTCAGGCTTGCGGTAATTTCCCGCCCGAACGAGAGTTCACATTGTCAACCAGAAAGCTCGAGTATTATTAATACTGGTGCAGATAGTGAGCATCACACTCAGCCGTTTAGAGGGGTCGCCCACGGGCGTGCCTGCTCGCAGAACGTGGGCTTCCCAGACGTCATAATCAAGAATAAAACAAGTGATACTACAACAGCACATACCTTTTCGCATTACAGATTACCTCTACATTATTTGTAACGGCAATATTATAATACTACATGAACCTGCGAAATGTGTTTCCAACTCCGCGCTTGAATTCGAACTCAGGATTTTAGAGTTAATATTTGCATTTGCAGTTTTCAAAAATACAGAATTGTGATTTACTTTATTTCAAGGTCATCTTTCAAAGAACAGATTTCATTAAGGAAACAGAATCTATTATTATTATTATTATTATTATTATTATTATAGTTTATCAGTGCTCATGTTCTTTTTCCGCGATTTTTGAAAACAGAGCGGTCGCCGAAAGTAGAACATACGCCATTTTTACTTTCTTATGTTCTTACGTAGTAAAGAGAAAAACATAATGCTGTGGCGAAAATAGGCGTTTTTTTCGGCAGAAAAAAACTCTTGTTTTGACGGGCCCTTCTAACGAAAAGGTGGATAAATCTTGTTTCTGTATGTATGAATAATTGTTATGTAGTTAGAATCCACGATTTTTGGGGTCCTTGATACCGAAAAATCTATTGACGGTAAGACGTCTGACCGCCTACTGTCGACGCTAGCCCCTAAACCATCAGGCTGTTCCAACTCAGCTGCCCGCGGGCCGGTACGCGGGCGCCCGCGAGCCACCACGGACTCTGGCGGAGAATGGCGGGCACAGACTGCTTCCAACACTCGCTGCCGGCACCTGGCGAATTTAAGCCCTTGGGGCGTGAGTCGGTGTTGGCGTTCGCGTTGGCGGCAGTCGCTGCGTCGCGCCTACGTCGTTGATTGCCGAAGCAGGGAACGGTTAGATTGGGGAGTGGAGGCCACACCGGGGTTCATACTCAGAAATAAACTTTAATTTTTAACAGAAATTCAACGTACAAACGTACAATTCAATTCCATTCAAAAATATTTTATTAAGTTCATTTTAGACATCATTTTTCTTCACACGTGAATCAATATCAGGTGTCAGCCTTTGAACTGTGGCAATTCGCAGAACGCTCTTCAAAGTATGGTCCTGAAATTGGATTTTCTTTGCTTTTTATTCGGTGCATTGCTATGAAGCTTGGGGAAGACTTCCAGATGCATATTTTGATACCAACGCGACAAATTGAGGTTATTGAAATATCTCGTCTTTATACTTCAGTTTTTGTTTCTTGGCGCACGGGGGTGTGTGAATAAAATGGAATATCTCACGGTATTTCGCATCGTTCTCCGTTGTGCCGCCAGGAATCGCATGATGACCAGCACTGCTCGACACAGGAGCGATCATACGTTTCCCAGCGACACAATCAAGAACGACGCAAAATACCGTGAGATATTCCACTTTATTGACACACCCCCGTGCGCCAAGAAAGAAAAACGAAGTAAAGAAGTTTTGAGTTCTGCAAATCTCTTATTTCTAAGTGCATCAACGATGGCATGGTATCCGGTGAGACAGAAAAAGGGGTAAACATTTGCAGTTCTTTTTCAATGTTACTAAGATCATGAAATATTGAAGAGAAAGTCTCGCAGAGTTTCACGAGTTTACTTTCATACATCTCTAAGGAAAAATCAGAAGACAGTTTTAGTGAAGGTGATAAAAAAATGTGAAATCTCCATTTCGAAGCTGCCTGGCAAACAAACGAAGTTTTTCCATAAAGGAATTGATCTTGTCGCTCATTCCAACAATGTTGGTCCTTTCCTTGAAGAGAGGTATTTAATACATCCATATGCCTCATTATGTCAGCGAGAAATGCCAAGTCGGCCAACCATTGTGGATCTGTTAATGATACCTTACATCGCCTTTCATTTCCATAAAAATGGCAATTTCCTCACGAATGGCAAAGAAAATATCAAGAACTTTTCCACGACTAAGCCATCGTACCGTACAATGATATGACAATGATATAATATAATCTCTTAAAAATCCTGTAAAGTGTCTGATTAGCACCGTGGTGTCGCACAAAATTTACACAATGTATTACAACTTTCATCACATGTTCAAGTTCCACCGTTTTCGCACAAAGTGCCTCCCGGTGAATGAAGCAGTGAATACTCATTATGTTCTTTCCGTACTCACTTTTCGTCTTTTATTTCAACCGAAAAACAAAACCTTGTTCTTCCCGACCATTTGCGGCGCACCATCAGTTGCTACAGAATTAAGCTTTTCCCAAGGTAAATTCATGTTTTCAACACTTTCATATACAGCTTCAAATATGTCACGACCTATTGTAGTGTAATTCAAAGTTATCACATCTAACAGCTCTTCAGTTACTTTCAGTTCTGAATCGACACCTCGCACAAAGATTGCCATCTGTGCGTTGTCAGTCGCATCTGTGCTTTCGACGAGTGCTAGAGAAAATGCTACAAAAGTTTGCCCTCTTTGCTTTAGCTGAATTTCCACATCCACACTCCAAGTCACGAATTCTCCGAGAAATTGTTTGTTTCGACAGGCAAACTCCTTCAAATTTAGCCACTCTTGTTGGGGTTAAACATTCTGCAGTGCAATCCTGCATGATTTAATTGTGGGACCCGTTGAGAAAGGCAGGCCACTTGATGCTATGATGTGTGCAATTTTATAGCTCGCACGAACCATTGCATCACTAGCATTTTCGCCACCTGAATAATATGTGCGTGCAAATTTAACAATAACCTGGGGTGCACGCAAGAAATAAATAGATGTTCAGATTCGTAGGTAGATAAACTTCAAACTTATATCCTGCTGCATGTCACTCTTCAGCCTATCAATACGCACCTTTCGTGCATCGCCGTCTAATTTATTATACTGTGCAGCGTGAAGGGTGGTATAGTGTCGTTGCACATTATATTTTTTTAGTTACATTTAGTTTCTTCTCGCATAAAAGACACTGAACAAGTTCATCTTTTTCTACAAAGAAAAACTGTTCTTCCCAGCAAACTAGAACAGTTAACGGGCTTCCTCTGTCAGCCATCGCACTGCTCATATTGCTTCCACGAACAGCAAGGCGAAAATGTTGGTCGCGTTTCCCCCTCCCCAACCCCTGGGCTAGCCCTTCCACCTCGGCTGGCCACGATCATAGAGGAGAGATATATCTCACCTCTATGGCCACGATTGCTCGCGGGCTCGTCCGCGTGCGCCCATGCTAGCGAGAGGCCAAGTTGCAACAGCCTGCCCTAAACTGTTCAGATGATTTTCTCGAAAAGTGATCTTCCCCAATCGATCTGGACGAACGCAAGGCCCTGTGAGTTGGAAACTTTTTTTTTGACGGGGGTACTTTACATGAAGATTGACCCTTTTTCAAATTTTTCTAAAAAATGGCTTCAATTTGTTTGTTAAACTTTTTTTGGATAGCGTAAAGACCGTTACGATGCCTGGAGCTATGGAGTGTGCGATCAGTATCCCACCCTTACCCACCAATCTGCAAGAACTGCGCGCCGCTCAGGTGCAAGCTGCATGGGATGGACTAGCACAAGTCTCCATTCGAGACCTGTACAACTCCATGCCGCGACGTCTGGACGCGTGTGTTCTCCACCCTGGCGGCCCCACGCCATACTAACATGTACAGTCTGTGGCCGTGTAGCGCAATAAATGTTGGTCCTACAAATGTGAAAGTAATCATTTTGTATGCGTGGTACCCTCTAGCTGCCTGCCAACAATGATTGCAATCAGCCTCATCTTTCTGGGTACAGCTTCTTTTATGACGATGAGTGTATAAACCGTGTAATGAGTAAGAAACAAATCCATGTTTCGAAAAAAATGCGGAACTCTCGTAACTGAATTTAAACTGATGTGAAAACTTTTAGAAATCTAAATACTTGTACTGGACATCCTTTAAAATTATGTTGCAAAATTGAAATGAACGATAATTAAAATGCCCGGGAAATTTCAAGAAAATTTGAATGTGTATTAATTCTGAAATTCGAAAGTTTTATTGATAATGGGAATCTTGCAGCGTGATTCAGCGTACTTTCCTGTTCCGAATAATTAATGAAAAGAAAATTAGCATTTTGAGAAGTCTTGAAACTGGGATATGAATATCAGATAATCTGCAGTTATCCTAAAATTTTTTGAGGTCTCCTATTTGCCCAAGTCTATAACAGAATATCCATTTTGGCAAAATATTTCTACTTCCGTGAACTGTAGGACTGACGTTTTTGGAAAACCGATGTAAGTCATAAGGTACCTTAAAACTGCGTTGATATCACCGAGATTTCCGACATAAAGCCAAGTCGATACTTCTTAAACATTTTCAGTGAAGTCTGAATATTTATTTGTAACACATGTTTCCTGGAGAAACAAAAAAGAATACTAGTTTTCCTTAAGCTTGTTTTTATAAAATCCTACCCTCCAGTACTAGATAAAACGCACGAGTAACATAGTAATCACTACAAAAAATGTGTTGTAATGTGCAAAACATAACCTGGAAAATTTCTATTCTCTAACCTGGAACACTGGAAAAAATACTTTCAATCTAAAAAAGCCAGCTCACCCAGTTAGTAATACTTGATATAGCAGTTACAACTAACTACGGCTGCCTTCGTATTAAAATTGCAGAAGGGGGATTGCACTGCACCTATGTCATTGTCAGATTCGCAGTTCCGAATCGAGCAATTGTGTTACCCACATCTTCTTGCCCTTAAATTGTTACTTTCATATTTTAGCACCAGTATCTCTCAATAGTCACATATCCCATTAACTTTTCCCTCGGAAGTATGCTGTCGCAAATATTCCCCCGCACTGAGATCCGCTGTGTGGTGTCAGATGACCTGCGCTAGTGACAACTAACATTGATACCTTTCTCCGCCGCGGTCACCTGACCGTCGCCCGGCGACTCCCCACGCGTTCCAACTCTGGTCCCCCGCCCCAGGTTCTATTTTGAGTCTTATAGTTTCCACCCTTAACATGAGAGATTTTCTTTGTGCGCAAAACCTGTGAAAATTCCTGCGTCAGCCCTCATCAACGTCGGATCCTGTGGCTGTGTTGCCAGCTGACGACCTCACAGTGGGGTCTTTATATTTGTTTCGGCGCGCTGCAGATTTGGAAAAACCTTCTCATGTGTCATTTCACCGCTCCCAATCAGACTCCCCTTGCATTTGCTCTTCTGAGCGCAAACTGTTGTGTTTATGATCCTAATGTTTACATACTAAGAAAATTCAACGAATTTTAAGGTAATTCGCAAATGAATTCTTCATGAACACGCATTTCTCCATGAACACGCATTTCTCTCCTGTACAGGTCTTCGGTATCAAATAAAATATCTCCAAATTTGAAACTATTCAATGAAATCTTCAATATCAGTTCGTGAACGTCAACTTTAGAACTATTTCAGCCTGATAAGTACGGAATGCATTTGGTAAAAAAAACACGCTCCTTCCGTATTTTGTTAATAAATCAGCACACTCCATAAGATACTAATTATGGTTTCATTGTGTAACGTGTTTTACAAATGTTGAAGCCAGTTGGAACAAATATGGGTCCTTCTTTTCTTTCTATAAACTTTTGTAAAGTAAATAGCACTTCTAACTTTCTTACGCACACAAAAATCACACGAATTTGTGATAGCGGACTTCTGATGTAATGAATTTGCCATAACACTTTCAGCCTATCTAGTTTATTTTTTTTTTAATTCGGGCGTGAAAATGTCTGAAGGTCCCAAGGTGTAATGGATGTGTAATTTCAGGTGGAAAAATATCACCGCAGTTTTCTCCTGAATTTTAAAAAAACATGATTCTGTCATTTTGCACAGCAAAATTGCACACGCTTCATTTCTGCACAGCAAAAAGTCTTCATTACTTGACGAGTACCGGAAACAGTGATCCCGTATTGCACCCAATTTTCGGCCGTCAGAATTTTAGCCCTCCAGCTGGCTATCAGAATTGCTGTGCACTTGGTGTTAACAAATGACGATAATGACTTTGCGAGTCTACCACATCGCTTCTAGTCTTGGAAAGCTCATGAACTTGCAGTGTTATACAGGCTGTGACAAAATCGAATAATTGCAAAAATCACTTTGTACGGAAATTGTTTCGGAGGCCAAAACCTCAAAGAAGTTATTAATTGCTCTTATTATGATAAACAAGGTGAAGGGATTTTTCTCCATAAATGCTTCATTCTGTGTATTGCAAAAGACTGAACTCAAAGGCTTGAATTTAAAATGTAGCAAAACCAGAATTCATTTGAATTGTCTCAAACTATGTCTTTTCTGTATAATATTCAATTTGTATTTTATTTAATGCTAAATACTTACAAATCAAACTGAAAATGGATTGTCACTGGAGTGCAAATATTTGATTCCTTCGGGAGACGAAACCGGGACCTTCTGTTATCTAGACTGCTCAGGTGCTCCGCCGACTGAGCTATGGAATAACATTGCATTCGTGACAATTTATGCCAATGCCTTTATGTCAATTGTACCATATTTTCAATCAAAGTTTTTAAAATGTCTTTTTCCTCACATTTTTACACAGAGTTTTGGGAAAAGCATCCAGATATTTCCATGGTCAAATGGATACAGGCTCTTGAAAGATTTGAAGATAATAATGAACCAGATGATCATTTCTCTTCAGAAGAGGAGGCTGATTCAGAAGCTGGTAGCGAATCACCTGGAAATGTTGATGAAGACAATGGAAGTGATAGTGGTAATGATGACAGCGATAAACCGGGTCCTTCAAACATAAATAAATTTGCAGCTCTTGATTCTACTGAATAAACTATTTCGATTTTTTAAAATCTTATTTAAAATATTTGTTATGTATAAACAAATGCCTGATAATTTTGGTGATCAAGTAATACATTTCTTTGTTCCTTGATATGCTAAGAATATTGTTTGTAAAATTATAAATAATAGTTTTAAGAATGAGAAGTAATGGAATAAGATACCTTTGCTAATACTGTATGGTGATGTAGGACACAGTGGGAAATGATTGTTCTATTTTAGCATTAGTGTTAAACTTAGTCCAAATGATAAATTTACTCTTCTCAATTTCACAGAATGGTAAAAAATTGTCTTATTTTTTAATTAACACATGTAAAACTATGTGATATGGATGGCATAGTGACATGAACTAAATTGTGTTTTGATTTATTATTTATTTCATGAATAAAATGTTCTTTGATATGCAATTTTTGATATATTTTAATATTGAAACAATGGAAAATTATTATTGAATTGATTTCAGTTTCAAGATTTCATTGGACTTGATATCCTTGCCCACAATGTATAAAAAATGTTAGCACTAAAGACAAACCACTTCAGGTAAGTTTTTACCTTTTTTGGATCTGTCACAGGATGTCAATTGAAGAACTGAGCGTAACGGAGTACTTCGGCCCTTGCGCTACAAGCACTCGATTCTCCGGAAAGTGGGAACTCAAGGTTCGGGCATCGCCGCGCTCTGCCAAGCACCTTGTTGCAGAGATGATGATGATGATGATAATTAACGTCGTAATGACGTAAGAAACGTCTTAAATAGAAGAGTTTGGAAATCGAGATCACCCGAATGTGGGGGGCGTAAAAGCACAGGTCGTCCCGATAGTCATCGGAGTTCTGGGATTTGTTCCCCAAAATTTGTGTAAGAAATTGGCTAAACTCCCAGGTCATTCAAAAGACTGGGAAGTGCAGGAAATTGCTTTATTTGGAACAGCTCATATTTTGCGCTAAGCATTATAGAGGCACCGACAGTCCCTAGATCTGCTCCTTAGGTATCTGGTTGTAACCTGGAGTAGATTTTATATTCAGCCGACTCATAACATCTTAGTTGTGATATAGAGGAATAATAATAATAATAACAACAACTCCACCTAGGAAGTACACGACCTTGCAGTTGGTGGTGAAGCTTGAGTTCCCCCCATGGGTCTGAGCTGTCAGTGGTAGCCTAGCTACCGGTGGGGCCTCCCTTGCTGAATAGGTGGAAGGTGAGGGGTCAGACAAAGAAGTACTCCATTTTGAGGAGAGTGGGAAGTAGGTAGAGGGGGAAAGGTAATGAACCTTTGGACTTCCTGTTGTCGGCCCATGGAGGGGACAAGAAAGAAACTGGGTTGGCACACCAAGCCACTAATTAAAGTGGAGGCCCGAACCTTGCATTAGCCAGCGAAGGAGGCTGCCTTCAGCAGTCAGTGAAAATCCTGTAGAGTTTAGTAATGCCGACTGGCGATCGGAGGGACTCCTTGCTGGGCCCTGCGGGGGGATGCCCCGAGGCCACTGTGGGTCTCAGTAACGGATGGCAGGAAACAACCCAAGGGTTAAGTGTGATCTGTGAACTCGAACGTGCGTCCTGCGAATCTTCACTTAAAGCTAATGAGCAAAATGGATAGATCAAGAAATGTAATGAATCTTAACGTGCCTTGTTCTACCAATGTCCCATACCTGCTCAGAAACCGAGCTAAAGTCACCTTGTCGACGTCTGGCCATCCCACAGAAGTTAGTCCCAGGGACCCAGAGCCGGCAGTAGCTCGAAGCCATCGTCAAGAGATCGACGCGGGATGAATTGAAGGAGGTGATGTGATGCTTTTACTATGCAAAAGCGAAAAATGGGGGCTCAGAAGTAGAAGTTTTCAAGGTATGGAGAGAGCGGAACCCAGATATGAGACCTACCTTAGACTCAAAGAAGCTTGCCAGTCAACGACGATACATACTCGGCAGTGGAAAATTCACAGCAGAACAACTTACTGATATTCAGAGAAACGCAGAGTATGTTCTTCGTTCGAACTACCCACATGACGAACATGTAGAATTTGATAACGATGGTCCTGTTGAAGGTTCATCTCTTTCCAATGAAACTCACGTCAGTGGTGAAAATTCATCTGGCAATGAATTACACGATACGGACATCATGCGAAATCTCCTTCGACGCGAAATAGAGTTCGTCAACTTCCATTTCAATCTCGTGCACCGTTAAGGAGAATATACGAAAATGCCAAAGCTAAGAGTGTGATAGAGACAGCAAATTCTATTTTAAATGGGGTGGTACAGACCCCAGGTAGAGATCTAGATATTACTGAAATCAGTCACATCGTGTATGCAACTGGTCTCTCTCTGAGTCTGATCTCTCAGATAATTTTGGGGCCAGCCAAGAACATCTACAGCCGACAGCAAAACACAGTAAACAGCTCTGTACCCCCATGGACGAAGAGAATAATGAAACGGATAGCCGACACTCGGCGTGAAATATCACTCTTAGCTGAGGCATCTTCTAAATCAACGCACACCACTAAAGTTCAACGAAAAATATTCAATGTTGAACAAAAATACCGAATTGAAAATGACACAAGCAGGTTAATCGTAGTTGAGAAGCTTAAAGAGAAAATTTAAGCATGGGCTCAACGAATTAGACGTTACCATCGTAGAATTGATTTCCTTGTACAGAACCGGTTGTTTGAAACACGTGAAGAGATTCTGTCGCAATCTGACTCAAAAACCGAATGGCAACGCTGTCACTCCTTCAAAAGATGACGTCGAAGCATTTTGGGCAGGAATCTGGGAGCAGAGCAAATCCTACTATAAAGACGCATCTTGGATTTAATCAGAAGTTCATGCTACAGATGAATTTGTGGAAAGAGTGGAAGATGTTCACGAATTCTCGGAAGAGGACCTCTTCCAAGCAATTAAGAACATGGGAAACTGGAAATCCCCAGGGGTTGACAATATCCAGATTTATTGGCGTAAAAAATTAACAGCAATACATTCTCATCCAGCAAAGGCTGTTAATAACATTTAGAATACCCAAAGGAACTCCCGGAATGGCTCACACGCGGTATCACGTATTTACTACCCAACTACCCTTACTACCAAAAGTCATAAGGCAGGCTAAAATCATGAAACACGATCAGGATATTTTGAACTCAAATAACAAAACAAAATCAATGTGGGATATAGTAAAAAATGCGACCAAACCAACTAGAAACCTTGTAGAGAATGTTGTTTTAAAAGATAACGATAGAGATGTGAACGATCCGGCAACAGTGGCTAGTCTCTTTAACCAATACTTTTCGAGAATTGCTGTCGATCTCACTAAGGGTTTTCAGCCACAAAATTCAACATCTGACGTTTCCCTAAAAGTCTTAGACACTATGTTCGTTTCCGAAACCTCTTCCTATGAAATTCTCAAAATAATCGGTAAATTAAAAATAAATATTCGGCCGGTTTAGATGAATTTCCGGATTGTTTGTTAAAGACGTGCGCGCCAGCCATTATACACCCGTTAACTCACATATTTAATGCATCCTTATGCACCGGAATTTTTCCAGATATTTTTAAAACACCTAAGATTAAGCCGCTCTTCAAAAAAGGCAACAAAAATGAAGTTCAAAATTATCGGCCAATTTCTCTTTTGTCAGTTTTTTCAAAAATATTAGAGAGACTTTTTTATGTGCGAATGGAAACCTTTCTGAATAAACACGACGCGTTTTCAAATTGCCAACATGGATTCCGGAAATCAAAATCTACGGAAACAGCCATTTTTTCTTTTCTTAAGGATGTTGCCTCATCATTGGATCAAAACGAAGCAACTATTGGAATATTTTTAGATCTTTCAAAAGCTTTTGACGTCATTGATCATAACATTTTACTTTCAAAATTACCTTCGTATGGAATCCGTGGTATTGCTCTAGATTGGCTATGTTCGTACCTTAAGCAACGATCTCAGAGAGTAGAAATACCTTACTGGAATGATGGAACTTTATGTACACACCTTTCCGGTTCTTTGCCAATTGCACGTGGTGTCCCGCAAGGATCAATTTTAGGCCCTATTCTCTTCCTATTATACGTAAATGACATGCCCTTAGCGATTCGAAACGGAAGAACAGTTCTCTTTGCGGATGATACAAATATTCTTTTCAACAAAGAAACCGTAAATAGTACAATATCGGACGTTTCAAATTGGTTCCGTAATAACAAATTAAAAGTAAATGAAAATAAAACAGTTTCAATGCAGTTTTCCATATCAAATAAAAAATTCTGTACTCCATTGAAAATGAACGGTGTGCCATTGACTGATGTTAATGTAACAAAATTTTTAGGTCTATCAATTCAGTCAAACCTCAAATGGAATGCCCACTTAAATGAATTGAACACAAAATTAAGCTCATTATGCTACGCGTTCAGAATTCTTTCAAATTCCGTCAGCCTTCATACAGCTCGTTGTGTATATTTTGCCAATGTTCACTCCCGCCTGAGATATGGCATAATATTTTGGGGAAACACATCTTATAGTTCACAGACTTTCAGATTACAAAAAAGAATTGTACGAATAATAAGCAAATCCAACCCACGTGATTCTTGTAAGTCACTCTTTATTAATCTAGGAATTTTACCATTACTTTGTCTCCTGATTTACGAATCAGTAGTTTTTGTCAAAAATGACTTACTTAAGGACGGGAATATATTTTCAGCAAACGCCGATGTCTATAAGTATAACACACGACGTAGTAATCATATTCACCAGGTGGCAGTATCAACAGCTCACTACAAAAAATTCACATACAATTCATGTACATTACTCTACAACACTTTGCCAGAAGACATTAAACGATTAAATTCAATAGAAAAGTTTAAGTCCCAAGTAAAATCTTTTCTGCTGCATAACTGTTTCTATACAATTCGAGACTATACCGAGCATCAAAAAGGAAAGTATAATTAATTTTAACAATGATAGTTAATGTAATTATTTATCATTTGGACTGTATAATTCTAAAGAACCTGTAACAAGTATTGTACCACAGTTTCTGGGTTGATGGCCCCCATCTCGATCAGGTTTTTCGTCCAGTTTCCCTGATCCTTGAGCAAATGCTGAGATGGTCCCTTGTTTTGCTTCTGGACTTAAATGTAACTTCATTATTTGTGCACGTCTTCTGAATTTCAGTGGGAAATATAGTTATTCAAATTATCGTTTTTCATATTATCGCGGCAAAAAGTATTATTCTTTCATGAAGAACATGAGGGTTCAGGGCAGGAATTTATAGCTAATTTACCTTTGAAAATATATTTTATTATATAGGAGCGAATATTTTGTCAACAAAATTAGAAAAAAAAACCTCTCTTTTCTGTATTCAAAATTCGACTAGAATATGGTTTAGGATAGAGACCACAGAATTATGAAAACGTGCACAAAATTCACTTCTCCCCATAGCTCGTCATACGCAGTTTTTAACTGTTTTTGACGTAAATAAATAAAAAATAAATAAAGAGGAGACAGCTCTTTGGTGAAGAACTACAAGCCAATCACGTGTCTGCCAGTACTGTACTAAATTATAACTGCAACTATGGCTGACAAAATGTACAGACACTTAGAGAAGAATCATTTGATGCCACATGAACAAAAATGATATCGTAAAGGCTCTTATGTCTGTAAGGAAATTTTGCTACTGAATAAAGTCATCTTGAATGATGTAAAGAAACGGAAACGTAATTTGAGCAAGGCTTGGATTAACTTCCAAAAGGTCTTTGATAGTGTACCACACGATTGTATTTTGAAGACTCTGGATATCTATCGATTTCATCCTAGACTTTGAATTTTACAAGGCTAGTATGAAGCCGTGGAGTACCAGGTTATTAATCCACAGCGGAAAGGAAGCAGTACAAACCAGAAATATTCGGATCAACAGGGGTATTTTTCAAGGACATTCACTATCCTCTCTGCCGTTTTGCATCAGTTTGATCCCACTATCTAGACAGTTGTCGCAAGCTGACTTTGGTTACAAGGTTCATGGTGATAAAA
The DNA here is from genome assembly GCA_031308135.1 of Acheta domesticus. Classification (NCBI taxonomy): domain Eukaryota; kingdom Metazoa; phylum Arthropoda; class Insecta; order Orthoptera; family Gryllidae; genus Acheta; species Acheta domesticus. The sequence continues at coordinate 147,672,717 of JAHLJT010008446.1, read as the reverse complement.
GACCTGTATCACATTTGTTTTACATGGGTGATCTGAAAGTGTTAGCTAAGAATGAAGCAATTCTCTCCCAAATGCTGTCTGTCGTGATTGACTTTACCAACGACATCTACATGAAGTTTGATCTTGACAAGTGTGCAAAAATCAATTTAAAAAGAGACAAACACAACGTCAGAGAGCATTGAAGTTGATATGCACACTGTGATTCAAGATCTTGAGCCAGGTAAAACTGACAAATATCTGGGAATTGAAGAATGTGAGACCATCTCGAACGACACAATGAAAGAGAATTCGCAGGGAGTATTACAGAAGAGTGAGACTGGTCCTGCAGTCCGCTCTGAATTCCAGGAAAAAAATATCAGCAATAGGTAGTTTGGCAGTGCCTGTAGCCGAATAGTTTCAGACTAGTGGACTAGACTGAGCAAGAAATTCACGTCATGGATCGAAAAACCAGAAAACTGCTAACAATGCATCATGTTGCCCACCCTTGAGCTGATGTACATAGACTTTGTGTCACGTAAGGAAGGAAGAAGAGGCTTCAGACAAATGGAGGCCTCCTGGCACAACGCAGTAGTCGGGACGGGAAAGTATGTAGTCAGTCATCAAGATGACCCTCTAATGTGGCAGGTCATGAAATCTGACCGAAGAATGGGAAACAGAGGTATTCTTCGTGTAGCAAGAAGCATTGCGAACAAGACTGCAAGACACGCAGAATGACAGAGACACTGATTTTCTGGTGCTTCTTAACGTGAAATGTGAGACAAAAATGTTGGCAATCGAGATCAGTCGAATGTGAGGCGTAAAAGCACAGGTTGTACTGATAGTTATCGGAGCTCTGGGATTTGTTCCGCAAAATGTGAGTAAGAACTTATCTAAACTCCCTGGTAATTCAAAAGACTGGGAAGTGCAAGAAATTGCTTTATTTGGAACTGTCCACATTTCGTGTAAAGTATTGTAGAGGCACTGATAGTCACCGGATCTGCTCCTTAGGTAGCTGGTTGCAACCTGGAGTAGATTTTATATCCAGCCGACTCATAACAACTTTAGTCGTGCTGTAATGGAATAATAATAATAATAATAATAATAATACCTTGCCAGTCAACGACGATACATACTCAGCAGTGGAAAATTCGCAGCAGAACAACTTGCTGACATTGAGAGAAATGCGGAGTATGTACTTCGCTCGAACAATCCACATGACGAACATGTAGAACTTGAAAATGATGATCCCGTGGAAGGTTCATCTCTTTCCAGTGAAACACACGTCAGTGGTGAAAATTCATCTGGCAATGAATTACACGACAAGGACATAATGCGAAATATCCTTCGGCGCGAGATAGAAAGAGTTAGTCAACTTCCGTTTGAATCTCGCGAACCGTTAAGGAGAATATACGAAAATGCCAAAGCTAAGAGAGTGATAGAAACAGGGAATTCTGTATTAAATGAGGTGGTCGAGACCCCAGGCAGAGATCTAGATATTACTGAAATCAATCACATCATATATGCAACTGGATATCTAGTATCTCAGATAATTTTGGGGCCAGCCAAGAACACCGACGGCCGACAGCAAAACAGAGTAAACAGCTCTGTACCCCCATGGATGAACAGAATTGAGAAACGGATAGCCGACACCCGGCGCGAAATATCACTATTAGCTGAGGCATCTTCTAAATCAACGCACACCTCTAAAGTTCAATGAAAAATATTCAATGTTGAACAAAAATACCAAATTGAAAATGACACCAGCAGGCTAATGGTAGTTGAGATGCTAAAAGAGAAAATTCAAGCATGGGCTCAAAGAATTAGACGTTAAAAACGTAGAATAGATTTCCGTGTACAGAACCGGTTGTTTGAAACAGACGCGAAGAGATTCTATTGCAATCTGACTCAAAAACCGAATGGCAAAGCTGTTACTCCTTCAAAAGATGACGTCGAAGCATTTTGGGCAGGAATCTGGGAGGAGAGCAGATCCTACAACGAAGACGCATCTTGGCTGCAATCTGAAGTTGATGCTGCCGATGAACTTGTAGAAACAGTGGAAGATGTTCACCAATTCTCGGAAGAGGACCTCTTCCAAGCAATTAAGAACATGGGAAACTGGAAGTCCCCCGGGATTGAGAAGATCCAGATTTATTGGATTAAGAAATTTACAGCAATACATTCTCATCTTGCAAAGGCTGTTAATAAAATTTTAGAAAACCCAAAGGAACTCCCGGAATGGCTCACACGCGGCATCACATATTTGCTACCCAAAGCGGGAGACAGCTCTTTGGCGAAGAACTACAGGCCAATTACTTGTCTGCCAGTACTGTACAAAGTTATCACTGCAGCCATAGCTGACAAAATCTAGATAAGAATTATCTAATGCCATCTGAACAAAAAGGATGTCGTAAAGGCTCTTATGGCTGTAAGGAAATCTTGCTACTGAATAAAGTCATTTTGAATGATGTAAAGAAACGCAAACGTAATTTGAGCATGGCTTGGATTGACTACCAAAAGGCCTTTGATAGTGTACCACACGATTGGATTTTGAAGACCCTGGAGATCTATCGATTTCATCCCAGACTTATTGAATTTTGCAAGGCTAGTATGAAGTCGTGGGGTACCAGGTTACTAATACACAGCGGAAAGGAAGCAGTAGAAACCAGAAATATTCAGATTTACAGGGGTATTTTTCAAGGAGATTCAGTATCCCCTCTGCTGTTTTGCATCAGTTTGATCCCACTATCGAGACAGTTGTCGCAAGCTGACTTTGGTTTTAAGCTCCATGGTGATGAAAGGCCAGTATCACATTTGTTTTACATGGATGATGTGAAAGTGTTTGCTAAGAATGAAGCGATTCTCTCCCAAATGCTTTCTGTCGTGTATGACTTTAGCAATGACATCTGCATCAAGTTTGGTCTTGACAAGTGTGCAAAAATCAATTTAAAAAGAGGGAAACTCACAACGTCTGAGAACATTGAAATTGATACGCACACTGTGATTCAAGATCTTGAGCCAGGTAAAACTGACAAATATCTGGGAATTGAAGAATGTGAAACCGTCTCGAACGACAGAATGAATGAGAGAATTCGTAGGGAGTATTATAGGAGAGTGAGACTGGTCCTGCAGTCCGCTCTGAATTCCAGGAATAAAATATCAGCAATAGGTAGTTTGGCGGTACCTGTAGCCGAATACAGTTTTGGACTAGTGGACTGGACTGAGCAAGAAATTCGCACCATGGATCGAAAAACCAGAAAACTGCTAACAATGCATCATGTTTCCCACCCTCGAGCTGATATACATAGACTTTATGTGTCACGTAAGGAAGGAGGAAGAGGCCTCAGACAAATTGAAGCCTCCTGGCACAACGCAATAGTCGGGTTGGGGAAGTATGTAGTCAGCCATCAAGATGATGATCCTCTAATGAGGCAGGTCATGAAATCTGACCGAAGAATGGGAAACAGAGGCATTGTTAGTGTAGCAAGAAGCATTGCGAAGAAAACTAGGCAAGACACGTCGAATAACACAGACACTGAACTTCTGATGCTGCTAAACATGACGTGTGAGACACAAAAAATGTTAAAGAAATCGTGTAGAGACAAACCACTCCACGGACAATACCTAAAAAGAATGGACAAGGTGCAGATCAATAAAGATCAATCATTTATGTGGCTTAAAAGGGGAGGAATGAAGCCAGAATCGGAAGCACTTGTAATAGCTGCCCAAGATCAGGCGTTGAGAACACGACATTATGATAAAGCGGTTCTCAAGATTTCCCAAGATGATAAATGCCGCATTTGCCAGGAGCAAGTAGAAACCATTGATCATATTGTCTCAGCTAGTCCAATCCTAGCAAAGACCGAATACCTGAAAAGACATGACAGGGTGTGTAGCTACCTCCACTGGCAGATCTGTACCGCCTTCGAAGTTCCAAACACATGCCCCAAGTGGTACGAACACTCACCAAAACCGGTGACGTCTGTTGGATTGTGTACGATATTGTACGACCAACAAATTCAAACTGATCGCACGATAGCGGCAAACAAACCGGATATAGTTATCCGGGATTTGGCGAAAAAATCGTGTTTACTTATTGATGTTGCTGTACCTTGCGATCAAAACGTCGTTACCAAGGAGGCAGAGATACGTCTTAAATACAAGTGTTTGGAAATCGAGATCAGCCGAATGTGGGGCGTAAAAGCACAGGTCGTCCCGATAGTTATCGTAGCTCTGGGATTTGTTCCGCAAAATTTGAGTAAGAACTTGTCTAAACTCCCTGGTAATTCAAAATATTGGGAAGTGCAAGAAATTGCTTTATTTGGAACAGCCCGCATTTTGCGTAAAGTATTGTAGAGGCACTGATAGTCACCGGATCTGCTCCTTAGGTAGCTGGTTGCAACCTGGAGTAGATCTTATATTCAGCCGACTCATAACATCTTTAGTCGTGATGTAATGGGATAATAATAATAATAATAATAATAATAATAATAATAATAATAATAATAATAAACTCCCAGGTAATTCAAAAGACTGGGAAGTGCAAGAAATCGCTTTATTTGGAACAGCCCACATATTGCGCAAAGTATTGTAGAGGCACCGACAGTCCCTAGATCTACTCCTTAGGTAGCTTTGGTTGCAACCTGGAGTAGAATTTATATTCAGCATACACATAACATATTTAGTCGTGATATAGAGGAATAATAATAATACACCGTCTCCAGTGGCGCATGCGGTTGCAACAGCTGTCACTTACACCGAAGAGGCTGCAGGTTCGTGTCTTGCCTAGGCATGGTCGTACTTGTGATTGTCCCGTCACCCATCATCATCCTATCACCCCATAATCCATAATCCAAGGCTTAACCTTATCTTACCAAGTGATAGAGCCGAAAAAGCTGATCTGCATAAAGTCACACGTTAATTTCTCTGGGATCAGATATGATTGGGCCAGGGAAGATGACGTGTAGTGTGGTCGTAAATGCCCGAAAATGCATATAATAATAATAATAATAATAACGTGGATATTCATGTGTGGAAAGAAGTGAAAAAAGAAAATAATAATTAATGGGTTCGGGTAGCCGAGATCGCCAAGGGCTGCCTTCTGCAGTCAGTGGAAATTTCGTAGGGTTAAGTAATACCGACTTCCAATCGGAGGGACACTTGCTGGGCCAGGATGTCCCGAGGTCACTAAGGGTCGCAGAAATGGATGACGGGAAATAACCCATGGGTTAAGTGTGATCTGTGAACTCGAGCTCACAGATCACACGGTCACCGATGAACTGTCAGGTCTGTTTTACCTTATGTGCTACAACTAAGTAAACTAGTGGTGCTTTCAACGCACATACTTTCTCGCACTTCTTCTATATGGCCCTTAATGCCATTCCACTACTTCAGGAACCAGCAAAAGTGTTTTCTACCAGCAAACCTTTTTCCGTTCCCAAACTCGAAATCCGATCCTCTAAGTTAACGAACCGGCACTTAAACCAATACGCCACACTAGCACCGTATGGGTCGTACAGAGGTATGGTTACAAAATGGTACAAAATGGTAAACGCCGTACACCGTATGGTCGTACAAAATGGTAAACGCATGATAAAGAAACAATTAATACGATGGTACAAATCCAAGAAGAGATGGGAAAAATCGTTTAAAGTAAAAAATTCGAAAAAATGTATACACTTTCAGTTCATTTATCGTAATTATCAATATTTGTGATTCAAATGGCTTCACATAATTTTCAATAAAATTTCTAGAATTCTCAATAATTTCGTGACAACAGAAAATGCTGACTAATAATATTCCACGACCAGGACTCAAAACGGCGAAGCTTCCCTCGGATGAGCTGTGCCAGTGCTCGCTGAATACGACTGCGACCACTAGGGCTATGCATTACATTTACACTTGTATAATAGTAATAAGTATATGGTGGTTTTATATCTCGCATTATAAATCGCTCTTCAGAATTCGGTAAAATCAAGAAGGAAAGAGCAAAATCCAACAACAGCGGCGTAAACATAAGTACTCACCTTACATTATTCTAGAATGGGGCAGGGTTGTGCTGAAAAATCAGAGAATGTAAAAAAATGCCCTTAGGGGTCTCAAAGAATGTATCTGGGAAGATGATAACAGAAAAACCAGTTCAAGTTAGTAATTAGTAATCTAAGTTCTGCGAGAAAGTCTGAGTCATTCTATAACACCACTAGTTTTTCTAAATTTAGCAACAGGTTTTATCAATTTTTTTGTTATTAGACCCCAGCAATAAGAGTTTTTCTCGCGAAAATTCCTCGATTTCCGGCGCACGATTACATAACATTCTCTTCTTACGAAGTATTCTTAAGGCGAGAAAGTAATAATTTCGGAACCGTTAAGGATATGTGAGTTGATCGCATGCGTTCTGGTTATATTGTATTTCAATTTAACGTTGAAATACTCATAATTTTTCTTAAATTGGTTTATACAGATATACACAAGACCACGATTAATTTCACATGACATACGTTTCAGAAATCAATAACAGAGTTTAAAAAGTTTTTAAAAGATGCAATTTGGAAAAACACACACAAGTCCTGTATATTTATCTGCTGTGGTTCTATTCGTGAGTAGAAGTACTTCAAATGATTTTCAGTAAAGTTTCTACACTCAATGGTTTTTTCTGCAACACCATATTCATCAAATTAAAATCCCTGTCTGGGATTCGAATCCGGCATTTTCCGAAGTATGGCGCTCAGCCCCGACACGCATTAACCACCTTTGCTCTTGGAGTGAGATGCGGACTGACTATTTATGTATTAGTCAAAACGTAATTGTATCAGGTCTATCATTAGGAAGCTAGTAATTGTCAACATGCGAAAAACGTGTGTTTTGGGCGACCAAGAAAGGCAGCGGTGAAGGGCTTACTTTATCCGACGAACGACATCAGAGAAATAACTACTGCGAGAACGTCTGTGCCATTCTATAGCACCATTAGTTTATTTATTTACCGTCCCTTATTATACACGTAGAGAAAATTTAAAGAAAAAAATTGGAGCGGTTTTGGAGATTTTTCTTTTTGTAAATTTGAAGCGAAGATAACACAGAAACGACTGTTTTTTTTTTTCAGAAATGAGTTCATAACATTTTTAAAGAGCTAATTTTGTACAAGACACTTTGTCTGAGGTAAAAATTGCTATTTACAATTTTGTAGTTTTAAAAACATTTTCTTTTTGCAATTTTCGAAAAAGCAAGTATTTCGTAGAAGTTGGGCTAAGACTATAATTTTTATCGTCCCTCATTACATAAGTGAAGAAAAGTTAAAGAAAAAATTTGGAGCGGTTTTTACTCGTTTTTCCAAAAAATGGTACATGACCTTTTTGAAAGTGCTAATTTTGTACAATTGACTTTGAGGCAAAAAATCTATATCCTCAATTTTGCAGTTTTTAAATATTTTTTTGGAATTTTGAAAAATTGGGGATATCAACGAAAATGATACCTACATCATTACCTTAAACTCCTTCGTACTATTCAACAACAAAATTTAATCAAAAAATTTGGAGCCATTTTGTTTTAACTTCGAGAATGTCCGACGGGCTTGATGTAAAGTACCCCCAAAAATTAAAACATCGGTTTCAAATTCCAGGAACCTTGACATCAGTAAAAACGATCTGGGAATATCAATTTTGAAGAAAATCGGCTGAACGGTTTAGGCGCTAGCGTTGACCACGGACGGACAGACGGACGTTTTCTCGTCAATCGATTTTGGTGTATCAAGAAGCAACAAAACAAGGATTTTGACTACACCACGAGAGAGAGGATTTTTTTTCTAACTTTAGCAACAGTCCGTTTTTACCCGTTTTTTCGTTACCAGACCCCAGCTGTAAGAGTTTTTCTGGCGAAAATTTGCCGTTTTCCGGCGCAGGATTACATAACTTTCTCTTCTTACGAAGTATTCGTAAGGGGAGAAAGTAAATGTAACATGTTTTGAAACAATGATGTGATCTTAATGTTTACAATACCGTAAAAAACAATAACTTTATAGTCATCAGAAACATCTCCCTAAATTACAGTAGACGAAATGTGGATATGAACTCAAATGTAAAATTTGTTCATATATGTACTTAGGTCAAAGTTCTGGCAAATTGAAAGAGTACGTGAACACAATATTAGCCAACTTTCTTATCGACGTGGAATCAATTTCGAGAACCCAATTATACTTAAACAAGTGTTTAATTATTATTCAAGACAGTCTCGAAATGCTTAATATTAGGACACATACGGCTATGAATACGATAACAAATGAATGCATTAGCCAATATATATGAGTAATTCAATATAAAATGAGTCAAATACGGAGGTTGCTGGAAACGTTTGTGGAATCTAGTAGGCTATATCCTGTGAGCGTTCTTTAATTGACACGTTAGTAAAATTTGGCATTTGTTATGCCTAATTCAACTGAAAATCCGTATCAGAGTGATGTACGTATGTATATATATATATATTGTAACCGAACGTGTAGGTCGGCTGTGGGGAATTTCCATGGGAATGTGGCTTTCTTTGAAATTTTGAAAAAAAACAAACACAAAGTTGAAACCACAAACATCAATATAATTGGACACGTGTTGAGAGCAAAAAAATTACAGGATGTCAATACCATTGACGCTTACATTCCAAAAAAACAGCAAACTTTAACAATATTCTGGAAAAAAAACATGAAAGGAAAATCAACTGTAAGAGACTACATGTTTCCTTTAAGTATACAACCAAAAAAGTCTACTAAGTAAGAAATGTGAAGTAAGCATTTTGTACAAATGCCAATGGTACCATTCATCAAACAAATTAGATTTCAGATTTCAGTAGTCAACATTCAGTTTAAGAAACTTCATATCTTGTCTTTCAGATTTCTTAAAACTCATTTTATTTTCTAAAGAATTAGCCACAAATGCATATTGAATGCAAAAGTTAGCACCCATTATGAATTTCTGACCATGTCTTGCCTTTCATATCCACTGTTTTTCACCCACCAACAACTCAAATTTATCTTCCGAACCTGAGGTCAGTGCGCACATATATTTATTTTAATTTAATCATTGATTTCTCTCAATGTACATTTCGCGAGACATGGAGAAACATCTATTTTGTTAGCGATGCTAAAACTAGGCAAAATTTATTGAAATCACTGTGAAACACTTCTTTTTTCTTTTTAGAACGTTAGCAAATGTATACAAATACCCTAAGATTCTTGAATCATCTAGAAAGTCTATTTCTTGAAACAACTTGAAAACTAATACGAATTTATAATTTACATTAAAAAAATTAACCAATTTCAACATTCAAGATTCACAGCCTTCATAATTACACCGTCTTAAAAGTCTGCACACGTAGAAGTCTTGACGAAAAGTTGCTGAACTTTACGGGGCCTGGAAAACCCAGCTTTCATGACCTCTTCGCGAGCCCCCGACGAGCAGCTTGCCCGCCTCTCTTATTACGGCGAACGCGGGGTTTCACGCAGTAGTGCCAGTTCGTAGTTTTTTTGACAGAATTTTAGTGGCAGTTCGTAGTAGTTTAAAAAATCTAGGAAGAGTAAACATAAATCGAATACCGACCTCATTTCGTCGTCTATGGCCTCACCAAACGGCGACGCTTGCAGCGATCAGTGGCGGCGGCTAGCGCCCGAGTGCAAATGCCTCAGCGCAGTACAAATTCTCCGTAACGACGCCAAATTCCAACGTCCAAAGACACTGGCGCAGCAACTCCCTGGACCGTTCCACCTCCAGGTATCATCATTACCACACCTGCTTCCCAAAAAGCTCACTGTCTCCGCCTCTGCTCAATGTTCTACTATCTGCCTCCCAAAAACCTCACTCTCCGCCTCTGCTCACTGTTCTACCATCTGCTCTGACCGTTGCTCCACGCCCCTTCGCCGCGCACGTCAACACCGCGTAGGGGTGACAACTCTCCGCTTGCGCCTCCCCTCCAGCGACCGCTGATAAGGCGGCGGGCTCGCCGCCGCCGCGGCAGCGCGAGCGCGCGGCGAATCTTGCTGACAGTCTTTTTCTTATTGACAAATTGTTTGGGGCCTAGCGAGCTCAGGATCGCTACAATATATATATATATATATATATATATATATATATATATATATATATACACACACACACATAGCATTTTGAAGAAAGTAGGCGAGTGTCAAAATGAAAATCTCACGTGATTTCAAATATGATGTGACACTAAAGTAATGCATCGATCGACTTCATTCGTATTTTGGGAATGAAGCTCGATCCAAGAATTGTGTTTAAAGTTGGTTAGCAGAATTTCAACGAGAACGCATCGCCCTCATTGACAAATTTCGTGAGGGTCGTCCAGCAACATCTGTTGTTGCAACTTGTGATGCTGTGCGAGACCCGATGAATGGAGATCGACATATGACATACCGAGAGATTCAAGCATCCTTGGGCATTGACATGAAGGCAGTACTCATGATTTTGCATGAACATTTCAACGTACGGAAGCTATGTAGCCTTTGGATTCCACACAACTCGCCACAAGCACAAACACAGCGTCGTGTCAACTGGCGCAAAGAAATGCTTAAGAAATTGAACAGAGATCGTTCAAATTTGGTCTACAACATTGATATTGGTGACGAAACTTGGGTTTATTCCTACGAACCCGAAACTAAAAAGCAATCTACTGTTTGGGTATTTCAAGATGAGCTCAAACAAACCAAAGTTGTCTGTTCACACAGTGCTGCGAAGTAAATGATCGCATGGTTCTTTGGTGTAACTGGAAATTTAGCAACCGTGGCGTTAGAGAATCGTAAAACACTCAATGCTGATTAGTACAATCACAATTTGCCGGAAGTCATTGGAGGGATAAAAAATAAACAAAATAGGCGAATCATTCTCCACTATGGCGATGCCAGTGTTCATTCGGGGCATCACACCCCTGAATTTTTAGCAAGTGAAAGTGTGGAAATAGTTCACATTGCCAAATGTGAAATAATGTTTCATAGGATTTATTACCTAATGATCTTTTTTTTGCTTATGTGGTTAGCGACTTTCGTTGCCTTAAGAAGCAGTCGATATTCCGGATTTTGGTTTCTGTAGTTTCAGTTTTAGAGTGAAAGAAGCGCTTCACAAACTGGAACGAATGTGGATTTCCCATCCTTTATCAACACTGAAATCATTGTTGAGGACGTAAGAACTATTTAAAAGACACACGGAATACGGCGACGGTGTAGAAATGCGGCAAGTACCGACGAGATCGCGCAGCGCTCGGTGCGAAGTCCGTAGCTGTGACGTGCTGTGCCGTCAGCCGCAGAGGGGAGGCAATGTCCGGCCCACCCCTATCTGGGGGAGAGCAGCCAGATAAATACGCCGGTCCGCTGACCACTAGCTTTTCTTGTTCGAGTTGTCGTCGAATACGTTTCTTGCTTGAGATTGTGTCGAATGCGCTACTTGCTCCAGATTTTAGTCGAAGTTACGACGTTACTGTGAAAGAATGTAATAAGAGTTGTAAGAGGCCGAAGTAGTGGCGATAATTAATTATCTAGTGGACTGTGTAGCTAGTAGTAGGGAAGAGAATGAATGCTGATTTGGTCAAGAGAAAAGTACGTTAGATTACGTGAAGAACAATCTGGTGGAGCAATACGCAAAAACAATTGTTGAGTAAATCGAGTGCGCGACGCCCATGAACTGAGTCATTCACGCTGTCGCAAGACTGCCATCGTGCGGAGAACTTTTAGCACGCGGGCGTGCAGTAAAATTAATCGCTCTAAAACAATCCGAACGAGAGGAAGAAGAGGCCGGAATGAGAAGAAGCAGCCCGGACCGAGAAGAAGAGGAAGCCGGAACGAGAAGAAGAGGAGGACCGAACGAGAGGAAGAAAAGAAGACGAGGACCTAGCGGTGCTTCCAGAGCGCCGAGTCTACGCAGTCGCGAACGCCAGGGGCTGGCGAGCACGAGAAACACAAGGTCGTCCGGAACGCGCTCCGAGGGTTGCGGAAAGGTAACGGGACGTCAGAGGGGAGAGGGCATTTTGACTCCAAGGTCGCCGTTCGCGAGCCGCAGCCCAAAGCGGTACCGCGATGAACAGCAGTGAATTCTATCAAGCAGAGACTGTTAGAATACCTGAAATTAACTCGTTCCAAAGCAGAAACTTTTGATTTCGCTACTAAGGGAACGAATGCCTTAAGAATTAGATATTATTATTTTATGTTCGATGTAAATGATTTCTTTGATTTTCCTTGATTTTGTGGAAATTCAGAGTAATGAAATTGACCGATGAAATGAAACGATGCGCCTACCATTGCGCGAGTTCATGATTTCATCTATGCTGACGACCAAGCATATGCAGTGAAAGATAGCCGGATCAAAATTGCCGTCAATCGGCTACAGCGTGCCGCAAATGCACTGTCGAAGTGGAGTGCGGAAAACGGTCTCACGCTGAACACACAGAAATGCTTCATTTTCACATACAAACACAACATGCACACTGTCGCTCTCATCCGCCTCAATGCACAGACTCTTCCGTGGCAAAACACTATCACTTACCTTGGTATTACTCTCGATCATAGGCTCATCTGGAAAGCTCATTTAAAAGAAGCGCGACAAAATATGACGTGGCGCATCACCTCTCTTCTGCCACTTTTTAGAAGCCGCTCTCTTAAGGAAAAGAATAAAATTCGCCTCTACCTCGCATGCGTAAGAAGCGTGGGGCTCTACGCGTGTGAGGTATGGGCCACAGCTTCTGATACAAACCGCGACCGCCTCATTCGGGCAGAAAATTATTTCATACGAGTAGCACTAAAACCGCTTCCAGGCGATGCCTACGCGAATGTATTACGCTCACACAACACACAAACTATTACATCAGTTATTCACATTCTCGCTACGGAAAGAATTAACACCATCTTCACAAACATTGACACATACCCCTCTTTCACCCATTCATACAATATTACTCAAAACAAACGCGATGCAAACCTAAGAAACTCCCTACAGATATCATTTTGCAAAAACCTACATAAACACACAATCACTCACCTATCACCTCTCTAACAACACTAAAAATCTCATAGACTTATCTCCATTAAAACGCACACAAACTCACACATTTTCAAAAGTAAAACACCAGCTAAGCCGCAGGAACAGCTCCCATCAATTTTCTTTTTCTTTTCTGTCCATTGTAAATAAACTTAGTATTAGTATTGTATAAAATTCCGTGTATGAGTGTTTACTCACGCTAGTCTGCATACTATCCATATCGCATGTTGTATTTAGTATTTTGTTTATATTAAGGGTAAAGTTTCCATGTATGTACATATTAGTCGTAAGCTAGACAGTAAGCTAGGTGTAAGTTAATATATATGCTAGAAAATTAGTCAGATTACCAATCACTGTAAATATTAACATAGGTATACCTGTATGTAAAACTTGTATATATGTAAATGAATGAAGCTTAACAAAGGAAAGAGACTGGTAGTGTGCGCCAACTGGGAGGGTGGCAGAGGGAAGACGCCATTTCATCACTTTTTGGAGGCAATCGAAAGGCAGCCAAACAGAATCAATCAACAAAGTCCAGATTAAAACTCGCGGGCGCCCAAAAATGAGACAATCATAAGGGGCGCCCGCAGGAACAATTCCAAATAAACATCTGAGGACAGCATCACGGATGAGCTCCACACTGGTGCAGGCCGTCAAACTGAAGAAGCCACACGGGTCCCATCTCAGCGCATTACTACGCCCTGATGGAGGTCGCAGCATGGCGGCTGAAACGTTGGCACCTGTGCCTTGGACGCGGCATCTCCCTGATAGCCATGTAAGTACTAACTCCGGCCGCGGAAGCCTACACTCTCAATGGAAACCTGGTTTAAGAAACGAAACAAGTAATCGGAAAAGAAAATACATTAATTGGAAACAGTGAGACATGTCTCAGTCCATTATTACTGTCTCACTGTTCCCAAAAACATGTAATTTCAGACTAACGTGATATATTCATAATTGGTCATAATCTTCAAATCCAAATCACCATCTTGTTGAAATTATTAACTTTAAGATTATATAATGAAATTCGGCCAATACTTCATGTACTGAAAGAATAGCCGCAGAAATGAAGTAAAAATGAATTTTATTTCATTTTTTAATTTTGTTTCTTACATTTGTTGTGTCTAATTGACGCAACGCGTCTCCAAACACCTTTCGGGGCGTTGAGTGCTTTGCGCTTGGAGTAATCCTCCGTTAATAATGAGCATGGGAGTAATCCTCATTACTATGTCGTCACGTCTCGTGGTCAAGAGGACCGCCAGGTAGCATCTCCACGTACGCGCCTCCTACTACGCGCTCCTGCGTCACTACCCAGCGGCCAGAATTGGGAAGGAATTAGGATCGAGGTAGGCTAGTCCAACACTTCATAGGGGTTGGACTAGCCCTTGTGAAGCAGTCAAACTGGTTTTGTTGGAACAAATTTCACTTGAGATCGACGGGAATCGAACCCGGACCTCCTTAAAAGGCAAGCGACTTCGCTCTGAGCCACCAGATGACTTTTCTTACCTTTGAACAATGAAAACTTTTTATCAGAAACTCAGCAGCAGTCTTGAAACAGCAACATAGGAAGTAAAGGGAATGCTGAAATGTCTAAAAGATTCACATTAGGTACAAACCACCGCCGAAATTTTCCGCTATATATACTCGTCTCGGTGCTCTCTCACTCAACTCACTTTTCCCCTATTGCGAACGCTAAGGACTCCACTACATTCTTTAAAATTGGTATTCCCAACAGTGGCGTTTTCTTTGGGTGTGCAAGTCGTGTGTCAATGCCCAAAGAAATAATTTTTTTTTTCTTTGAGTTGTCTTAGATTTTTTCATGTATTCGGCCTTCCGTACGATCGTCGTCATAGATCGGCACCAGCGCGTCTATGCGACCCAGGCAGTGTGGGAGCGCAGCTCAGGCCGTTGGCGAGTGTCTCCAACGCCTTCAGGACGCATCGGGCAGCTCATGCGCGCGTCGTCCCCCCACTCAACGATGAAGCGTGCGAAGGCGTTGGATCTCCATTAAACGGTCAGCTGCTAGTGAGCGAGCGTCCGCGATATAGATATTCGCCTTTGCGCGTTGTTGCTTTTAGCGAGTGTCATACTCATGAAATTAGTGTTATTCGGATATTGATAGTGAAAAAATAGTACAAAAATGTTGCTTCTTCATTTGCTTCTTCATTGCTTCTTCATTTTCATATGAAGAAAAGAAACGCCTAATTAATATTGGGCAATCATATCCTAACCTAATAATATTTCAGAATGTTTTTAAATGACAATCGACCGATGGGGAAAATGTCGAGCATGAATTTTTAAATACTTAATTGTATTAAATTGTATTATTTCAATCTTTGCAATAGAAACTACAACACCCTCGTCGTAATTTTGCGACTATCTTCCCTTCATTCTTCCAATATTCTAATTTAAAATAAATTAGGATGGTGTTTATATAATTCAATTTGACTGTAAATATGTATGCAAAACGAGTAGTGTTGGTGTTAACACTTCCCTTCCTGACAACGCCCTAGGCCCACAGTCAGCCGACGTCACTGATTTCCAACAATAATTATGCGTCGGTTACAAAAAATGAATATTTAAAATGAAAATTGTATTCCTGGTTATCTCTAATTTTGAAAAATATCGTGGTTACAATATTTCTATAAACATGTAGATTCAAGCATGTCTATTTCGCAAAAAGTTTGGATATAATGTGTTTTGGATCCAAAATGACAAAATTGATTGATAAGTGATTCTTGGTACGTCAGCTACTAAGGTCATTAGTTCCGTAAGCGTAATGCATGATTTTATCGCGGGAGTTGGCGATGATTTCCCCCCGCTGGATGGCGAGATCCATCGCCGACCTACATCGGCTTGCGGAGATTTTCGCCCAACCAGGTATCTTTCAGCACCCTGGTACCTCCCCAGCCGGGACAAACTCTAAGCTCCCTACTGGTCTCCCGGTAAATGTGGTAGTATGGTGCACGTTAAGGTAACGATGAAGGTGCAATTGCACACAGGCCGATGTGGCCCATAAGGAAGGTGAAGGTAGGGCTCCACCTATTCGTCGCCGTCGGCACAAGGAGGAGGTTGTGTGTTGAGCACAATGCCTTTACCCCCAGGAAAGATCCTGGTACTCACTTGGAAAGGAGGCCGAGTCGAACCCAGGGCCACCCGAATGGAAAGCACCAGATGAAAGTGTAGTGCATGTGTAAATAAGGAGTGAGAACAGGACAAGGAAGAGGAAGGAAAGATCGTGCACGCCTGGAGCTTATCGTAGAAACCATAGAAAACTATAGTTCAAGGCAGCCGATCGCTAGAATTCTCCTCCACACAGCGGCTGAATTTGACCTTTGTAAATTAACCAGAGGTACTTAAACATCACGTGCTTTCTCGCCCGTATTTTCACGCAAAATTACGCGAAAAGTACTCAAATTTTCGAAAAATTGTATATGACCTCTTTTTCGAAATCTATCTTTGAGGAACAGATTTCATTAAGGGAAAAAATTTCTATTTTCGTAATTGTAGTTGTAGGAAGACGCCGAAAAATTTTTGAATTTTTGGAGTTTTCGAAAAATCAGAGTTTTTAAAGAAAATGAGACCTACACCATTCTCTTCAATGTCATTTACACTATCCAACAACATTTAATCAATAACTATGGAGCCACTTTTTTGAAAATTTGGAAACTGTCCCAGGGGCTTCATGTAAAGTATCCCCACCCCCCAAAAAAATAAAATATCGGTTTCAAATTCAAGGGGCCTCGACATCAACCAGATTGATTGGGGAATATCAATTTTGGAGAAAATCAGCTGAACGGTTTAGCGTGTAGCGTTGTTCACAGACGGACGGACAGACGTTTCGCCGTCATTCGATTTTTCGGTATCAAGGACCCACAAAACATGGATTTTGGCTACACCACGTGTTGGAGGATTTTTGTTTTCTAAATTTATCAACTGGATTTATCCACTTTTTCATTACCAGGGCCCATTAATAAGAGTTTTTCTATCCTGAATTTGCCATTTTTTCGTGCAGCATTACATAACTTTCTCACTCCTCCGTAGCGAGAAAGTAACAATAAAGGATATAAAGGATATACTATGTTATAGTACACCTACTTAATTTACATTTGTTTTATTTACTGAATTTCTTTCAGCATTACAATTTGTTTCAGCATTACAAATGTATAAGGCAGCTCATAATTAATTTGGTGTAGGTCTAAATACAGTTCAGTGGATTGTTGCTCGGTAAATAAAATTCTTTGAAAACTTAATACGGGGTCTAATAATTTGGACAGGTCTGTAAGTATGCAAGTAAGGCTGAGGATAGGACAAGGAAGAGGAAGGAAAGATCGAGCGCGGTCCGTTTGTTAAGGTACTGCTCCGGCATTCGCCTGGTGGTGATCGGCGAAACCACGGTAAAGCGATCAGAGCAGCCGGCCGTTAGAATTCTCCTTCAGACAGGGATTAAATTCGACATAGCTATCTAGGTGGTGTCTAAAATCCTCTGGCCTCGGGACTCGAACCTAGGACATCTCGGCCAGATGCACTGCAATGGCATCAGTTGATGCTGTGAGCCACCTCTCTCGGTGAAGAAGAAAGATTGTGCGAGGTCCATGAGCCGTTTTTAAGGCACTACACCGGCATTCCCCTCATCGGAGGAACCATGGAAATATAACTCATGCAAACTCTTTCGCAAATTTTAAGAAACTTGATGAACATCCGTGAACTATGAAACGTATAAATGTTATTTCGCTAAGAAAAACAAAAATAATAAAATAATATAATGAAAATATTAAGGAGAGCAAAATACTGGAACGTAAGAAATAATGGTTCTTCTGTTAATTGAAGGGGTAAGTTAACTGCCCTATTTTGATGGGCGGGGAATTTTTGCTTGTCCTTGGTCGGTATCTCGTCTAAAATCACATCGCATAACTAGCTCATTAATCTAAACTGTTTTATTACCCCAACATTCTTTTCCAACAATCCCAACTCTCCCAACAAATTTCTTCCCAACAATGTATACCGAGAATCGCGATCTTGCAATGCTGTAGAGAAGACCAGTGGAAATGCCTCACGAGTCATGCGTGCCGGTTTGAGCTTTGCCCCTAGAGCCGATGTTTACTGTGACGCCAACATTGTCCGCTATCAGAAAGAAGTTGCCTCGTGGGTGGCAACTCGCCGAACAACTAGAACATGACACTCTTTTAGAGGATCCTGTGGGTGCTTTGGGGTAGTTATAGGAAAACGTGGAGATAGCGAAAATGACAGATCTGTTTAAAGGAAGAAGTGTAAGCATATCTTATCAAACCGCAAATGAGACACTATTATTGACACGTGATGACAGCAAAGAAGAAGTTGGTGTAGAGGAGGCAAGGCTAGAAAAAGTATGTATTTTTATTTTCCTTCTCAATGGCAATATTTAACATCAATGAGATTACAATGTTATGGTTCGCAATTCATGATGTGTATATAGTATTCTATTATATACAAAATGTTTGTTTTTTATTTTCATTTATTTTATAGAATCTCACGCATCATTTCAGAGAAAGTGGTCTCACAGTGTTATGGGCTGCTATTTTCATCGCTGGAGAAATGGCAGGAAGTGGTGTATTAGCTTTACCAAAAGCTGTTGTTGATGCCGGTAAATTTGATAAGTTTTACAATATTTTCAAATGTTACCACTTTCTAATTGTGCTTTGAATTTGAAATATGTTCTCATTCTCCCTAAGAACTTTTCATGTGGTTTAATTAAAGAATTAGTTTTTCAACTGTTTTTAATTCAATATATCTTGTTTCCAACTTATGGATTTTTATAGGGAAGTAAATAAACTAAATGACATTCTATATTTTTAATAAAAAATATACAAAAATAAAAAGTAATAAAAAGTAGATGAATGATTCTCCTTAGGGAAAATTAATCACTTGGTGCACAAACCCTTCATGTCCACTCAGTGATTTTTCAGAAGGGAAAAATAATTTACTCTGCATGGGAAGTTATATGAAATATACATATGTAAACCTTGTGTAATATTCATGTTGAACATGGGTTTCTACTTTAAACAGTTATACATTCTGAAAGAGCAGAGGCACACCCAGGATTTTTCTCAGGGTTGAGGGGGAGGGCTAGAAGAATAGTTGTCTAGCTGACTTCATGTTTTTTATCTACAATTTTTCATTTACACTGAATACAAAATTTATTTTAATTGTTAACTCATAGTTAATATTTCATAATGTAAAGAATTGATAAATTGACTTTCTTTAGTATAGAAAATTAATAAAGACTAATATATTTTTTAATGCATATCAAAAATATTGCAGAAGAACATAATTCTGTCCCACATAGCCTTTATTACTTTACCTGAACCTCATAAGTGGGATTGGAATACTAATGTGTGCAAAAAGGATTGAATTTCTGGATTATGAAGAAAATAAAGCTCAGACATTTTCAAATCTCCCATCATCTTGGCACTATACTCCAGTTTTTATAACTCTACCCCTCAAGCCCATATGGCCATGATGGAACATCGCAGGGCATTTCGCATCTTTCTCTGTTGTGCCACTAGGAGTCGCATAATCGCAAGCGCTGCTTGATACGGACACAATCATGCGATATTTGGCGGCACGTCCTGAGAACATTGCGAAATTCCCTGACATATTTCATCATCAAGACAGGCCTTCAGGGGCAAAGTTAGAAAAATCACAGTATAATAATTGCTACTTCAGAAAGGACATGCATTGAAGGAAATAATGAACTGATTCTGTTATGTCAATTAATATCTTGAAGAATCAGACAGTTCAACGAACTGATGTTGTTACATCAATTAATATGTTGAGGAATTTTTTTTTCTCCAATGTGTCCTTGAAGTAGCATTTATTAGTTCCAAGATGATGGGAGATGTGAAAATAGTCAAGTCTTATTTTCTTCATAATACAGAAATTTCACATGATCCATTTTCTTGTAAAACATATTTGCTCTTCTTTTGTGAAATATCTGCTCTAGGACCTCATGTTTAGTATGATCATTTAAGATTGGGCTTTTTATTTTCACATTTAATATTTGCAGAGACAACTTCAGGTTGACCAAATTTTAAGAAGAAAATTTCTTTCAATATTTTTTAGTAAAACCAATTTATATTTCAGAGAAATCTAAATCAATTAATTCCACATTTTCTTCACATTAAGATTCAGCAACAAGTAATTTGTACCTAACAATTTGATTAAAACACCTTGTGTTCAGGACTTGATGGCATTCTGTACTAAATTAAAACTTTACCCAGTTGTTACATTCACAATTCACAACAGATGTGAGGGGTTTTTGTACAAATTAATCCATCTATATACATAATGTAATGACACCAATAACACAAATTCTGTACAAAGGTTTCAAATATTTTTTTGAAATTATTTCTTTTTGACCTCTCTTGTAGATGTATTTGGGTATGTCTTGACGTTTTCTCAATAGTTGAAAGCAAACTGTTATCATTTTAGAGCTGTAAGTTGTGACAATTTATTGGGTCTTCATCAGGGGGGGAAATTTCATATTTTTCTTATTGCACAGATTTTGTTTATTTTAATTACTTTTCCCTTGTCCTTCCCTCTCATCACTAATAATGGAGCCCACTATAGGATTATGTACTGTGATGTATAGTGAATTGCATTATTATCAGTGAAGAGAGGAGGAAAAGAAGTAAAAAAACCTGTGTAATATGATTAATACATTTACAGCCCTGATGAAGGCTAATAAAGGGTCAAAACAAAAGCATTTAAAATGTGGATTGTTTTCATTCAGCTACTGACAAAACCTTGACATAACTGAATTATTTTTGCATTAATAAATAACTCTCAAGAAAACAATTCTGGCAGTTATTTTAACTACAATAATGTTGTAGTTAGTACTACAAGAACGTTGTTGTAGTAGTGGTAGTAGTGTACAACCATGCACTTTAGAGACAATTCATACAAACTTGTAGTCATGATTAAAATGTGATTAATTATCATTTCAATTTATTCAGATTCACTCAAATTTTGGTATAGAGCTCTGTCAAATCAGATAAGATTATTTGTCTCAGGTAGAAATATTTAATTAAGAAATTAATTTTTCTTGATTTGCCAAATCATGTTCTTTTCCAAACTTTTTGTTCTTTTATTATTTTGTCAGAATGATATTGATGGAATGAGTATTTCCTTATATGTTAAATGTTTCTTGTATTTTTCATTTAATTCAATAGTGATTTGCTTGATGATATAATTGAGAATGGTGTTCTAATAAGGAAGATAAAGTTACAAGAAGTTGAAAAGTGGAGTAAATGTACTTTCCAAAATAATTTAAACAATTATTTAATCTCCTCTGCTTTTGCAATGTTTATTATTGCACTATGTAAACTTCAATTTATTTTAGGGCATACAAAATAATTTCTTAGTAGGGGCCTATTACTTCAAAACAATTAAATTGTTTAGGTAATGTTTAAAATATTTTGATCTTTTATCATTATCATAGGAATTCAAAGTTTGTGATTATTCAAGTTTTGATTTTTTTCTTAGGACTTTGTTTGATCCCAGCCTTTTACCCCTGATGCCCTCTGAAATGTGTTTCATGAACTATTACTCACTAACATGAATGCTTTCATGTTCTAGGGTTAACATTCTGAGTCAAACAGACATGACAGACCAGGAGCAAAACATGAATACTTGATCCTTTGCTCTAAGATTCTGTGTTTGTGCGTACCAACCCTTAGCTTCAAGAGAAATCACAGAGATCGAATCCTCTTTAATTACACAGGTCAACATAGATTTTCCTTTTCCTTTACTTTCTGACCTTACTACGTACGTAAAGAGAAGGTATCGTAATCGGCGGCGTAATTCAGTGATTTTTCGACAGAGAAACAATTACCGTTTGTTCCTCGTAACGAAAAGACGGATAAATTCCTCTCCTCCATATAAAAAATTACTTCCTCCAACCCATCGTGTTCTTAAATAAAATGTTTTCGGGGACCTTGATACCTAAATACCGATTGACGGCTAAACGTCTGTCTGTGCGTCCGTCCGACTGACCTCTGCGTCCGTTCGTAGGCCCGGCCGCCCTCTGAATTTACGAAAACTACCAAAGTTAGGAAAATGCGAGAATGTATGTTCTTTTGGAGCTCAAATTTCTTTGTTTCACTCAAATAGCGTCACGCATACTTACAAAAATGCGCAGATTTGTTATTAGTGTCATTTAAATTTGTTTGTAAATCAATAGTTTTCTAATAATTTTAAGTGAAATCCTGACCATTACGTCAACAAGATTTTCTCAAAAATTTCTCGAAATGTTCAGTTTTTGCTTGATTGATGTTCGGTTATTAGTCCTGTTGGTCCTTTTTTCATTAAATTTGAACTTCGAAAACTGCAAACTTCACAACAGCAAAATCGAATTTGCCGTACAATATTGGTAAATATGCATTACAGTTCATTTGAAGAAACGAACAGCAGTGACTGCAGAATATTTTACGATCACAAAATCACAAAACCAATTTTAACTGACATGCTTCTGGCGCGAAGACTATCTCAGCTCCACTGTGTAATGGTTGTTGGAGAGGTAGTACGAGTAATTGGCATGCATGCCGCTTGCTTGCAGAGCTGAAACCGTGATATTTCATATTGGGCTCCTATCCGATATTCAGTGACTTTCCCTTAATATTGTATTATTGCAGATTGTAGTCTATCCTACTATCTTTTAGTCATATGGTGAAACTCTGTCTTCGGCAAAAGAAGCGATGGAGATTCGATTTTGCAGTTTTCGATGATTGCCAATTTCGAAGGTTCACATGGAAATCGGACTTATGCCAATCTATAAGTGCACTTCACTCGAAAGATATTTTTTTTAAAAATGCCTTGGTTATGTCAGAAAAAATTACCTTGTCTATGTCAGAAATCAAACCTTGCTTTCAAATTAAAAAGTTGCAGCTTTACCCACCAAGCTATCGATGTATTGAGGCTGAAACGTGATAGTTGTCACATATTAGAATATATGGAATTGTACCATTTTAACATCAAATTATTGAGAAACTGCAATTTTTTTCGAAAAAATGTTAATGAAATGACGTAAAGTTGTAATATTGAGCAATAGAGTATATTGATAAATAAATCCTCAGCATGCATTTGAAAACGTAAAACAGATTCGAAAACATGTGAACGTTAGCAGTTTTCGAAGTTCAAGTTTTAACGAAAATAGGACCACTACAATACTAATGATCAAACTTTGCTCCAGTCAAACAAAAAACTGACAATTTTGAGAAGTTTTTGAAAAAAAAAATCTTGTTGGCGTATTTCTTAACATTGGTCAAGATTTCACTTAAAATTTTCCGAAAACTATTGATTAAAAACAATTTAAATAGCAGCATTCAAAATCTGACATTTGAGGAACAGATGTCATTAAGAACAAAAACCTCTGTCTTCAATAGTATAATGAGAGGAGTGGTGGAACAAATATAAAATTTTTCAAATTTTCGTAAATTCAAAGATTTTTATTTAAAGTCGGACCTGAGCATTTTTACTTTCTCGTCTTACGAATTCTTCGTAAGAAGAGGTTATGTAATCGTGCGTCGGAAAAACAGCGAATTTTCGCCAGAAAAAACTCTTATAGCCGGGCTCTGGTAACGAAAAAGTGGATAAATCTTGTTGCTAAATTTAAAAAAATCCTCTAACACGTGGTGTAGCCACAATCCATGTTTTGTTGGTTCTTGATACTGAAAAATCTATTGACGGCAAAACGTCTATGTCTGCCTGTCCGTCTGTGGTCAACGTTAGGGTCTAAACTGTTTCAGCCGATTTTCTCCAAAATCGATATTCTCCAATCGTTCTGGCTGGATGTCGCGTCTCCTGGTATTTCAAACCGATATTTTAATTTCGGGGGGTACTTTACATGAAGCGTTTCGGACATTTTCAAAATTAAATAAATGGCTCCATAGATTTGATTAAATTTTGTTGTTGAATAGTGCGAAGGACGTTTAAAAGAATAGAGCAGGTATTATTTTCGTTGAAATCCCCGATTTTTCGAAAATTGCAAAAAGCAATTTCAAAACTACAATATTAAAGAAAGAGGTATTTTGCCTCAGACAAAGCCTGTTGTAAAAAATTAGCTATTAAGATTAGTTTTAATTTGGTTGTCACATACAATTCTATTTAAGTTTTAGTGATCAACAGGTGAGCTATCATTGAATTGGGTACAGTATGGATTTAGTTATTATTTTTTGTAATTTGTAAAATTTTTGCTTTTATCAATAATGTGAAAATCAATTTGGCCTCAACATTTTGAACGATTTTTGAATTTAAATTTTCAGTTGTACCTGATGAGGGAGACAAAACAGTCTTTGAAACGTCTAAATGCATATATTAAATAAAATTCTGATGCAAAAAGATTTTTAAAGTATTTATTGTGGTTGTCGAAAATTCAATAAGGGAGTGAACAACATTTAAATAAAAAATTAGCTCTTTAAATAAGGTCATGTCCATTTAAAAAAAGTAGGTTTTCCGTAATTTGCGCTTGAAATTTACGAAAATTTTGTTTCTCGAAAACCGTTCTAAATTTTTTCTTTAAATTTTCTCCACTTATATAATAAGGGGAGGTAAAAAAATGACCTTTGTCCCATTTTGGGTATCGCTCGTGTTTTTCGAAATTGCAAAAAAAAGCATATCTACAAAACTGAAGATAGAGATTTTTGACTCAGACAAAGTCTGTTGTACGAAATTAGCTCTTTGAAATAGGTCATGTATGATTTTTTTTAAAAACGAGTAGTTTTTTCCTAGTTTGCGCTTACAATTTACGGATTTTTTCGCAATAATCAATCCAAATTATTTCATTAAATTTTCTCCACATAAGGGACGGTAAAAAATATGGTGCTAATCTCATGTTCGGGTATTGCTCCGTTTTTTCGAAACTGCCAAAAATTGAACATTTGAAAACTACAAAATTGGAGACAAAGATGTTTGTTTTAGACAAAGTGTGTAGTAAGAGTCAGCTATTTAATAAAAATCATGTACAATTTAAAAAAATGAACTGATTTGCCGCAATTCGTGGCTGCAATTATTCAATTAATAAAAATACTATTTTCTCAAAAACCGCACCAAATATTTTCATTAAAGTTTCTCCTCGTATGCAAGAGAGTTTGGTAAATAAATAAACTAGTGGGGCATATACTTTCTCACGCAAGTTAGTTTTTTAATCTCTAGTCTGGTCCAGCATTTCGGGAATGTCTTATGCTCTTCACGCCTGCCTTCCTTTGTGGCCTAAAAAAGTTTTTTTCATATTTCCTCAATTACCGGCTTCCAAATGCTAGAGCTGATACAGTTATCTCTTGACTAATAAAGAAGTATTCAGCCTATATCCATTTTCGGAGTTTCAGAGGAGGCAAGGGAGGCCAGGCCTCCCCACAAAATTGATTAGCAACACTAAAAGATAAATGTTTTTTAACCTAAAAATTGTTGTAATTAACTTTGTCTAAAATTGACAAATATTTACAGCTGGCGAGTGTACATTTAAAAGAAGTCGTTTCTCTTGCTGCGATGCAATTCAACATAGCGTTACAATTCAAATTGGATGCCAAGCAGTTCTGTGCGTCACATGTAGGTAGCACCATCAAGTACCAGCACTGCATGTGCCTGCAGGATACCGGCGGCCCAAGCTGACGCGCTCCTCCCTGTTGCCATGACAACGTCCGTCAACCAATAAGAAAATAGGGGTTTCCTTTTGTCCAGCTTTGGAGTTGGTTTCGTACGGAGGCTCTCGCACGTCTGGCCGCCTCCTGTGAAGGCGTGTTGCGGTCATAGACAATGGGTGCCCTGTGGATGCGATGGGAACCATTGCGGGCAGACCCAGTATTTCAGTGGACACAATAAATCTTTAATGGAAGTGCCTTTTTCTCGGAGAAGTGATCCTAAAAGAAGAGAAACATTAAATCTATTATTTTATTTGGAATGTCACCAATAAACAGTTTTACCAGTAATCCAAAGGACATTGACTTTCAATTTCACATTATGATTCCCTGCATGAATTTGTCTGGGCCTCCCCAAGCTTTGAACCCACCGTCCGCAACTGCATGTACCTCACCCGAATGGCCGAGCTGGTTAAGACGTGTGCGGATTAAGCGCTTCCGGTCGAAAGGAAGCGGGTTCGAATCCCAGGCAAGGATTTTAATTTGATGAATGTGTTTTTGCAGAAAACTATTGAGAATTGTAGAAACGTTATTGAAAATCATTTGCAATACTTCAGCTCACAAGTAGAATCAATAAAGATAAATATACAGGAGTGTCTGTATGTGCTTTCCCAATTCGCAACTTTTAAACATTTTTTCAACTCTTGTTATTTGATTTCTAAAACGTTCGTCACGTCAATTCAATTGTTTTGTGTGTATCTGTATGAACCGATTTAAAGAAAATTATGAATATATATCAACATTAAATTGAAATACAATATAACTAGTTCCCATGGGATCAACTTACATATCCCCAACGGTTCTGAAAATATTACTTTCTCGCCTTACGATGTTCTTCGTAAGAAGAACTTATGTAATAGTGCGCCGGAAAACGGCGAATTTTCGCCAGAAAAACTCTTATTGCCGAGCTCTGGTAACGAAAAAGTGTATAAATCCTGTTGCCAAATTTAGAAAAAATTGGGGGAGCTATGCAATGGCACAGACTTTCTCGCACTTGTTAGTATTCTAAACGCTTTAGTCTCGAGTAGCTTTTGATTTATGCCTTATTTCTTTGCCACCTGCCATCTTTTGCCATCCAAAGGACATTATTTCACATTTCCTAAATTTTTTGGGCTGCTTAATGCTAGAACAAAAACCACCCATACTCTTATTACTATTATAAAAGTGTAAATCCCATTCCTACCGTGTAGCTGAGGTGGTTAATTGGCGGGTACGGATTCGACATTTCGGAGGAAGATTCGCTGGTTCGAGCCAGGCTCGGGGAATAATATTTGGCACAATTCTCTGTTGCCGCATGAAAATTTTTAAGAATTCCAGAAACTTTATTGAAAACCATTTGAATGAATTATAATAACAAATATTCTTCTTCTGTCAGCTCTCCGGCACTTATAGTTTTGGCTTCTTTATTACGGCAGCCCAATCTCTTCGGTCTTCTGCTTTTCTTCTCCATCTTTTCACTCTTAGGGTCCTCAGATATCTCCTTCCACCTCATCGTTCCATCTTAACCTCGACCTGCCTCTACTCCTCCTACCGGCCATGCTCCCTACATGTATCTTCTTTATTGCCCTCTCTTCCTTCATTCTTATTACATGTCCAATCCTTTCCAACCTTCTTATCTTGATGCAGGTAACTATATTAGGTGTTTTATATAGTTCGTCCAACTCTGCATTTGTTCTACTCCTCCAGATTTCATTTTCTTTAACCGGTCCAAATATTCTACGTAAGATTTTCCTTTCCCATATTGCCAGGTTATTTTCCATTTCTTCGTGAGGGTCCAAGTTTCAGAACCATACAATACTACCGGTTTAATGACAGTATTGTACAATTTTAACTTAGCGGCCTTTGAGATCCTTCTTGTCTTAAAAATGTTGTAGAGGCTGCCATAACATCTGTTATCCGCCGTTATTCTCCTTTTAATATCCTTTTCTACTTCATTATTTTCAGTAATATAGGAACCCAATTACTCTGTGGCATTCACCCATTCTACATTTCTCCCATCTAAATTGACATATTTTGATTTATGATAACTTCTAGTTGTTCTCATATTTTTTTGTTTTGTCCTCATTTATTACCAATCCCATTTCTTTTGCTCCTTCCATTAATTGGTGTAATGTAATTTCCATATCTGTAATTGTTCTACCTATTATCAGCATATGGTATTATTTGTAAAACTCTGTTTATAATTGTTCCCTTTGGATTTATGTCCATATTTCTTATTATTTTCTCCAAGCATATGTTAAATAACATAGTAGATAACTCATCTCCCTGCTTTAGTCCACAGTGTGTTGTAAATTCCGCCTATATCTTTCCTTGGAATTTAACCACATTCCTAGTACCTTGTAGAGTCATTTGTATTAATCTTACTAATTTGAATGGTATACCAAACTCATACAGTACCTTTATCATTTCCTTTCTATTTATATTGTCATATGCTTACTTGAAATCCGTATATAGTTGGTGAATCTCTACATTTTGCTCATATGTTTTCTCCAATATTTGTCTGAGGCTGAAAATTTGTTCCGTAATACTTCTTCCTTTCCTGAAACCACTTTGATAATCACCTATAATTTGATCATAGTATATTCTTATTTTAGTGGCTAAAATTGCTGAAAATATTTTATAAACCGTACTCAGTAACGCTATACCTCTATAGTTCTTTCATTCCAGTTTATTTCCTTTCTTATGTATAGGATGTAGAACCGCCATTTGCCAATCTCTTGGCATTTCTTCTTCCATCCATCCATCCATCGATCTTTACATATTAATTCATGTATTTCCTTCCATAGAGTTTAAGGTCCTAACTTTATAAATTCTGATGCTATACCATCCAACCTCGGAGCTTTGTTATTCTTTAATTTCCTTATTGCTGCACATGTTTCATTCCTTGTTGGTTCGTTTAATTTCAAGTCTGGTCCAGAAAACTTGATATTTTCACTCTGTTCACTCGTTCGGTTTCCATTCAAAAACTGCAGAAAATATTCCATCTACCTATCCATTACCTATTAAATTCCTTCCTGTACCTATTAAATTCCCTTCCTTGTCTCTGCACGTAAATACTTTTGGCTGATACCCTCCTTTATAATTTTTAATTCTCACATAAAATTTTCTAATTTCACCTCTTCTATTTAATCTTTGTATATCATCTAAGCATTCCTCTTCATATTGGTTTTCTTTCCCAGAATTACCCTTTTTACTTTCTCGCCTTACGAATACTTCGTAAGAAGAGAAAGTTATGTAATCGTGCGGCGGAAAACGGGGAATTTTCGCCAGAAAAACTCTTATAGCATGGTCTGGTGACGAAAAAGTTGATAAATCCTGTTGCTAAATTTAGAAAACAATCCTCTATCTCGTGGTGTAGTCAAAATCCATGATTTGTTGCTTCTTCATACTGCAAAATCGATTGACGGCAAAACGTCCGTCTGTCCGTCTGTGGTCAACGCTAGCGCCTAAACCGTTCGGCCGTTTTCTTCAAAATTGATATTCCCCGATCGTTTTTACTCGTCTCAAAGCCTCTTGAATTTGAAACCGATATTTTCGTATTTGAGGGTACTTTACATGAAGCCCATTTTGAGATTTTCTAAGTTAAAAGAAAATGGCTCCAAATTTTTTGATTATATTTTTTTGTTGAATAGTGCGAAGAATGTTGAAGGGAATGACGTAGGTATCATTTTCGTTGATAGGCCCAATTTTTCGAAAATTGCAAAAAACTGTTTAAAAACTGCAAAATTGAAGATAGAGATTTTTGCCTCGGACAAATTCGGTTGTACAAAATTAACACTTCAAATAAGGTCATGAACCCTTTTTTGGGAAAACGAGTTGTTTTTGCGTAAATTGCGATTCAAATTTACAAAAAAAACTTTTCTCATAAACCGCTCCAAATTTTTTCTTTAAAATTTCTGCACGTGTGTAATAAGGGACGGTAAATATATAAATAAACTAGTGGTGCTATAGAATGGCACATACTTTCTCGCAGTAGTTATTTTTCAAATGCCGATCAGCGGATAAATTATTTGGAGTAAGCCATTCACCCGCTGCCTTTCTTGGTCATGTTTGAAAGACATGTTTTTCGCCTGTTGACAATTACCGGCTCCCTAATGATAGAACTGATACAATTACGTTTTGACTAAAATATAAGCAGATGGTCTGCATGTGGGTCCCGTAGCGCGGTTGGTTAATGCACCTTCGGGTTGAGATCTTCAGTAAGGAAGGTGCCGAGTTCGATCCCCCGAGGGGGATTTTAATTTGATGAATGTGATGTTGCAGGAAAAAACATTGCAGAGTGTAGATACTTTATTGAAAGTCATTTGAAGTACTTATACTCACGAATAGAATCAATGCAGATAAATATACAAGACTTGTCTGTGTTTTCCCTAACTGCGTCTTTTAAACAATTTTCAACTCTGTTATTCGATTTCTGAAGCGTATGACATGTCAAATGAACCGTTGTCATACCGTACATATCAGTATGAACCAATTTAAGTAAAATTATGAGCATTTTAACGTTAAATTGTAATACAATATAACCAGAAGGCATGCGATGAACTTACAATCCCTAACGGTTCCGAAATTCTTATTACTTTTTCGCCTTACGAGTACTTCGTAAAGCGGTTCAGCGCATCCTTTCTTGATCATGTTTGAAAGACATGTTTTTTGCATGTTGACAATTACCGGCTCCTAATGATAGAACCGATACAATTACGTTTTGACTAAAATATAATTATTGGCGAGAAATGTACTGGAAATGTCTGTATATATTAGTTCAAATATTTAACTTTTAACTATATTTTACTTCTCTTCTTTGATTTGTAAAGCGTATGTACCATTGTGTCAATTGTTTCTTTATCATGCATTTACCATTTTATAGGTCGGTTCTATTCTTTCATGGCTCTGTTCGACACATGCAGTGTTGGTGTTGCGTAGTGGTATAAGTGCCTGTTCGTTGACTTTGAGTATCGGATGTCGGGTCTCGGTATGGAAAACGTTTGCTGCTATAATACACTTTTGCTGGTTTATGAAGTAGTGGAATGGCAATAAGGACCGTATAGAAGCAGAGCGAGAAAGTATGTGCTTTGGAAGCACCACTAGTTTCTTTACGTCTTACCTCCTCATATTCCTTTACATTCCTTGCGTTCTTCTTTCCAACATTTTTTTTCCTACATTCTTCCCTCCTTGTACCACTATCTTACATTCTTCATAATACCATAGTTTCCTTATTTCTTTCTTTTTTCCTCTCCCCTAACACTTTACTTGCTGTTTTTATCATACTAGTTTTAATTTTCTGCCATTTTTCCTCTACTTTTTCTTCCCTTTCTACTGGTGGTATCTTTTCCCTGGATTTTTTCTATCTCTTCCTTAAATTCTCTTGCGATCTTTATTGCCTTTAATTTTCCTGTATCATATCTCACTATCTTATCACATTTCTTCTCTTTATTAAGTGATATTTTTTGTCTAAATTTGGCTCTTACCAGAAAATGGTCAGAGTCACAGTCTGGTTTTCCTCAGTGTCGAAACATCCAATATGTTGCTTTTATGTCGAGAATCTATCATTACATGATCAATTTGTGTACATGTTGCTTTTATCCGGTGTAATCCTCTACCCTCATGTATTTCCTTATGTGGATACCATGTACTACTAATAGTCAAATCTTTTGTCACCGCGAAACCAACTACTCTGTCTCCATTATCATTATTCTTGTCATGTAAGCTATTGTCAATACCGCGCGGGGCCCTAGCGCGCGCGACGTCGGGGATCGATCGGGCGATCGAGATCCCCCCTTCTCTCACTCACCTGATTCAGTTGGCGGCTAACTCAGGCGCAGAGACTCTCTACAAGAAATGGGAGCCCATGGTGTTACCAAATAAAATTCATTGAGGTTTTGAGGAACATTTAAAATTTAATTAACTAAAATGAAGAAATATACAAAAAATCCTATTACTAATACCCTTTCCCTCTTAAACCCAAAGACATCCCTCCCCTTTTTCTTATTTATCCCGCAACTCCCAAAGAACAGCTTGAATTTACCCCCCTTTTCCCAGATTCCCTGTTCACTCAAATAACTTTCTTACTTACTAGAAGACAATACAAATTAAAGTACAATTTACAGAGGAAGAAGCAACATACAATTTAGGAAGTTTATCCTCAAAAACAGCCACAGCGCGGCTCGTTTATGATGAGGCACAGGTCTGTGATCCGGGCCATTCACCAGAGTCTAGGGGACAACAGACCGTGTTTTCAGAAGACTCCGCAGGGTCGATGCCCGACCTTCGGGTGATGTCATCAGGGCTCCGTCTTCGGCGGTGAAGGGCCTGCAGTAGGTTACAGCTGGCGGTAGGCTCCTCGCCGGGGGGTGCGGGAGGCAGGTACTCGTGCTCGAAGTCGGCGAAGAGAGGCAGGCGGAGACTTCAGCACGAAATACAGCTCTGCAGCGGTCGCGGGCGTAATGACGTAAGCCGAATTGAATAATTTTGACTCGCGCGCGGCACAAGATTGCACCGCAGAATCAGCGATAGTCTTTTTCAGGCGACCGGACGAGATTGCTCTGCGCCTAACAAAAGTACCGGCGCACTGGTCACAATTAAAGTCCTTTACCAATTCAGAAAAACCACATGCGTGATAGCGAACGTCCGTCAGGAGCAATTCCGCGTTCCGCATTACACACAGCGCACCAAAAAAATTAGAACAATACTGTCTCTCACACTTCGGAGGTGTCCACGCCAGCGGCGATTGCTCCCGAACGACGCACCGCCGTGGTGCGCGTTCCTCGCTCCTCCCCGAACCTACTCTCAAGACCGTCTCCTCACTTCTCTCTGATTTTCACTTGGTCACATCTCGCGAAGCCTCTGTAACCCCCCTCTCCTTACTTATTTGCCGAAAGTTCTGGAAAGATTTCTGTTTGAATTTTGAAAGGTTCCTCTCTATTGGCGAAAGGTAACTGCGTCTCAGTTTAATTTCGGCCAATGTCCGGAAGCGTTTTCTGGCCGTGGTCGATGGAAAATTTTCGCTTAACCCTCTCACTCTAAAGTCGGGCGGGCTGTGGGCCGCCTAGGAGGGGTGGCGGCGCCGGAGTGGCGCCGATCGGGTCATAATTCTTGTGTACCCTAGCCCCCCCGCCGGACAAAGAAACGCGAGGGGACCTCTCCTCGCACGTGTGCGGCGCGAATTGGCCCGACCCTCGCGCACACAAAGGGGGCGCTGCGTAGGCTCGCAACAGGCTACTATGTCGTGTGTTTAAAATCAATTTTTTCTTGTATCAACTATTCGGTATCGTCACATTATATTGACCTAGATTTTGGGTATATGATCTATCCTTTCCCATTTGCGCATTAAAATCCCTAACATTATCTTCGCATCATATTTTGGTGTTGTTTTATATATTTGTTCCAGCTTATTGTAAAATGCGCTCTTTACATTATCATCTTTATCTTCTGTGGGGGCATGTACATTGATAAAAGTGGTATTATAAAATCTCCCCCTAATTCTTAACGCGCATATTCTTGGGTTATATGCCTTAAAATCCATAATAGCTCCATGTAGTTCTTTCTTGATTGCACAACCCCACTTCTCCAATTGTTTCTTTTGTGGCACTACTATTGCATATTACATATCCTCCCTGTTCTTTTATCTCTTCTTCTCTCCATCTCACTTCTTGCATTGCCAGTATATCCATTCTGTATTTCTCTAATGCTCCCAGTAGATTAGTTCGACCAATTAGTTCGACCAATTCGATTTAAGGACAAAACATTCCATGTACCAAAATATAAATCGTATTCCTGTTTCCGATTGCAATGTCGTTTCGTATTAACTGACCGGCTACCATTTTTAAGTTTCTGAACAGGATTCTTTTTACTGTATGGTTGTTAGTCCTATGACCAACCCCCAATTTGGGGGACCAGGATTTGTATTGGGTTTCTCTCCCTTAGAGAGATTGGCTTCTCCACGCCTTTCAGAGCTCTCTCTGCCCATGGTTTTGTGTCAGGGTTTCCTTCCCTTATCCGAATGCTCCCGTTTTCAGGCGCAGTATGTGATTTTCGATTTCAACTTCTAAAGAATTTTTCAGATCTCTTCTTGGATTTGTAAAATTTTTGGATTTGTAAAATTTGTAAATGTATTAGTTGTTTTGATATCAAGCGTTTACCTTTTTTGCCTCTGTTCGAGTCCGTTCCCCACGGCACTTGTGTGGCGTAGTGCCGGCACGTTAACTTTGAGGATCTGAGTTCGGGTATTGGAGCGGAAAAAAATTGCTGATTGAAAACACTTTTTCTGGGTTATTTAAAAGTATAATATTGCGGTGCATTTAGAAACACTGCATTAAAGTATGTGCTTGAATTGAAATTGAATTTTTGAATTTCAATGAAAAAGCAAAAAACACATCTATGGTGGAATTTCTTGATACCTTGTCTTAAATTATTTATCTTTTTTATCAATCGGGCATTTTACCTTTTTATGCCTCTGCCCGAGTTCGGTCCATACGGCGCTTGTGTGTCGTGATGTTATGAGAGCCGGCACGTTGACTCTCACGATCTGAGTACGGGCCGAGGAACGGAAAAAAACTTGCTGCTTGAAAACCGTTTTGCTGGTTTATGTAATATGTAATATTGCGGAGCATTTAGAAACAGTGCGAGAAAGTAGCACCACTAGATATGTGTACGTTACGCTGTTGAGGGAAACATAAAGAACCTTGTGCTGTAAAAGCACATACTTTTTTGCATTATCATAACTTCAGCGGTTTTCGAAAATCGAGAGGGAGAGGGAAGATTTGTGGCGGTGGGCGAGTTAAATTTAAGGGTGTTGCTTAAGCAATAGTCATGAGGGGTGGTTTTTCTCTCCAATATTTCCGACTAATGGACACAATTATTGAATAACATACACAATTATTATTTAATTGTTTAAGAGCATTTCACCTCAATTTCAAATATATTTTAAAATATTTGGAGTTCTGACGAATAATTGTAAATGAATGTAAAACTAAAAACTACTGTAAAGAAGGTATGTCACGGAAAAATTCTACTTTCCATTCCAAGAAACTGATTATAACCTTTGATTATAAACTTTTCTCGGACGGGCCCACCACGTGTGACACCGCGCCGTGAGAGCGAGGCCGCGCAGCCGCTCCGAAATCGAACTGAGGTCAGCGCAACATTCGTTGCCAGCGACAGGTCGGCCCACGCAGCACGTCCGGCGTATCGCACTCCTTTGCATTCCTTTCAATATACACGACTGATATGTGGACGTTGGCCAACTGCTTTTCTGCGGTCAAGCAGTACGCTGCGCTGTCTACTATGCTACAGCAGTGACCTGACCCTTGTGAAAAAAAATTAATACCATTTATAACATTAATAATCAATCTTCAAAATAAAGCTTAATTTCTCGCTTATCGCTATATATTAATTTTGATCTTTATGCTTCTCTTCGTAGCCTCAATGGTACAAGTTTCATTAGGCAACAATCAGAACGAAACATTTATCATTAATTTGATGAATCTACCCAGGAATGTGGAAATTATAAACTTACCTTGTTTACTTGAATTGAAAATCCAATCGCCGATGTACAAATTTCTCCATCACTAGTTCATTGAAGTTACTGGTTTCACGGATAAGTTGCTTCTCTATTGACAGCATTGTTAGGGCGCACAATCGCTCGGTTGTCATTGTATTTTTAAGAAATGTTTTTATCCACTTCATTGTCGAAAATAATCGTTCAGCTTAAATGTCGAATAAATATTAGGACTGAATCGTCGTCGAAACTCTCTTTTTGCTGATTTCACAGTTGTTTCAATTTTCAGAACAGGCTGATCCGGACCAAGTGATTCATCGTGATCATTTCATTCGTGATTTCAAGAATATCATCGTAGCTAAACTTTTTCCAATAAGGATTAACAACTTTGTTCATTTAGAGAAATAATTGAACACCAGGATGCACAGACACTGTAACTTAAATACTATTTGAACTCGAGATGTAAAACACATTTTTACACTGATTTTAAGACGACCCTCACCATCCACATCAGAAGCAAAACTTGCGTTTCGGATTAACGTATCGAGGACACTGTTTAACTGACAGCGCGCCGGAGACTTCGTTTCGAGTTGGGTGGCGTTATTGCCCGAGTGCTGCGCCAAGCGGAGTTCACGGCGTAAGTGTGAACATGATGCGATGAAAGCGCCCTATGATAACACAGAAGCGAAGTCACGTGGTACCCAATGGTCCTTATGAAACGAAGTCTGAGCAAGGTGTTTCGAGAACGTGAACATCAATGTAGGTTTCGTCAATGTAATACTGGTATGAAAATTATACAAAGGAACAGACAAAAGACCTATTATTAATGATATTGTAATAACGAAGTGTACATTCTAGTTTGTTCAATTTTTTGGGTGTTGCGTGAACCTGTGAACCTTATAAAGAACCGCCCCTGGCGGACAGACAGACAGACAGACAGGACGGACGGACGGATGCACGCACACACGATACGCACGCACGCACACACAAACGGAAGGGCGCACAGACGCAGTGGAGTATCTCACTGAAAAAATTGGCCAAAATTATTTTGTCATTAAAATCGATGGGAATTGATTTCCAATAGAATTTATACTTCATTATATATAATAATTTATAAATCCAATGTGATATAAATATTTTTACGTAAAAAGTCATATTTACACTACAGTACATTTTACTTCATTATAGTACCAAACTTTTGCGACAGCGGCAATTTTCAGTGGCACAAGGAAATTATCTGAAATTGAATCATATAATAAAATATAATTAAAATAAAAATTCTATTAATGCACATCATCTTCATAAATTTCATTATAAATTACTAGTGAGAACCCGTGCGATTAAATCGCACGGTTAGTCAAATAACCAAACTGTTTTCTGCTTAAATTCTTTTTTTGTATTCCAGCATTATAAACGACCTAACCTCACTAAGATCACTAACCTCTCATATTTCAAGATTTCTATTCAATGTAGAAAATCACGTTCACGTGCTTACACAACCTACACTAAATTGAAACAAACAAAAATGCTTGAGATTGCAACATTCACTTGTTTCCCGCCACCGTCCGAGTGTAATTTTCTTCCGGTAGATCGCGCGGCAATCAGATATTACAGATCCCGAATTACTACTTTTTTTAATATTTAGGTATTTTTAACTCCCTTTTTCAATACGAATGTCCCATGTGCAGGTGAAAAGAAACACGATTTTTCAATCCATTGCTTCTTTATACAGATCGGTTTCGTATGTCGCCCAATTTATTGAAAAGACCAAACAGCCCTTTGAGAAATAATATATAAGATAGTTCTAATACGCATATGAAAGTGATGATACAAAATAATAAAATGAATAATGATTAATGAAAAATGGAAAGTTTAAAAGAGGAAACATTAAAATACGATGAGCAATCAAGGACCACATACCTGTGGTGACGGCTAAGCTGAGAGCAGGAAGGAACAGTCATCGACGCCAGTGGTGTAGCGAGGCCTTTCCCTTAACGTCAAGACTAAGACGTATGGGACGGATTACGGTGCCTTGCTTCAGACACCTTTCTTGGAGAACAAAAGTCGGTATGTTTCTTCTATTCAAGGAGGTTTGAACACACACTTTCACTTGGACCGAAAAGTTCTGCGAATTGTGTTTGCGGGTTCAGTCAGTTCTATGTTTATAATTGTACATTTCCTCGCCAGAACTCAAATTTTCCACATCAGATTCTTCACATTTTTGCTCTAGTTCTTGAATGTTTTGAATTTCAGATGGTAGAAGCATTTGTAGAGCTTCTTTGGAGAATGGTTTTCTCCCTCTATTTAATTGGGTCGTGAACACGAGAGCAATGGATCAGAGCTAAGAAGCAATCTATTTAGCACGTCCATGTTGCAGGCTGTCCTGGAAAATTCTCGGGAGAAATGCATTCTGCATCGGCGGATATGTTTATTTCTAGCTTCAGCTGCTTCTTCCAAAAGTTGTCCAATTTGAAGAATGGCATGCTCAATGATAGCTGGACCATGAATTAACACCTTGTGAACTGTGGGTGTCATTGGATACCACTCATAAAGCTGTACATAAAATATGCGGTCTCTTTGCAAAATGAAGAAAATTTATCTGTATGTATTCTGTGTCCACTAGATACAACTTCTAAAATTGTCTTGTACCTCTTAATGAGTTCAAAATCCACACCGGTAATTTTGGAAGCCGTCTCAGGATCTGCGAAAAATCGCTGTGACGTATTTCCATCATTTGTGTTGCCATAGCCGGCTGTAGGCATGTCTACTGATATCGACATCGCCTCTTTTAGTTGTTGCTGGATACGCTTCTTTGTTTCATGTACAGTTTTTTTCTCTGCTTCAGATCAAGCTTGCCACTTTTTGATGGTAATTTTATAAGACAAATGTAAAATTGATTCAAGAAATCTTATGCGTGCATGTAAGATGGACAAGCCGAATTGAAATGTGTCAGGTCTAGCAGGCATGACATTATTCAATTTATTGAAGTCCTTCCATGTGGCCTTGCATATGTAGCAGCGCATAGTAGATTATGTTTCTGTCCCTGCATTGCATATTTTACCATCCACCACAGTCGGTAGTAGCGTGTCAATGTTTACATTATCTACCGATACTCTTGTACATTTTAAATTGTCCACTTGTTGATAAATATGGCTCATTTCTTCCTTAGTCATGTCGATTTTTTCAGACACAAATCTAATTCGAATGGGTCTGCAGAATCGTGGGCTTGAAGGAATCGGACTTTGCCAAATTATTTTTTCATGTCTTTCGCCATTTGCAATAAGCCTTAAAGATACAAACGAACTTTGAAATATGCTCGCATCACTATCTGCATTATTTTCAAATTTCTGCTTGAATTGGGCTTGATGCGATCCATCGCAACCCCATTTTGAAATTAACAGAATATTTTGTACTTCTTGACGGGAAAGTGTTAAAATAGCATCTTCGAGAAACTTACAGAGTCTTAATGTTGTGTGGTCCAACAAACCCTGCAGATTTATTTGAGCACAAGTCTCAGTTACCGTATACGAGTCTGGCTTAGGGTAACACTCGACTTTCGCTTTCTGCAATAATGAATAATATAGGTACACATTTTTGCTTGCAGAACTAATTACCTCGTATTGTCTTCGTGACAAATTCGCTTCCACAAAGACGGATAGCGCGTCGACGGCAGATAGTTGTTTTTGTTCTTGCTTGGGACTCGCTAGAACTTTGCGCACCTTCGATGCTCTGTTTGGAGACTTATTTCTTCCTTTCAAAACTGCTACCACATCGTTTTTGCCAGCTGCACGGAGATTCATTTCTGCAGCATACATTAATTCGTTATTTGGTATCTATAGCCTCAATTCTTCGGTCCTACGCCTTTTACTGCGAACACTGCATTCGTCGAAATTTTTCGACGGTCGCTCCTGTTTACGTTCACATTGTTAATTCTACAGATTCATTTAACCAATTTTAATTTTTTTTATAAACCTATCTTTGATGTAATTTGACTCTCTCCACTTTTGTTTAAACTCACTTTTGAAATGACGCAATTTCCGCTTCAAAACACTGACTTTGTCGGACGGACATTCACAAAGTTCTAATAAACAATTTTGCATATCATCTATCCTTTCATCAATAAAATGTTTAGAACTATCTTTAATTAAGTTAAATAGTTCTCTCCTATTCAGTTCCTTGACATTTTCGTCTGACTCTGCAAAAGAAAATATCATTTTGTGCAATTTCTTAATCAACCTCACGCGACCGTCTTTAAAATAAAAAATTATAACAAATGTTAGTGAATTTATGTGGATTATCATGTTCCAAATAGATATTAAAATTGTCTGTCGATTGGTGCAAAAATGTTGTCTCGACACCGTCCGGCAGTTGTACTAAAATGCTAATGTTTGGCAAAAAAATACTTGAAAATTACTTACTTTACGCGTAAATGTGAATTATTCAATAACACTAGAAATTATCAATATCCAGAGAAAATTTTATCCTACAATAGTAGTACATACCTTTCTCTTCAAAATCAATTACGGATGTAACAGTTCACAAAACATAAAAAAACGTATAAACGGGTTTCAAAACCACTCACAGAGAAGCGCACTGGATAAGCTACACAGGTACGTACCACGGCTGAGAGCAGACTGATGGTAACAGCCGTTAGCGCTTCCCTAGGGAGAACATATTGCACAACATGATGAAACGAACCTTTCACTTCGTACTGGGCATACAAAATATTTACGCTGTTCAAATTTTGTTTTTCGACTTTGCAAGGGATTGTAATGCCAGTGAGCAATTGGACTGTGGTAGGGTTTTGGTGGCACTCTCTCATCTCCTCTCCCTCCAATAACCAGAGCAAACAAAGCAATCCAATAAAAACAGTGTATTTAATTAGAAGGGTTTTAAGTTTACATTAATTCTCAGTGGGTTGATAGTAAATTTTTTAGTTAGCAGTTGTATATTTACTCTGCAGTATTTCACTGAGTTGTATTTTTTAATCTTATTGGAACATGTAAGTTCTTTGAAGTACGAACTTAGAAACACAAATGATTCATTAAGTAGATTGTTCACACATAAAATAAAAAGGTTACAAACTTGTGAAGAGTAAATAACATAATAAGAGCATAGTTGCTCATGGAATAAGTTTCTGACTCATAAATAAAAGATACATACTTGTAAATACTGAATAATACAATAAGAGCATAGTTGCTCATAGAATGAGATGTTTTCACTGAGAGCAAATGACATACAGATTACAGACAAATCACTCATGAGGTGACAAATTGCCACACGATTGCTACACATGTTACGTAGTGGTGTGTTAAATTTCCTGGAAGCTGCCAGCTGCGTTGCCATTGCCCCAAATGTCAGGAACATGCACACCAACCAAAGAATGTAGAAAATGTATAAAGGTAATAACCGCCATGCAGCAAGCAGTTTCCACCAGCATGTGAAAATGTACTCTGCACGTTGCCCCCAGTTGCAGGGCCAGGACAGTTTTGATTACAATTTGGAGAACTCCAGCTCCACTTAGTTAATAATAAATGTCTTTAAACTGCACACGTAAATACGGTGTCTGCGCTCAGTTAAGAGTTATGCAGTAAAACCACGTGGCTGCCTTACTCAAACACAGTAAGGAATACACGACTTGCGTCACTGGTTAGTAAGAAATACGCGATGGCATTTCAGCGGCGCCCTTTGATTAACGCGTTTGAATACTTGAAACCATCGCACATATAAAGATCACGCGGATGGCGAGCGATTAAGAATAGGCGTGGCGCATGCACGTGCCGCCATTGTCACATGTTTCAAATATCACTTCACAGAGAGCACAGTGCATTAAATAGCTCATATTGGTTGTGGCAGGTCTAGAATAAGACCTTGCTGCCAATGTCTCACGTTCAGTACATGAACACACAAAGGCACTTCGCCACGAACTAACAACGCACGTGTTAGCTGCACCACACACCGCGTTCAATTACCGCCGGCCTTCAATTGCCGTCTCCCCACCAACCGCCTTTCACTACTTTTTTTCTAAAGATAACCTGTTCGACGCGCGGCAAGAAGATTGAATGCGAAAAGAGTGCGCTTTATCCGACAGACTTATGGCCAGGTTTTGGCGTCAAATACTCCACTGTGAGAAGGTCAGGCGCACAGATGGGCGGACGCATAGACGGGCGGACGCATAGACGGGCGGACGCACAGACGGATGGACGGACGGACGCAGGGTCGGGCAGACGGACGCAGAGCGGACGGACACTTCGCGGTCAATCTGTGTTTTGGTATCAAGGTCCCCCAAAACATTGGATTCAACAACACAACGCGTTTGAGAAAGTATTTTTTTTTACATTTAGAAGATTTATCCGTCTTTCATTACCAGGGCCCGACAGTAATAATTTCTCTGACAAAAAATCGACGAATTACGCCGCTGATTACACCTGTAAGGTGAGAAAGTAAGAGGAAAATTCATTTTGACCTGTGAAATTAAAGAGAAAAGCATATCTATGATTTGTCTTAAATATACCTACGGAACCGTAACCTCAACAATGTACTAATGCTTGATAATCAGCGGGCTATCCGTAGCCGTTGATATTTTCATGACAAATGACTATTTTGCACCACATGTTCGGCATTCCATCTGGACGAGAATCTCTTGAATTCATTTGGATTTATTGCATTCCTAATATCATCGATGGAAGTTTCATGGAAATCACCACTGTGCTCCCTTAGCTAGAAAAGAGAGCATAGAATGTTATAATTAACGTAGGTTCCTCCCTCGTTCAAGCTCTGTAACTCTCATCTGCGCTCAGTGCTTATCAAATATTTGTGCATATTTTCGTAAAATGATTTAATGTCTAGTCTTTAATTCTCTTCGTTAATAAACTAGTTAATGGGGTGGTGGATTAATTTCACTATTTAAAATTACGTATTGCATATGGCATTTAAAACGTAGTTTCGAAACGTCTTTTCAGATTGTGAAGCTCATTGAAAGATAATTGTTAGTAGTGATGATTGCTATACTTTTTATGTCACATGTAACACTAAATTTTTCTTTGTTTCAGGGTGGATTGGATTGGTGCAATAGTATGCTTTTGTGTTTAATGCTGGGTTCGGGGGTACTCGTTTATGGGCCTGTTGGACAATCATTGAAGAGCGTTATCCAGAGCACAGAACACCTGTGAGGAATCCATATCTTCATTGCCCTCATCGCGTTCGGCATGAAAAACAAGGTAATGAGATTCATACAAAGCATACACATACAGTGCAAAAATGAACACAGAAAATATACTCCCTCAAAGATCAATCAATCACTTGCTAGAGTGCTTACGCCGTCCATTAA
>JAHLJT010008446.1:147557808-147629231 GCA_031308135.1 Acheta domesticus | reverse complement strand
TGCGAAAATATCTGAAATGTGTCTCCTAATGCGCTTATTCTATCGCCTTTCTAGGAGTGTTATTCACAACACATCGCAAAGTTTTTTTGTTAAACACTGGCGACTCCATGAAATTAGTAGTCATTTCTCTCTTGCGTTACAGTTGCGTTCGGATAACTTCCACAGAAGATTTGCAATCTTTAGTGAGTTCGATGAGGAAGCCATACCTCAGTCCGAAAACCTAGTGGCCGGATGAGGGAGAAGTAATTTCCAAAATGTAAGAATGAAGGGGCATCCAATTAAACGATTTTAATTTGCTGCAGAGTGTCCTTGCAATGGATATAGAATAATGGAGATAGAGTGGCAGGCGTTGGGCAAGCCCCTCATTTTCCGAATGCTGCACGAAAGCCAGCAATAGTAGACAGTTACCAAATTGTTTCACAGAAGATGCCATTCGTAGGCTTAATGAATACCTGCATAAGATCCTTATTGACACACACATAGATGTAAAATGCTTTTTGAGGGTTTATTTTAAGTAACTTGTTATATCTAGGTACATACACCTGCGGGCAAACGTTTCCGGTTATTTGATATTTTCAACTTTGAAATTCAAAACCATATCTTGAAACCTCGTCAAAAATGATTTAATATCAATGAAATCCAGTATATCGGTTGTATTTAAATTTTGTAATACTTGAAATAATGTACTTGACTTATGTGATACTTGAAAGAATTGGTGACCAAATTTTACAAATTAATTAAAATTATCAGTAAGTTCGACTGATTAAGTCTCTCGGAACGTTTGCTTGGCAGTGTATCGCAATTAAATGCAGCTAAAAATACTTGAAATATTTTTTGTTTAGCTTATTGGTGTCTGGATGTATTCAGTTAACATTATTTGGAGCAGGAACGGTGTATCTTCTTCTTGCCTCGCAAATCATTCAAGAATATTAGAAGTGTTCTTCCCACATACGTTTCTGTGAATGGTTTTTGGTAATAGCCCTACTAATTAGTCCTGCAATGTGGCTTGGCACACCAAAGGACTTCAGGTATTACATTTTAAATTCAATTATTTATAAGACTTAAACGAGTATGTCCAGACTTACCCGCACCAAATTGAAACCACAAGGATGGTGACGGCCGCAGACAACGACTCCAGGCGCCCACTACGCCTTGCAGCGCTTGGGAAACATTCAGCGTTCGGAAATTAGAAGCTTTTTTGGCGAGGAAAATGTGTTCTTTTCTTTTGCTGCTGTCTGTAGCAACCGTTGCAACGTCTGAAAGTGGCCGCTGCTGCGATGAGCCTTGTCCCCTAGGAAAGCGCAGACGGGTCCGCGGGTGAGAGCGGATGCCGCGCATCGGCGCGCTTAACAGCGATGAGTCTGTAACACAAACGGCTGAATACAATAGGTTGCCCACGATACGTTACATTGCTAAATAAGGTGTGTACACTATTTGTTCGAAAGAGAATAGTGTTTCCTGGCTGCGTACATTTTAATATTCTTGTTCTCAGTTAGTGCACAAGGTCGGCGTCCTTTTGGTGCGGGTAAGTTGACATCCGCATATTGCATAAAGAAATGCATTCGAACTATTGCATGCATAAATATAATGCTGTCGAACTGTAATGATCGATTTTCTCTACTATTATTCTATCCTTTATTCAGCAGCTTTTCCAATCCTCACCTTGTTCATTAGTGGTCTTTGTGTTAAAATTATGGCGTGGCTATATCTCTCACCAACTGTTCAGAAAATAAATGTTTTTCTAATAAGTTTCAAACTTGTTTAAGAGAACGTTTGCTTGAAAATATCTCAGTTCTCTTTTCACTACACGGCACGGA
The DNA here is from genome assembly GCA_031308135.1 of Acheta domesticus. Lineage (NCBI taxonomy): Eukaryota > Metazoa > Arthropoda > Insecta > Orthoptera > Gryllidae > Acheta > Acheta domesticus. The sequence continues at coordinate 147,627,414 of JAHLJT010008446.1, read as the reverse complement.
GGGTTCCTAAGAATGCGTTCAGTGGTTTACCGTGTACGGTCTACATGTTGAAACCGATTATCATATGTATCAGGTAACTTGAGTGTATCCGTCTGTCACTCAAGGGTTAGACCCCATTCGTCCCACAGTTTGGGTCAAATGAGGTGTCATACAACGCGTCTTGTTTTGCTGGTGGAAAACTGGCTATTTTTTCGTATCATTTCGAAACATTCTATTAGAGTTGGAGAAAAAAACGCGTTTGGGGAGATTTAAATAACTAAAACGCATTTTGGGTAGAAAGTTTAATGGTACCGGCAAGGGCGTTTAATTACTCATTCATTTGTACTCGACAATGCAAATCCCTTGACGAGATTTTTTTTAGTCGAATCTTTTGGAATATTCTCGAAGGATAAAAGAAAACTCTTGCTTTTAGGGGTTTAAAAGGCACTTACAGTAGTGAAACTGTGAATTAGTACACTGCCTTTCTGGCATGACGTTAATCCCTTAGGACTGATTCATATTATTGACATTATTGAATATAATGAAACATAGAATGTACTTCTATCGATACATTTTCCTGTAACTATCAGTGTCAGAAGATAAGCGAGACATGTAACTGTTTAACTGTTTAAATTTTATTTATATATTGAAAGTTGAAAATAAGTGTTCAGCATGAAAGTACCCAGCTCTGAGGCGCCACAATAATCCTAGTAAAACATGTTGCGCTGATTACTCTATTGAACACAATCCAACAATATAAAGTGTAAAAGCATTATTCATTGTATTATTAGTTTTCTTATTAACCTACTGTGCCAACTGTGACTGAGATGAATACATTTCAATTTCTGGGTTTCTTTAAATGCGGGTTTTTCGGGATATTTCAAGTTCTATATCGCGTCCGAGGTTAAGAATGAAGTGTGGTTTCTTATAGTGACAGTGGGCCAGAGGTGACGGTTTTCTGCTGTACTATATGAACCAAAAGTTACGACGCCTCGATGGTGTCGACGAATCCCGTAATGGGGCGGAGTGCTAGTTTAGCGTTCAAGTAGTTTGTCTCGAACCTTTCTAATTATATGAAAGCGTATTTTCTTCCCTTTCCTCAAATCTAAAACTATTCTTACGAGAGTCCGTTCACAGAAACATTTCTGTTTTGCTTTTCACGTCCTTTTGGTGCTTCGAAATGTGGCAGAAGAAATCAGGAAGGAATTAACTTTAAAGTGCTCTCTATTTCGATCCAATATTTAAATTCAAGCACTGCATGCAGTTGAAAAAATGCAGGCTTCTTATTTTCATTATTAACAAGAAATAATAGATTTTTCATTACGAACAAAATATTTCAAATTCCTTTGAGGATACAATAAGTCGGCCTATGGGATCAAACTGATCTGACTCACAGACACCGAGCTGCCTCGCTCCGGGAAAGCGGACAGTTATCTCCTAGTAGGCTTTGAGTACGAATCCTGTTCGAAATATTCACTTCATAACATTAGTTATACACATTAATAACCATTTGTTTTCCCTGCATGGAACACTTTACCACACTGCGCTTTATGGTTGGTGGATCATACATTCTAAATTAATTTTGCAAATAAAAAATTTAAAAAATTGCAAATTGATTGCGTACGGAACCGCGTACTTTCTGAGCACAATATGATACAACAAACCAAGCACGTGGCACTGTGGCTATGGCTGATCCAACAGCCGAACGTATCCCTCCTACAACTATATTCACCACGATTTGTGGTAAATATATAATGTATTCGAGGTATTAGTTTACTAATTTAATTGTAGTGGAAAATTATGTTAATGAGGATTTAAAACAGTTTTGAAATCTTGAAACGTGGGGGATGCTTGTTTACCGGAAATGCCCATAAGGCATTATACTTCCTTCTTAACCTCGGATGCACCATAGATGGAGTATAGCACCAATAGGTGGAGAGTGAGATTTTGTTTCTTAGAGGAATTGGTGTTTCAAAAGGCATTTGGCATTTTTATGTATCATTTACAGATTTTATCTTTGTGTGGATAGTCTTTGTAAGTCTTTATTCAGAAACCACAATGAAAGTGAAATTATGCCGTCATCCAAATGGAGTGTATGAAGAAAATGGACCAGTAAAGAAAATGTCTAATTAAACCTCGCTTCTTTAGGGAAAATGCGATTTACCGAAACACACCCTCACGAATATTAAGTCTCGAGCTGCTGTCTCTACGATTGTTTTGTCAGGCGACGGAAGAACATGTTTGCCCGTGTGGTCCTACAGCAAAGCTAAAATTGCCACTTATCATTAGGCATCACGCATTTTATTTGGCTCCCATCAATATGAACCAAAAAAACTAACACATAAATTAAATAAACATACCAAGAACCATATTTACATTTATTTTAGGTCTTTCAATAAGAATACTTGCTCAATTTTTGAAGAAAAATGGTTGAATTATCACCAAAATTGCTTTTCGTATCCCAATAGTACCCAACCACTCGGTTTCCTTTAACTAAATATCCGAAAAAAAAAACGAAAAATGAAAATGTATTTAATTTTTCTTATTTGCAGCTTTGACAGAAGATTAAAAAAATTAATTTACTATTATTATGAAAATGAAAATTGAATATGTATAATGAATGTGTGTTTCAGACTTGTCGGTATTGGTTGCTATTTTAACAACTGCATTTGCATGCATCTTCATATTTATTGCAGATAGTCCTGGATAAATCTGAATTAAGTACTCCAATGCAGCTAACAAATCCTACGTTTCATAGTTTTTTCTTAGCTTTCGGAACAATATTGTTTTCATTTGGTGGAGCTTCAACATTTCCAACGATTCAGAATGATATGCTGCAGAGGGATAAGTTCTCGAAAAGCGTTGTTATTGGTTTCATTGGTAAGTTAACTTTAATAGAAAAAGTTTTAAAATTTTAAATGAGTAACGTAATTATAATATTTACTCTTATACATTAATTATATCAACAATTTTGTGTGTGCTACCAATTACTATTTCGAAGGTCGTGTAAAATATACACGCGTTTTGTAAGTCTAATAAAATTAAAATAAAACCATAGCGCTTTTTGCTTGTACGAGTAGGAAAACAATTTTACTATTTCACTGTCCTTAAATTCTCGTGCACCTATTTCAGTTGAATTTGCTTTATTCGTTCAGCACTACTGCATGCTTTACGCTAGTAATTCCATTCTTAACACTAACCTGATCGGCAACAAGTATTTGGAGTTTATCATTGATCATCTACGACCCTTACAAGTTTTTCGAGCTGAGGTCTTCATTATCGTACTGCACTCTGCTCTATAACCTGATCTTTTATTTCATCATCTCACTTTCAACAAGATCCTGTCCATCACGGGGGCAGGCGAGCAGGTGTTCTGGATCATTATTCGTGCAATTCATTTCTGAACTGTGGAAGTCATCGAAATGTCGAACAAATGTCTCAGAGTGTTCTGATATATCAGTTCAGAATGGACCAAAAAGTACCAACAAAGTGCGGTTTTGCAACATTTCAAAACCAACATTTTCTCTCACGAGTTACAAAGACTTGTTTGCAATGGTACGAACTGCAGATTTGATGTTAAGTTTCTCGCCTTTTACGTACGTATTGTTATCATGTTGCGAAAATCGCCTGTTTTTTCAATAGGAAAACTCGTATTGGTCGGGCCCCGGTAGCGAAAAAAGTGGATAAAATCTTACTAGTATATGTCATAAATTACATCCTCTTAACACGTTTGTGTAGTCAGAATCTATGTTTTGTGGGTTCCGATTACCGAAAAATTGTGGTTTATGTTTTGACGTGGGTAAAGAAAAATCGATTGACGGCAAAACGTGTGTGGGCAACGTTAGCTAGCGAACTCGAGGTCCTACGAGATTGAAACGGATATTTTGATTTTGAGGGTTCTTTAGATAAAGTTACATTTTCAAACTTTATCAAAAATGGCTCCAAATTTTTTTGATTAAACATTGTACTCTGATCGTGTAGAACGCTTAAAAATGGCGAAGGTCTAATTTTGTTGAATTTTCTGAATTTTCAAAAACTGCAAAAGTTAAACATGTTTTCGGCGTTTTCCTACAACTACAGTAGCGAAGATAAAGATTTTTCCTGGAATAAAATCTATTCTCAAAGACAGATTTTGAAATACGGTCGTGAACGATGTTTTCGAAAATGTCAGTTGTTTTCGCGAAATTTTGGTTGAAATATAGGCAATAATTAAACATTTATTTTCTAACAAACTAGCTCCTTTTTAAAAAAATTTCTCCTCTCATGAATCAAGGGACGTTAAAAAAAACGGGAGAGATGGCTCAGGGTATCAACTGATGTCACTGCAGTCCCTCTGACCGGAGGTCTTATGTTCGAATTCCAACAGTGGCAGGATTTTCGACAGTAGCTTGTCAGCTAGGTCGAATTCAATCGCTGTCTGGAGGAGAACTCTAGGTGCCGGCTGCTCTGATCGTAGTTTTCCGTGGCTTCTCCGATCAACATCAAGGTGAATGCTGAGAAATACCCTAACACACGGACCACGGACGGTGCGCGATCTTTCCTGCCTCTTCCTTGTCCTATCCTCTCCCCTTACCACACTTACACTTACATGCACTACACTACCACAAATCACACTTGCCGGTAGACCGGTCGGGAGCGTAGAGCTTGTCTCGGCTGGCGCAGTACCCCGCTGGTCGGAGATACCTGGTTGAGAAAAATCCCCGCTAGCTGACGGTAGGTCGGCGCCGAAATCTTGCCACCCAGCAGGGGAAGACGACCGTGACATATCGAGCAAAACATGAACTACTCTTACGGGACTATGTAAAACGTACGGGACATGTAAAAATGTATATGTACGGGACTATGTAAAAATGTACGGGACATGTAAAAACAAACGAGTTCTTTCTTTCATTTCTAAGCATCAGAACGTATCTCAAGGTTTCCTCCTGTACTTTATAAAAATACAAATCATTGTTAAGAAAAGTCATAGGCAGGCTAAAATCATGAAACACGATCAGGATATTTTGAACTCAAATAACAAAACAAAATCAATGTGGGATATAGTAAAAAATGCGACCAAACCAACTAGAAACCTTGTAGAGAATGTTGTTTTAAAAGATAACGATAGAGATGTGAACGATCCGGCATACAGTGGCTAGTATCTTTAACCAATACAGTTCGAGAATTGCTGTCGATCTCACTAAGGGTTTTCAGCCACAAAATTCAACATCTGACGGTTTCCCCTAAAAATCTTAGACACTATGTTCGTTTCCGAAACCCCTTCCTATGAAATTCTCAAAATAATCGGTAATTAAAAAATAAATATTCGGCCGGTTTAGATGAATTTTCCGGATTGTTTGTTAAAGACGTGTGCGCCAGCCATTATACACCCGTTAACTCACGTTATTTCAATGCATCCTTATGCACCGGAATTTTTCCATGATATTTTAAAAACCGCTAAGATTAAGCCGCTCTTCAAAAAAGGCAACAAAAATGAAGTTCAAAATTATCGGCCAATTTCTCTTTTGTCAGTTTTTCAAAAATATTAGTGAGACTTTTTATATGTGCGAATGGAAACCATTCTCAATAAACATGACGCGTTTTCAAATTGCCAACATGGATTCCGGAAATCAAAATCTACGGAAACAGCCATTTTTTTCTTTTCTTAAAGGAATGTTGCCCTCATCATTGGATCAATACGAAGCAACTATTGGAATAATTTTAGGATCTTTCAAAAGCTTTTGACGTCATTGATCATAACATTTTACTTTCAAAATTACCTTCGTATGGAATCCGTGGTATGCTCTAGATTGGCTATGTTCGTACCTTAAACAACGATCTCAGAGAGTAGAAATACTTACTGGAAATGATGGAACTTTATGTACGACACCTTTCCGGTTCTTTGCCAATTGCACATGGAGTCCCGCAAGGATCAATTTTAGGCCCTATTCTCTTCCATTTATACGTAAATGACATGCCTTAGCGATTCGAAACGGAAGAACAGTTCTCTTTGCGGATGATACAAATATTCTTTGCAACAAAGAAACCGTAAATAGTACAATATCAGACGTTTCAAAATTGGTTCCGTAATAACTAGGGCCCGGATAATTATGTACTAAAATTGGGAAAATATGTACATATATATGTATCATAATATTCAGAAATATGTAGTCAAAAGTATAAAATATGTAACATTAAATATCATTATATCAATAATTTTTATTAAAATACCTTTATCTTAGTATATATTGTTCTGTAGACTTAATTCAAAGACTAGAATTAAACATTATAGTTCTCATAATCCTATTATTTACAAAGATCCCGTATCAATAAGAAACCTATATCGTCTCCGATATTATTTCAGTAGTATACCTTCCCTTTGCTGCTCTAACACGCAAACAATGAGATCTCAAAAATGAGGTCTCTAAAGAAAGAGAACTTCAAGGAGACGTGACGAACTGCATTTGGACTTTAAAAATATGAAGGATTTGTTTAAAAACGTATCTAAATATTGATGTAAAATACAACTTTCTATTCTTCTCCATGTTTTCTGGATCCAATTTGACGGAATTGTCCCCTCTAAGCACCGTACTAATAGCACAAATTGTTTCGAATCCTGGTTTTTCTCCAGAACGAAAGACCTCTTTTTCTTTAGTACATTCCCCTATTGACCCTCGAAGCAACTTGCTGATTGGGTAATTTCAAAGCTACCAGAAAGTTTCAGGGAAGATGTTTACAAAAATTGAATTGTAGTGCTTACTGAAAAATGAGACAATATAGTTATTCAACTTTTTGTGTATCAAACAATTGCTTCGATATGCCTATAGATCCCGCAGCTTCACAATCAAATTGATGTTTAACTTGTTTTACAAAATCAAAATTTTGAGTATTGTAGCTCATAGCGTCGACCCAGGTGCCCCATCTCGTTAATCCTTTTTTATATTGGAAATCAATGTTTCAACTTTATCAAACTGAGATCTAATCAGTTCTGCAAACGCAACGCACGCACAAGATAGGTTAGAAGTAGTAATTTTGGAACAATACCTGCAAGGATTCTGCTGCCTTGCACATGTACGGCGCTGCACTAGTACCGGAAGGAAGACATTATATTTAACTTCATTAGGCCACAAAAATCCCGTTGTATTGTTAAAAAGTTTTGTAATAGTTTGATGGTTGCATTTGTGTAACACTTCACAAGTTAACAAAATAAGACATACACTTTAAACGTTCATTAAACCTATCACAACCTTGCCAATACAATTTCCTTGCACATCAGTTCCACAGCGAGATTTTACTTCAGATTTTTGGTCCAAAGAGATAATTTACGAACAACGGTAGTCGACAACAAATGTCAACAGCCCTTCTTGAGCTGGTGCGTATAGTTTCAGGTGAAGGGTATCAAGGTCAAAGGAGACCTCTAAAATATGCGAAGTGGGTGCGCGATATCGCCTGCTAAAGATTTCATTTTCACAAATTTCAAACTTTCTGTTCTCTGCGATATCTCGCGCTGGAAACTAACAGAACAGAATCTATGGATTGCATCGTCACCTTCCCCTTTTACTTCCAATATCGTTGGCATTTATGGATACCCTCATTTCAGCGCGTAATAATAGCTTCATTTTAGTGAAGGGGCTACAGAAAAAAATGTTTGACAATGCTGAATTGTTTGTTTGGATGATTCCTTATCAAAAACAGATAGGAAAGTAAATAATTATTTTTTTTAAATGTAGGATAGTGGAAAAAATCAGTAATATGTAAAAATATGTTCATTTGTGTAAAATATGTAAATATATGTAATTTCGGGCAAAATATGTAAATATATGTACTAAAAACTCAACGATTTTGGCCACTAACCGATGTAAAACGTGAACATATCGTTGATTCGACTTGATAGAGTTGCCTTAGGAAAATATGTAATTACATAATTATCCGGGCCCTAGTAATAACAAATTAAAAGTAAATGAAAATAAAACTGTTTCAATGCAGTTTTCCATTTCAAATTAACAATTCAGTACTCCATTGAAAATGAACGGTGTGCCATTGACTGATGTTAAAGTAACATTTTTAAGTCTATCAATTCAGTCAAACCTCGAATGGAATGCCCACTTAATGAATTGAACACAAAATTAAGTTCCTTATGCTACGCGTTCAGAATTCTTTCAAATTCCGTCAGCCTTCATACAGCTCGTTGTGTATATTTTGCCAATGTTCACATCCCGCCTGAGATATGGCATAATATTTTGGGGAAACACATCTTATAGCTCACAGAATTTCAGATTACAAAAAAGGAATTGTACGAATAATAAGCAAATACAACCCACGTGATTCTTGTAAGTCACTCTTTATTAATCTAGGAATTTTACCATTACCTTGTCTCCTGATTTACGAATCAGTAGTTTTTGTCAAAATGACTTACTTAAGGGCGGGAATATATTTTCAGCAAACGCCGATGTCTATAAGTATAACACACGACGTAGTAATCATATTCACCAGGTGGCAGTATCAACAGCTCACTACAAAAAATTCACATACAATTCATGTACATTACTCTACAACACTTTGCCAGAAGACATTAAACGATTAAATTCAATAGAAAAGTTTAAGTCCCAAGTAAAATCTTTTCTGCTGCATAACTGTTTCTATACAATTCGAGACTATACCGAGCATCTAAAAGGAAAGTAGCATTAATTTTAACAATGATAGTTAATGTAATTATTTATCATTTGGACTGTATAATTCTAAAGAACCTGTAACAAGTATTGTACCACAGTTTCTGGGTTGATGGCCCCCATCTCGATCAGGTTTTTCGTCCAGTTTCCCTGATCCTTGAGCAAATGCTTGATGGTCCCTTGTTTTGCTTCTGGACATAAATGTAACTTCATTATTTGTGCACGTCTTCTGAATTTCAGTGGGAAATATAGTTATTCAAGTTATCGTTTTCCATATTATCGCGGCAAAAAGTATTATTCTTTCATGAAGAACATGAGGGATCAGGGCAGGAATTTATAGCCAATTTACCTTTGAAAAATATATTTTATTATATAGGAGCGAATATTTTGTCAACAAAACTCGAAAAAAACTCTCTTTTCTGTATACAAAATTCGACTAGAATATGGTTTAGGATAGAGACCACAGAATTATGAAAACGTGCACAAAATTCACTTCTCCCCATAGCTCGACACAGGCAGTTTTTAACTGTTTTTGACGTAAATAAATAAATAAATAAATAGACTAATGACCCTAGTAGTTGACGTGCCCGGAATCGCCGTCAATTAATCAATCAACGTTAAAAATTTGGTGCTAGTCTTATTTCCGGCGAACTGTGAGTTTTCAAAAGTTCCAGAAAATTAACATTGGAAAAGTACAATATCTGATCTTTTAAAAAAGGTTAAGTACAATTATTTGAAAAAAACAAATAGTTTGCGGGTAATTTCAGCTTGAGTTTAGTGCAAATTATAAGAGAAATATTTTCCCAAAACCCGCTCTAAATGTTTTCTTTATTTTATTTTTCATGTGAAAAAACGAACTTTATTTTTTTCGCACGAAAAAGAGCTGAAAACTGCGCACTTTCAGAAACGGTGGAACGATATTTTCACAAAAACTACGCCAATTTTATCCTGTATCTGCTTACGATACGCATAGAGCTAATTGCACTGAATAATCCGATATCAACACCATTTTGATACATCCCTTTGACTTTTCAAAAATTACGCAAATGTATTTTTTTTTATATTTTCACGTCGTTAATATTTGGATTATAGAATTTCTTTATACATTATTTGATTCGTGATTTTAAGTGCTTCAAAACATTTCCCAAGAAGTTTCTCGAAATTTCAAATGTTTTCTGTGAAAATCAAAATTTCACACTTTCAGAAACGTTCAAACAATGCCTCAAAAAAAGTCTCAATTTCACTTTCTCGCTACTGCGTACGCGATATAGAGAAAGTATTGTAATGCTGCGCGAATGTTTGACAGAAAAACTATTATTTCCAGGTCCAGGTAACGAAGATGTGGGTAAATCTTGTCCCTATATGTAGCAAATTACTTTGTGTAACACGTTGTGTAGTCAGAATCCATGTTTTGTGGGGTCTTGAACCGAAAAATCGATTGACGGCAAAACGTCTTTCCGTCTGTGTATCTGTGAACGACGCTAGTGACGAAACCATAAGTAGGATTTTCCCCAAAATTGATATTTCGTAATCGATTAGACGGATGTCGCGTCCCCATCAATTGCAAACAGATATTTTAAATTGGGGGGGTACCTTTCACTAAGCCTCTGGGACATTTTATAAATTTTTTTTAAAAAATGGCATCAAAGTAACCTTTTAATTGAATTTTGAACTCCGATAGCGCGATAGACGCTTAAGAGAATGACGCAGGAGTAATTTTTATTGAAATCCCTGATTTTTCAAAAATTACAAAAATTCAAAATTTGTTCGGTGTCTTCCTACAGCTAAAATATTGAAGATAGCGATATTTCTCAAAGAAATCAGTTCTTCAAAGAAAGATTTTGAATTAAGGTCATGCAAAATTTTTCGAAAATTTGAGTACTTATCGCTTAATTGTGCTTGAAATATAGGCAATTTTTAATTTTTTAAGCAATTTTTTCTCGAAAAGCTGCACCAAATTTGTTGATACTGTTTGACCTTGGATAGCGTAAAGGACGCTTAAGAGAATGATGCAGGTCTCGTTTTCGTTGAAATACCTGTTTGTTTTGAAAATTGTGAAAATTCAAACTTGTTTGGTGTTTTCTTACATCTACAATTATGAAGATAAAGTTATTTTTCTTAATGAAATGTGTTTATCAAAAAACAGATCTTCAAATAAGGTCATGTTAAATATTTAGAAAATACGAGTATTTTTTGCGTAAGGAAGCCAGTTTTATATTTTAAGCTATTTTCTCAGAAACTGCTCCAATTTTTCTATAAAGTATTTCACGTGTGTAGCAAAGAACGGGAAAGAAAGTGCTGCTGATCCCATTTTCGGTGCATTCTCTGTATTTTCAAAAAGTGGAAAAAATTCGAAATGGTAAATTCGATTTTCCGGCGCTTCGTTTGAGGGCTGTGTTGTAATTCATTGCTCTCTGTAGCAAGCAGATAAATTTCACACACATAACTGTTATTTATGTAAAAAGGAAATGATAAATAACGTATTGTAATAATCGTAAACATATTGGAATGTGCTTAAAAGTTTTTTATTCGATAAAAATTAGCCCTAAGCGTTGTAAACTACTTGTGTAGTATCTCTCTCTCTCTCTCTCTCTCTCTCTCTCTCTATATATATATATATATATATATATATATAAAATTTATATATATATAGTTTTATATATATATAGGGGTGTATATATAATATATATATAGTTATATATATAACGGTGTTGTGTTAGTTACAGTTACACCTCTTATAACTCAAGAACGACTGAACCAATTTTAATTATCTCTGTTTTATTGTATTCATCGCCGTCCCGAATAACAGAATAGCTAATAAAATATCGAAAAAATGGCACAACGTGGCGCTGAAGAATAAAAATCTCGATATTTACGCAAACGCAGCCCGCTACACAGTTCGAATCTATATCGTTAAATAACTCCTAAACGAAGGGGACTTCAAAAAATACAATTTTGAAGCCGAAGGCCTCAAAGAAACGTTTCTCACTCCGTATTCTATAGAATGAGATGTTTTTAAACATTCTATTACATTTTTGCTGGTCCGGCGCTTCTCAATATTACCCCATCTACTTAAAGACGTGCAGAATCTAAGTAAATAAAACAAAGTCGGGTTAATTAAACCATGGCGCTAGAGCACATGATGGCGCTTTAATTAAATGCAATTCCCAAATCACGTGAGCTGCATTGTTGCTGGGCGTTGCCGTGTGCCGTGGGGCGAGGTCGAGGAGAACAGGCAGCGCCAAGTTGATGAGAAGAGAGGGAAAAAGGGACAGGAACAAAGAGAAAGGGAAAATAGAGAGAGGGAAAAAGAGAGGGAAAGAGAGGAGGAAATAGAGGGAGAAATGGAGAGAAAAGGAAATAGAGAGAAAGAGGGAAATGAGAAAGCAGGAAAAGAGAGTCAGAGGGGGGGAAGAAAAGACACAGAGGGGAAGAAGAGACACAGAGGGGCGAAGAGACACGGAGGGGAGAAGAGACACGGAGAAGAGAAGAGACAGGAGGGGGAGAAGATACAGGAGGGGGAGAAGAGACAGGAGGGGAAGAAGAGACACGGAGGAGAAGAGACACGGAGGGGGAAAAGAGACACAGAGGGAAGAAAGAAACACAGAGGGGAAAAGAGACACAGAGGGGAAAAAGAGACACAGGGGGGAAAAGAGACAAAGAGGGGGAAAAGAGACACAGAGGGGGAAAAGAGACACAGAGGGGGGAAAAGAGACACAGAGGGGGAAAAGAGACACAGAGGGGAAAGAGAGACACAGAGGGAAAAAAGAGACAGAGAGGGAAAAAAAGAGAGACAGGTGGAAGAGAGAGAGAGTGAGAAAAATGAGAGGGGAGGAAAAAGACAGAGGGGAAATGAGAGAGGAGAAAGAAAGAGTGAGAGGGAATGAGTGAGGAGAAAAAAGAGTGAGGGGGAAAGAGAGGGGGAGAGGAATATTTCCTCAATTATTTCTTCTGCGGCAGCAACGCGCCGGGTACCAGACAGAGGGAAAATAGAGAGAGAAGGAAATAGAGGGGGACATAGAGAAAGAGGAGGAAAATCGTGAAACAGAAGGAAAATAGAGAGGGGGGAAGTAGAGAGAGGGGAAATGGAGAAAGGCGAAAATAAAGAGAGGGAACTGAGAGAGCGGGGAAAGGGAGTCAGTGAGTGGGGGAGAAGAGACAGAGGGAAAGAAGAGACACGAAAAGGAGGAAAAGAGACACAGAGGGAGAAAAGAGAGACAGAATGGGAAAAGAGAGACAGATGGGAAAGAGAGACAGATGGGAAAGAGAGAGAGAGAATGTGGAAAATGAGAGAGGAGGAAAACGACAGAAGGGGAGGGAGTGAGGGGAAAAAGAGAGAGGAAAAGAGAGGGGGAGAGATATTTACTCAATTATTTCTTCTGCGACAGCAACGTGCCGGGTACAAGCTAGTTTGTCATAAATTGACATGTTTATGAGAATGTACACAATGTGGAAGGTCAAGCTAAAAGTGAGTAATTTGTATCTGCTGTCTGTTCAAATTTGTTTATAATATTATTAATTTATTTAATATTTGATATGTTTTAAAACTTTTTCAAACGTACGAAGTTGGAACAGTTTCTGAAGGCAAGTTGGCAGCAAAAATGAAACATTTTACCGGTCTTTCTGCTTTAGTGCTTTCCGGGACATTTAGAACGATTTAATTTGTCTGACGATATTAATTATGAAGCGATTAATTATGAATTTCTTTGGTTGTAAGTCTTTGTTTAAAAAAATGAAAAAAAATTGAATGAACTTAAATTGCCCTTGGAGACACGGTGAAAATAATTTTATGTCTTCGTAACAGATGCAATAGTGTTCCGCAAAGAACGCCTTATAAGAACTTTCATAACACCACAACAATGGAAATTGAAAAACAGTTCCATTTATGGCAAGAATGGATAAGAAAATATGACCATTATTGCCATCGTGTATTAACTGAGAGATGTGTTAATATGGACAGAAATTGTAATAGTAATTGTTATGTATAATACGGTTACATTTAATAATATTACATAACTGTTACTAAGGATGAGAAAGGGAGTGCTGTTTTAGCTCCACTAGTTTTCAAAGAAAATTTGCATATAAGTCCAGGTTTTACTTATCTAAAATATTCATAAAGTTATATTTCAATTCTACTATTAGGAGACAGAAAAATAAGAAAATGTGGGAAAAACTTACTTTTAGGTGCCGATAAGTGGGCCAAAGCCAAAAAGCTAGTCCTGATTAGAGAGATTAGGAAACTAAATAGTATTAAAATCTGTGCCATTCTGTAGTATCACTAGTTTCTTCCATTTCTTCCACTTCAAAAGCTGAAAAACAAAAACGTTAGCCTCTTGGGTACAATGAGAAAGAATCTACGAATCCTCACCTCAAGCAAAAACGCCAACAAAATCAAGGGAGTTCTAACACACCGAATCTTCCGATCGGCTAACATCTTCGGTAAAATTGTCACAGATTGCAAGTACAGAAAGAATTAAATTTTCCTAATTCTGTGTGTCTTAGATAGTAGCATCAGAACAAAATGCCGAAAAAAGCCGGAGATTGCTTTGTTTTATAACAAAACCGAAGGTGGTGTCGTACCACCTTCGGTTTTGTTATTGGACCAAATGGTTCAGTGGGAGCAGGAAGAAGATGGTCTGTTCACATTTTATACTATTTTCTGTATTATGCAACAGGAAATGTGTGGATATTGTTCAAGAGATTTGCAAGACAAAGGTGTGTAATTTCAAGTTATCACAAGATAGTAGACTTATTAGGAGACAGAACAATATTATTATTGTTGACTTGACGCTTGATAAAAAAGGCAGCTTCTATTTATTTATTTTATTTATTATTACAACGGACAGCAATTACCTGATAATGTCAGAGCCCAATTATGTTTTCGTGAAACATTTGTAACATTTTCGTGTTAAATTGTAACATTTCGTGTCGTTAAAAAATATAATACTGCAATGAATATATTAACAAATTCACAATGAAATAAACGTAAGTACAGAAATGACACTGTATTTATGCAGTATTTGTTTTATAAAACAAATAGTTGTGTGGAATTTAATAGTTAGAAAACACAGTAAACATGACTAAACGGAAGGGAGCTGTTGTACATCTCCGACATTTCCGCATTAAGTACCAGTTAATAGTCTACAACTGTCAGATTTTGCCGGTGTGTACGCCCGCCTACTTAAATGGGTATTATGCTCCGAGATCTCGCTGTGTTTCAACAATTGGTATCTTGATGTCATTTTTGAAGTAAGTTTTTCGAGAGGGTTTCTCTCTCACATCAAGTACGGCACATTTATTGGCATTCAGTCTGGCAGCAGTCAGTCTGTTGTCCATGTTGTCCATGGAAGAGGCAAATCGTATTGAAAATGAGTAATGTCAGGTTTCCTCATTAGCTTACTACCATCAGCAAAAGTATCTCATTTGACGAGAGCAATTTACCGAAGTCAATCGTGTATAGATAAAGAGAATTGACTCTAACACGGTACCCTGGGGTACTCCACTCTGGACACTTGTTATAAGACAGTGTTTCCAATTCTGTGTGGGAATGTTCGATAAGTGAAAAATGCTCTAATCTTTGCAAGTATGTTTCCTCTTATACCTAGATTTTGGAGTTTGTCTAATAGTCTCTAGTGTGGGATGTAGTCAATAGCCTTTTCAAATTCAGGGCAAATGTGTGTGTCAGGGCAAAAGTGAAGGCATCGCGAAGTCGTCATTCCTCTTCCAGGTTCGAAGGCTTTACAAAACGTTAGTTGTAACTGATTTTTAGGAGGCAAATCATTATTGTTATCAAGAAATAATTTATATAAATCGGTGAATCTGAAAAGGGAAATAATTCCTTGTTACTTAGCATTGAGAAAAAACAACTACTTAACATCCACAGTTGGTCTCTGGGACAGTTATGTTCCACACAAAAGTTGTAGAAATAGTAATTATTGATTCCTTGGGCTACGCTTCAATTTTGCATGTCTGTGATGTACAGACACGTTTTTATATCCTGGCCTTAAGTCATTTATAAAATAATTATGAAATATTTTAAAAAAGATTATTTTTATTTTTTAACGTATGAAACAATATAATCTAATAATTTTTTAATTACTTTATTTTTAGTCGCATCAAATAAATTTTAGTCGCAATAAATTTGTAATGAGGTGAATTAACATTTTGTGCTTTATGGACATGAAAAATACGCTTACTAAATAAACAATATTAATAACTACTCATGAATTTCCACTTTCGTCTGTGGCTATGTCAAAACATTCGTGTAGGAATGGAGATTTTCATGTGAGATGTATTTTACTATTTTTTGAACAATAGTTATTTTCTTTCTTTTATTTAGAAGAACAGCTGTGCCATAAACTTCCTTGAAAGGGAAATCTGGACGTGCCATCCCATTTCCCAGCATGAATGAGTACTGGATAAGCCCATCAATATACTCACGTGCCACGAGATAACCAAAATGTTCCCTATCATACGTTAGCTGATTATGCTTGGAAAGAGTCACATCAGGCTTTCAATGAGGGCTGTCAGGACGAGCAAGAGACTTGGTTGTTTTAAAATACTTGCTGCAGGAGTCATGGGACGCGGTTTATAATACTATTGATACAAACGATAAATATTATTCTTTTTTTCAACGCTTTCATTTCATTTTAACACTTGCTTTCCTCTTCAGAAAAGAAAATTAAATATTCCACGCAAAAGCAATTCTTGGATAACACAAGGGATTAGAACATCATGTAAAAACAAACGAGTTCTTTCTTTCGTTTTTAAGCATCATAACGTATCTCAAGATTTCCTCCTGTACTTTAAAAAATACAAATCATTGTTAAGAAAAGTCATAAGGCAGGCTAAAATCATGAAACACGATCAGGATATTTTGAACTCAAATAACAAAACAAAATCAATGTGGGATATAGTAAAAAATGCGACCAAACCAACTAGAAACCTTGTAGAGAATGTTGTTTTAAAAGATAACGATAGAGATGTGAACGATCCGGCAACAGTGGCTAGTCTCTTTAACCAATACTTTTCGAGAATTGCTGTCGATCTCACTAAGGGTTTTCAGCCACAAAATTCAACATCTGACGTTTCCCTAAAAGTCTTAAGACACTATGTTCGTTTCCGAAACCTCTTCCTATGAAATTCTCAAAATAATCGGTAAATTAAAAAATAAATATTCGGCCGGTTTAGATGAATTTCCGGATTGTTTGTTAAAGACGTGTGCGCCAGCCATTATACACCCGTTAACTCACATATTTAATACATCCTTATGCACCGGAATTTTTCCAGATATTTTTAAAACAGCTAAGATTAAGCAGCTCTTCAAAAAAGGCAACAAAAATGAAATTCAAAATTATCGGCCAATTTCTCTTTTGTCAGCTTTTTAAAAAATATTAGAGAGACTTTTTATGTGCGAATGGAAACCTTTCTCAATAAACACGACGCGTTTTCAAATTGCCAACATGGATTCCGGAAATCAAATCTACGGAAACAGCCATTTTTTCTTTTCTTAAGGATGTTGCCTCATCATTGGATCAAAACGAAGCAACTATTGGAATAATTTTAGATCTTTCAAAAGCTTTTGACGTCATTGATCATAACAATTTACTTTCAAAATTACCTTAATATGGAATACGTGGTATTGCTCTAGATTGGCTATGTTCGTACCTTAAATTACGATCTCAGAGAGTAGAAATACCTTACTGGAATGATGGAACTTTATGTACACACCTTTCCGGTTCTTTGCCAATTGCACATGGAGTCCCGCAAGGATCGATTTTAGGCCCTATTCTCTTCCTATTATACGTAAATGACATGCCCTTAGCGATTCGAAACGGAAGAACAGTTCTCTTTGCGGATGATACAAATATTCTTTGCAACAAATGAACCGTAAATAGTACAATATCAGACGTTACAAATTGGTTCCGTAATAACAAATTAATAGTAAATGAAAAGAAAACTGTTTCAATGCAGTTTTCGATATCAAATAAAAAATTCTGTACTCCATTGAAATGAACGGTGTGCCATTGACTGATGTTAATGTAACAAAATTTTTAGGTCTATCAATTCAGTCAAACCTCGAATGGAATGCCCACTTAAATGAATTGAACACAAAATTAAGTTTATTATGCTACGCATTCAGAATTCTTTCAAATTCCGTCAGCCTTCATACAGTTCGTTGTGTATATTTTGCCAATGTTCACTCCCGCCTGAGATATGGCATAATATTCTGGGGAAACACATCTTATAGCTCCCAGACTTTCAGATTACAAAAAAGAATTGTACGAATAATAAGCAAATCCAACCCACGTGATTCTTGTAAGTCTCTCTTTATTAATCTAGGAATTTTACCATTACCTTGTCACCTGATTTACGAATCAGTAGTTTTTGTCAAAAATGACTTACTTAAGGGCGGGAATATATTTTCAGCAAACGCCGATGTCTATAAGTATAACACAAGACGTTGTAATCATATTCACCAGGTGGCAGTATCAACAGCTCACTACAAAACATTCACATACAATTCATGTACATTACTCTACAACACTTTGCCAGAAGACATTAAACGATTAAATTCGATAGAAAAGTTCAAGTCCCAAGTAAAATCTTTTCTGCTTCATAACTGTTTCTATACAATTCGAGACTATACCGAGCATCAAAAAGGGAAGTTACATTAATTTTAACAATGATAGTTAATGTAATTATTAATCATTTGGACTGTATAATTCTAAAGAACCTGTAACAAGTATTGTACCACAGTTTCTGGGTTGATGGCCCCCATCTCGATCAGGTTTTTCGTCCAGTTTCTCTGATCCTTGAGCAAATGCTGAGATGGTCCCTTGTTTTGCTTCTGGACATAAATGTAACTTCATTATTTGTGCACGTCTTCTAAATTTCAGTGGGAAATATAGTTATTCAAATTATCGTTTTTAATATTATCGCGGCAAAAAGTATTATTCTTTCATGAAGAACATGAGGGTTCAGGGCAGAAATTTATAGCTAATTTACCTTTGAAAATATATTTTATTATATAGGAGCGAATATTTTGTCAACAAAACTAGAAAAAAACCTCTCTCTTCTGTATTCAAAATTCGACTAGAATATGATTTAGTATAGAGACCACAGAATTATGAAAACGTGCACAAAATTCACTTCTCCCCATAGCTCGTCACACACAGTTTTTAACTGTTTTTGACGTAAATAAGTAAATAAATAAATAAAATAGTTCGCCCAAGTTTTGAAGAGCATGATGTTCTTAGTGTCTATTACTGTTGCCATGAAACCATTTGGCATTTCCCAGCTGATAATACTAGTTCTTCTGTGTGAGGATCAATTTTACCAACTCACATACTACTAGCAATCACTGATCTTGCAACGAATCTAGAAATTTCAGAGTGCGTTCTATGAGTCTTGAAGGGAAACTAGTCCTGGATTTGTTTCTATTTTCCGGTCATTAGTATGTTCGTTTAGTTGACAATAGAATAAAAACTTTAAGCTGGACAATTTTCGTTCTTACACTGATCTACAGCTTGAAGAATAACGAAGAAAATGAATATCCCAACTCTTCTTAAGAAAAAATTGGACTTATTTCCCTTTTAAAATCACCGATTCAAATGTATATATACATATGAATATGTATATACAGGGTGTCCGGGGAGGAAACGTCGAAACTTAGAAAATACGCTCTTTAAGACAATTCTCAGCATATTTTCGCTAATAAACTATCTGGATATTCCGAATGGTTGGACCGCTATTAGCACTCAAAAATTTGTGTGAAAAAATGATTTTTAGGCAAAAATATGCATTATGGAAGCATAGAAAAACTCCAGAAACATGAAATTTGTTTATTATTTACAAAAGAAATGAATATATTTGCTCAGACAGAAAAATTAAGCGAGAAATAAAAAAGCAGTCGAATTGTGTAAATTGGGTGCCATACCAGGTCATACCATGACGGCATAACGCAGGGAAACACATAGGATAATTTTGAATTTTTGAATGTACTAGAAAAAAATCTTAAATCTAAACTTGATCTATTTTTACTTTCTTGCTACCGCTTACACAGTCGACAGAAAGTCATGTAATGCTACACAAAAAACTGCAAATTTTGGGCAGAAAAAATCTTATTACACGGCCCTGGTAACGAAAATGTGGATAAATACAGTTGCTAAATTAAGAAAAAAATCCTCTAATACGTGGTGTAGCCAGAATCCATGATTTGTATGTCCTTGATACCGAAAAATCGAATGAAAGAAAAATGTGTCTGTCCGTCTGTGAACAACGCTAAACCATTCAGCTGATTTTCATCAAAACTGATATTTCCCAATAGATCTAGCCGATGTTGCGGCCCCTTGAATTTTAATTCTATATTTTAAATTTGGGGGATGAATATGAAGACCCTGAGACATTTTCCAAATTTTCAAAGAAATGACTTCATCGTTTTTTATTTAATTTTGTTGATGGATAGTGTGAAGGATAGGAAAGGATAGTGTCAAGCGAATGGTGCAAGTCTCTGGGACATTAAAAACTGATTTTTCAAAAATTGTAAAAGTTTAAATTTTTTTCGGCGTCTTCCTACAACTATAATTATGAAGACAGAGATTTTTCCCTTAATGAAATCTTTTCCTTAAAGATAGATTTTGAAATAAGACCATGTACAATTTTTCGAAAGTACTCGTACTTTTCGCGTAATTTTTCGAAATTACGGGCGAGAAAGTACGTGCTCTTATAGCACCATCAATTAAATTTCGGTGTTGACCCCCAAACAGCGCATGTGCTAGGCGAACTATGTCCGACTTGAATGCAAAGGACTTGCACTTTGGGCTAATGACCTTTCGCGCGCCATAATAAATGGCCGCCAGTTGGATAACCCTGTTCGAGACCAATCATCTTTATAGTTCTCAAATTCACTTATCTCACCAGGATGAATTCTCTAAAACGTGAAAAGAAATGATCAATTTTGTAGTAAAAAGAATGACCGGTGAAAATCTATTGTACATCAGTCTGTGCATTTAGAATTTATACTTTTTTTTAGCTTACTGCTTATTAGTAGCTTCATATGTGTTTTAAAATTTGTGGTCACATTTTAGTAACCATTTATTTTTGTCAGTTTGGCAGGCTCACAAATTTCACAAGACGCTTTCCCTTTTGCACCTAAATCAACAACAGTGAAGTATGTTCCGTCCAGAATAGGATAGTTTGATGGTTTATCAATTTCCACACTTACTATATCATAAGTAGACCGCGGATATTAAGGTAAAAACCTACTTTTTCGTGGGTATCTTGTACTAAATTATTATACATACATTCAATTTAGATTTATTTGAACTAAAACATGACGATTTTATAGTGCCTAAAAGAGCCTATTTCAACATTAATGCCTGTAGGCAGGCATTAATGCCTGCCCTTTTACTTTTAAAATCCTAAAATGGGACTTATTTGCCTAATTGCTTTTGTTCGTAAATTCTTTTAACTTTTTTCTTCTGTGTCGGCAGATCAGACAAGGATGATATTAATTTAAAGTTCCGTTAATCTGTAAGATAGCGAGAAATGAATATACAGGACTAGTATCTTGCGATAAAAGTCTCCCTGTCACTACGTCCTGACTTCGTGGATGAGTCTGCCTCCGCTTCCAAGATAAATCTATTGAATTTCCGCGAAAGAAAAGTGATCTTGACCTATAAGAGGCATTAATTTTCTCTTGAAAACTTGGAGAAGTATTAGTAATTTTTGTGAGGCAAAATACGGTACGAATAATTCTAACTAGAGGATAAACAATTAAACTGGTTCATAAATAGTATATAGAATACTGATTCTACATAATATTGATTTGTTTTTATCGTTGATATAAACGTGTTTCTTTTAAGTTTTATGTTTTATTGATACCTATTCTACCATTTAAAAAGCCTAAGAACCTATTTTAGGCACATAAAACGTATATTTTAAAACAAAAATCCGCGTTCTAATCATAAGATTGGCTGTTCAAATGGCGCAAGCACAATCTTTTAACCAATGCGCCTAATTCCCTTCCAGGCAGTGATGCATAATGTGACAATATAATGTAACGTCCGTGTAGTGGTATCCAAAATACGTTAACCGATGCCAAAAAAAAACAACTTCAGGTTACTTGCTTCTAAATATAAAACATTCGTGTTATCAGCCATTGTGTTATGCAGATTTGACTAAATTGAAATTCAAATTTTCAACGGTAGATCAATAAAAAATATTTTTATATTTTGAAAATACAAAATACTATTAGAAAGTATTTTCGATACAAATACAACATACATGATCAAATATGCATTTTCGATACAAAATACCAAGAAAAGTTTCGATACCAACAAAAGTATCGAAAATGCGTATTTTAAATACATGTTTTTTTCTATACTGTCCAACTCTGCCCCTTACTTATACACATTACACACTACATAAATAGATAGATAGATTTATTTAAACTGCAATTGGGCATAACCCGGTGGCAGCTAATTACAAAAACATAAATATACACAGCCTTTCAGTAATATAAATAAATAAATAAATAAATAAATAAATGTCTTTATTTGTGGCGAGGCTCAGGCCTTTTAGCCTGCTCTTCCGCCTAACCACTAATATAGAACACTAATACCAATAATAATAATAATAATAATAACAACAACAACAATAAGAATAAGGTAATATAACTAGCAAATTATATACTAATTGTAGTAATAATAATGGTAAAATAATGATAATAATATAAAAACTGACTGATTCATAAAACATTAAATTACATTAAGAGAGATCCCCCCACACACACACACACACTGCACTAGTATCACACTGCACTTCACTGCACTTCACTTCACTAAGACCTGAAAACATTTCCTTCTTTATTTCTCTGCTATACACTGCACTACACCTCACTTCACCATAAAACACTTATGCATTGCTATATAACCCATTATTCTCCCTCATTTACTTAATAATACCCTAAATTAATTTCCTAAACTGTTGAACGCTTTGAGGAAAGGGTTCAAAGGTTTTTGCAGGCAATCTGTTCCATTCCGTAATCGTTCGATTTGTAAAAGAAAATTTCCCGACATCCGTTCTCTGCTGTCTTAAATTTATTTTGTGCCTGTGATCCACTCTACAGATGTATGTAGGAATACATAGCCGCCGATTAATTTCTTTCCAAGCTGGATGACCATTATAAGCTTTATACAAGGCGCAGAGTCTTGCTACTGATCGCCTGTTTTTGAGTGAATCCCACCCTGCCGTTTTCTTGTCCCTGAAAGTAAATTTAGCTGCCCTATGCTGAATCCTTTCCAAGTGTTTACAATGCATAATCTTGTGCGGATCCCAACAAATTGTTCCATATTCCATTATTGGACGAACAAGAGATAAATAAGCAATTTCCCTCGCGTTTGCCGTACTCTTTTTTAGGATGCGCATTACAAAGTGAAGACACTACACTGCCATATACGCCGGGAGTCCGGTCGGGAACTTAACCCGTCGATGCACTTAAGGGGCCTCGGAGGCCCCTTGACATCTTCTCATCGCTGTAATTCTGTTGTTTTGCTTGTGGTTAATAATATTTCTTGACATCTTAAAACAATCATTTTTGTTACTAATACTACAAGGAGAAGAGACGGAAACTAATCGGTTTTTAGAAATCTAGCTTTTTCTGTAGGTAGTCACACTTTCCACTTAAGGGACCTGAAAGGCCCCCTATTTGTTCTGTGGCTTCAATAAAAATATTTCTACAAAAAATGTGGCACGATCGACAATGGATTACGACAATGCAATTCCTTTATACTTTCACTTTTCGACACTATCTCTTTTGAGTTAGCATATCTTCAATACAAAATTTAGTTTCGTATTTGCCACAAGTGTGAATACGTTCTCTAAATTCTGCAGGAAGTAGCGACCTTCAAAAATTAATTTCATTTCAATGAATATGTGTGAAAAGTTGTATTGAAAAGAGCTTGATTATATATCGAAGGAATTTGCTTTTGAGTAAAAGAAGTGATCCGTTTTTCACAGCAACAATGAATATTCGTATTTTCGAAGACATTCGAAGGTGCATGCACTTTGATGGCAAACGAAAGGCGGTGATCTTTCAGAACATACGTGAGGAATAAACCTGATAAATATGGCATAAAAATATTCTGGTGTGATGTGGAGAACGGGTTTGCATTCTACAGCTGTGTATACTTTGGTAGGCAAAAGGACGAGCCCTTGGCGAAAGATGTGGCTGCAAATTTGAAAGAATGGACCCAACCCTTGAGGAAAGATGGATACAACATTTCTGTGGATATTTTTTTACGTCCTTACTCGCAGAGTTCCTGTTACAAAAAAACTTCTAAGAATTTCATATCAAAACACAAAGGAGACGGCAAGTGAACTAAAAACAAAAAACATTTTTTTTACTGTGTCTGCTAATACTAATATTTTTTCTCTGTCTTCCAAAGCAAAAGGAAATATATTTATTTACATGTCCATACATCACAATCAGCAATTTATTGATCCTGACAACATGAAACCATAAATGATCTTATTATATAATAAAACAAACATTGGAGTAGATGTGATGGATCAGGTGGTTGACGACTAGTATACGTCAAGACCTGAAACATACCAATGGCCAATGCATCTCTCGTACAATATGAAAGATATTGCAGCACTGATGCAATATCTATTACACCAAGATGCCCAAAACTAGAACGAAAATGTCACTTGGTGGCGACGGATTTTTCTAAATGAACTACCGAAAAACTTTCAAAACGAAACATAAAAGCAATGATTAACAATCCGAAAACACAGAAAAGAACATTGAACTGCTTAAATGTTTTCGAAATTCACAAAAGTGTATCCATAGGAGCCAGCAATAAAATTTCCACGAGTAAACGGGAAAGGTTAGTGATTTTTTAAATTAAATATTAATACAAATGTAAAGACATATTTTGGTTTATTACTATTTATATATAATTTCCTGTTCTTATTTATGGCCGCACAAAATGGGTTGAAAGAGTGTGTTTGTACAAAATGTGAAAGAAATATTTGTAGAGAACACTAAATATTTTATTAGTTGGAATAATTGCAAATAAAAATTACATAATAATCAAAGTCTTACTGTTGTAAACTACGTGAAGAAATAAAATACCATTATCATTAATTCTACCAAAAAATACCTCACTTTTTCCGTCGTGCCTTGTAAATTTAGGAGGGGGCCTCAGAGGCCCCTTAAGTGTTTAAGTGTAATATTCTTCTTCGGTGCATCGACGGGTTTAAGAAGGTGATTGACAGTCCTGTGTGACGTAGCAACGCCTCTCCCGTTTCCATGGCAGCTGCCAACCAGAGAGACAAAGCGTGTCGCGTCAGGTCGCTGCGTTGCCACTGACGAACGGGGAACATTTGAGCATCGGGCAGTGACTCTTTCTCCCGCCACCGCACAGCGTCAAATTTGGGCAATCTAGGAGGAAAAAATTAATATCTTCGTAACCATACGTCGCATTTTTGTGAAATGTGGTACACATATACTTTAAAAGTATCTTCATCGGCTCGTAGAATTTGAAGGTTTAGGAGGAAGTTTAACTCCCTGGTACACGCGCCCTTGGCTACACGCACGTGGCCTGAATGCCCGCGTGTCCCTCGAGACGAAAAGAGGCAGCACTTGTTTTCTTTGCTCGTGATTTATTACTCTTATCAATGCGATATCACGAGTCTGTCTTTTCGTCTGCAAGGATATTGCGAAATAAGCGACGAAAAGCATTTGTAATCTGAATGCGACTCACAGCTGCTGGACTGTGGACATGCAATCTTTCACACGGAATGTGTTCTTCCGCTTGCTTCGTTTTGAAAGGAAACATCTTGGAGTATGGATATCTTGGAGTATCACTGCGCTTTTTTTAATTTACTAATATTTATTGTGAAATTTGACCTTAAAGAACAACGTATCTCATAATGCAGTTTATTTCACTTCAGAATCGACTGCAGTGTAATGCAATCTTTCGTTTAGAAGAAAAAGCAGTTTTTTCTATTCTGGATCACACAATAACTTAGGAATTTCAGTTATTGTAAACAAAAATAAAAGGCCAAAATAAGCAACATTTGCTGTAATATGTATTTGAAAATCTGACCGTTCACATAAGGGAAAACAAGAACAGAATATATTCTTAAAACATGATGTTTTACTACAACTTAGTTTCCCATACAGTAGGCAATAAAATACAGAAAGAAAACAACAAAAGCGGAAACCATAACACTAATCAAAATACAAGGGCAATTATTCAGATTCACTACGGCTATTACTAATGTCCGTTAAATAAGTTTGGGTTTCTGACATTTTAGAACCTTCCTCAGTTTCTAAAGGATTTAGCATTTCAAGACTTAGTTTTATACGTTTAACCTTTCGAGATTATCGCAAACTAGCAATATAGGGATCTAATGTTTTTAGAAGTCTGTTCCGAAGATCCGTATTTGTAACACTCCTAGTGAAGTGTTTCCTATAGCTCCTATTGTCTTTGTTTCTCGCCTCTTGGGCTTCTTCTGAAAATTGACCAATTGGGAGTATACAAGCTTCAATGATGTCTTTACCATGAAATAAAATGTGATGCAACCTAAGTCCTCGGTACTGTCGAGTCGAAAGATTTACGTCCATTAATGCGAGAGCTTGATCCGGTAACAGTAACGCCGGTCTTCAAATTAGCACTTAAATTTTTTAAATCGTCGTATCCCTGTGCGGCGATGCAATGATAAATAACGATTTTGAACTTTAACGATTGATACGGAATCTCTTCTACCTTCTTTCCGTAATTTCATTTCTGCGGTCAAACTGATCTCCTCAGTGCTTGATTGTACGATGCGTAGCACGTTGGTTTTTCTAGCTCTTTCACCACATGCACGGAAATATTTTGTTGGACGGCCAGGTCCGGCGGTAGGCATATTTAGTTTCAATGTTCTCGGGACAGATTGTAGCGAAAATGAAATATTTTCATTCAGCCAAGACGAATAAGTGTCCTGAAATCTCTGTTGATGTCTTGCTACTCCCCCCATTTGGTATTTACTTTAGGGCAAAAATTCAAAATATTCTGTTTAATGACATTTAAGGTAGTTTCCGGATATTTTTTTCTCATTTCTTGAAGAACATGCGCGAAAATAGCATCAAACTTCGATTCCTTCGAGTTTTTAATCCATATCTCGAAAAGAGTATTCCGGGAAGATGACACCGCCATCCTGGTAAGATTAAATAAAAAATTAGTGCGCAAGTTTGCGCAAAGTTTTTTTTGATTATTTGAATACTCGAAGATACCAGCTCTTATATAAACATAGCCTCGAAGTGGAAGTAGGTGAAAGACTATGTTAAAACCTTATTCAAAAATCAAAAACCGTTGTCACTACAGATGAACAACACCCACCTCTTCAGTATTTTTCTGTGGGTAAACATCGAGTAATAATGAAAAATAAAAACCGTCACTAGAAAGGAAAACACATGTACTTTGTTATCAAATAAAAAGATCACACTTTCAGCGGCGCTGACTAGCCACACACTTCGAACAAACTCGCTGCACTGAAGCGCACCATTGGGACTGCGCGCGGCCGTGGGACGTTCGAGCAAGTTCAGATATGAAATCAGCGACAGTAATACAAGGAAAAATCGATGTCATTTTTGAAATAAAATTTTAAATGTTATTATAGCTTTTTGTATACTCGGTCGGATGGAGGTCGGTCAGGCGGAGTTCGGCGGTCAGACGGTCGGACGGTTGGACGGACGGACGGGGATGTCATAAAGACGTTTGCAAAAATCAAACATCTTTATGACATCAGGGATCGACAGATTTTGATGTTTTGTAGCATTACCTAATCTCTATACCTAGTATAAAAAAAAGTAAAATAAAAGAAATCACAATGCAAGGCAAAATGTGAGCAGGTTCAACTCCATGTGTCAGTCAATGCCTTTGTATTGTATGCATTATATATATATATATATATATATATATATATATATATATATATATATATATATATATATATATATCCATCTATCTATCTATCTATCTATCTATCTATCTATCTATATATATATATATATATATATATATATAGTATACATTCTACGAGTATGTACAGTATTAATATTTAGGTGCAAATGATTGGTGCACTCTATGACATAAAATAATATTTTTAATTCTATTATTTTATTTTATTTATTTATCGTCAAGAAATAGTAAAAACTGTAGGAGAGGCATGGAAGGAGGAACTGTAGGAGGTTTTCAGGTTCTGCACTATATCCTGTAGTTCCTTATGACTTTAATTTGTTTTCTCTTTGTCAATGTGCATACTTTGTTGCAGTTATTCTTATCTTATATCTTCCTGTTGCGGCCGGTGGTTATGCTGTGTATGGAGATTCAGTGAACACAAATATTATATTAAACTTGAAGAAAAGTATGTTCATAATCATAGCGAATATTCTTCTGGCAATACATCTTGTATTGGCTTTTCTTATTGTCATCAACCCAGTTTGTCAAGATTTAGAAGAGAGATTTAATGTTCCACGATGTAAGTAAAATATGTTTTTCTGAAAATACGTGAAAGATAAAGTATTTTCAGTACAGTCGAGTCTCTATAATTCGAGTCTCGATTGTTCGAGTTTCCCGTAAATAAGAGTTAAATTGGACTTACCGAAAAATTAATTAAAATAAATTTTATTCCCGAAAAAATGACCACCGAGACATTAACACTTTACTGCATCTATTATTTATTGTTGTTTGGCCGGTTCGAAGCATTGTCGTTGAACCGGTGCGGTAGCATTGTTGTTGTTACGCCCAATCGGTCAAACAACAAATAATTTAGTTGTGCATATTGCAGTTCGATTAGTTTGGTACTTGCACGCGCAGTTTGTCATCTTTGTAAGATATTTTAATTTCGTTTATAGAATCGTAATTAACATATCATCAGCAATTAATGTAATATTATTATGCAAGTACTTTTTTATTGAAATATATAGTACATACTTTGAAATTTAAAAGTTGTATTTATATTTCTATTTTAATAAATTAATCATTTTTCGATAATTCGAGTTTTTATTAATTCGAGCTAGGCCCGATCCCGCCCACCTCGAATTAACGAGTCTCTATTGTATTTGCATAAGTAGTGTGAATTTCACTTACAAGTAAAAAAATAGTACCTAAAAATAATATTTATATTAATGCATCTCTTTTCAGATTTTCATTGGAAACGTTGTGTTCTGAGAACTGTAATTCTCGGTTTAATGGTTTTTCTTGGAGAATCTATTCCTGATTTTGGGAAGATCTTAGCTCTTGTGGGTGGTTCTACTATTACTATGACAACATTTGTATTTCCCCCGCTATTCTACATGGCTCTCTGTGATCAGTCAAGTTCTCGGTGGACAAACAGGTACATCTTACCCTTAGCCAGGAATTTACCTATAATGGCATTTTTTAGAAATTAGTTTTTCCCTAAACGGATGTTAATTGAAAACTAAAAGAAACTTTTCTCAATATATTTTTCTCTACATTGTTTCATCCTGTTTCAAAATACTTATGGCGCATACATATCGTAATAATGTCAACGTTTGGTGCTAAAAGCACATACTTTCTCGCATTATTTCTAATGCGATTATCGAAAATTCAGAGTTAAACAAAAATAAGTCCTGCTCCATTCTTTGAAGCGTCTCTTGTTCGATTCGTGGAAAAAAAAATTACAGGTCGTTTTTCAGAATATAGTTGTTTAAAATGTGCCTAAATTTCACGCAAAATTACGTGAAAACTATTCACATTTTCGAAGAATTGTAAAGGATTATTTCAAGATCTTTCATTAAAGAATTGAAGAATAGATATTATTAAATAAAAAATCTCTATCCTCGATATTATAGTTGTAAGAAGACGCCGAAAAAAGTTTTGACTTTGGTGATTTTCGAAGAATCAGAAATTTCAGCAAAAATGGGACCTGCGCTTTTCTTTTATGCGTTTTCTACGCTATCCGAGAACAACGTTTAATTAAAGAATTTGGGGTCGTTTTTAAGAAATATTTGAAAACGTAATTGAGGCATCATGCTAAGAATCTCCGAAAATCAAAAGATCTGTTTCAACCTCAGAGAGCCTAGAACTCCTTTAAATCATTAAATCATTCCAGGAATATCATTTTTGGAGAAAATAGATTGAACGGTTTAGGCGCTAGCGTTGATCAGAGATGGTCGCACTTAAACGGACGGACGCACTTAAACGGACGGACGCACTTTAACGGACGGACGCACTTTAACGGACGGACGCACTTACACGGACGGACGCACACGGACGGACGGACATTTTAAGAGGGACTTTGATGGAGGGACTCAGAGAGGGACTTGCACTTGGACGGACTTTTAGACGGTTAGACGGGCTTACGAGCGGACGAGCTTGCGAGCGGACGGGCATACGAGCGGACGGATTTACGAGCGGATGGACTTACGAGCGGCCGGACTTACGAGCTTTGGAAACGGCGCGCTCAGCCTCCCGTTTCTCTGAGAAGAGCCCGCTGGTGCGGGCCCCTAGGACTGGTAAAATTAGCAAGCTGTTGTCGCGCCCAGTATTGACCTTGGGTACTGCCCAGGGTGCTGACCTTGTAAACGGAGCGGAGGTACCGCTTTCGGGCCCAGGCAAGCCGGACCCCGTGAGCACTACTAACGCTATCTTTGAGTGCGGCAAGTAACTATGACCCCCCAATTCTTGGTTATTGAGACTTGGAATGAGTTCTGGAGACGAATTGTCGATCTTCACGAATAAAGAATTCCAGTAAAGTACTACAGTTCTCACAAAGAGACTACTGTAAATATAAATAAATATTTTTGTGCTTTATTAAATATTGGTGGGGCCTGGCCCCTGTGACCCCTTAGGATGAGCCGCCCCTGCTACTGGGCAGAGAAAGAATTTCCCGGAACTCACAGCTGTATTTCTGCCTGTGACATCCAGACCATTTGGCGTGCCGAGCTCTTTGTCACGTGAGAAAGCCAGCCCTTGAGCCGAACTGTCGGGGCACACGAGTTGAATCACTGACGCCAGGTAGCTGCCTGTGCGCATCGGCATTTAGTCCAGTTAATTGGTAGAAAATAAGAGAAAATGTTGATGTACTTTTGATATTTGGTTCCTGTAAGTTTTTTGTGTCGCTGAAAGTATATTAGGTCTATTAACCGTCTTTTGTCATTCCCGTTACGAAGGAAATTTTCTTTGGACGGCATTATTATGTCGTCAAACTATGTCAGCAAACGCAAGTTTTCTGACTTGCTCTGAACTTTTGAATCAACTTCTTCACCACCAAGGTAGCCATAAAAACAACTACTGCAACTACAATGACTAAGCATGTTGCTACAATGACAAAGCATGCAGTGTATCCAGTAGGCCTAATATTTAGAGGCCGTAATCTGTTTTGTTCTCGTTTACGACTATCACGTGGTGGTTTATGCCAATGGTAGTTGTTGTGTCTTTACAATCAGAAGAAAAACTCCGTTTCTCACAACATTTATTTTTCACAACATAAAAATACAATGGTCGCCGGGAGGCGAACTGGGTGAGCCTAGGCTCCGTTTTTACGGCCGACGGCCGTGGTGAGTGGCAGTGTGGGGGCCGTGACAACGGCCGCGGCGAGCAGGTAGTGTCGCCGGTTGAGAGTCGTGGCGGCGGCGGAGCCGTCGCCCAGGTGCCGAGCGGCTGGAGCGCGGGGGCCCGGTAGAACCCGCGACAGCGTGAGGCCGTAGCACCACCCGGGCGATGCCAGGCGGAAACGTCGCTAGCCGAACGTGGCGACGGCAGCGGGGCCGTCCGCTCGGCAGTGGTGAGGCCGGGGAGTGGCTGCGTTGCTGGTAGAGCGTCGTGGCGGCGGCGGGGCCGGCGCCCGGGGCGGCGAGGCAGTGGCGTAGTGTTGCTGTTGCCTCGGAGTGACGAGTCGGTAGACTTGGTCGGTTGGCTCGTGCTGGCGGTTGCGTGCGCTGGCCGTCCGTAGCTCGCTGGCAGACTTTTGACAGATTCGTAGCTGACAGGTTGACGATTGGTAGCTGACTTCTGCTGACCCGTTGTCCACCGGGCTTTTATACCCCGGTGGGCCAATGGGAAATCGAGTTCTACGCTACGGTCAGTGCGCAGCGCGTTTGTGCTGCGCCCTCTTGACCGAGTCTTGCGTTTTGCTGGGCGCGCCGTTTGAGTAGTCGGCGCGCACACAGCAGTAGTCTAAATAAATTAAAACTATAAAATCCATACGCAACAAAAATCCGTCATCGATGCCATATTAAACATTAACACTGTTTAATATTGTTTTGAATGCTTTAGCTCCTTTCCTTTAACCATTGTCAAATACGGACCGGAAATACAAACATAGATAGTAGGTCAAAAATTCAAGATGATCATTAGAATGCTTACCAACGGTAATTCTTTGGAACAGAGCTGTTGGATTGATAGGAACCAACTCGTTTCTCAGTCTTTCTCTTGTCTCGATACATCTTAGCCCCATCCTTGTCCCCTTCTTCTCTTGAGTCGTTCAGCCCTAGGAGCTTCTCTGTTGAGTGAAATATGACACCACAATAATTTGGAATCTGTTCACAATGATGTTGCACCAAGTTCATTGCAATTATCCATCTTGCTTGCAGCTTTTAAGGGGAAAATCCAGTACCTTTCTCCTCTCGGAAAGAACTGAATTGTTGCACACCAGAATGTAGAGAAATTTATTCTCTTTCAATTCATAGGTGAGCATTTCGAAAAATGGGTAGTTTTTTAGTTACATTGCGACAAAATGGGGCGATACTCCGTTTTTACACGGTTGTTATTTGTAACACCAAATTTCGTAGTGTTCTCGTGGCTACCTCTTTGATTGAAGAAAACAAAACTTTAGGACAAATGTAGGTAATCTGATCGTCTTTCATTTTACATAGGGCAAACATATAACAGATATGGTGATTATTATTTTTATTATTTTTTACATGTTTTTTTGCTTAAAGACAATTTTCCAGGCAAAGTTCATGTTGGTAATCTTTCATATTCATATTATTCAGGATTTTTATATTCAGCGACCCAAAGAACACGCAACGTTAACACCACGCCAAAACTTTTGTTTCCGACATTTGTCTTTTCTGAACCCCTTGACTGGTTGCCCTCGTGCCCACATCGCGGGCGCGTCACAAGACTTAAGTCACTTCCGAAGTGAAGAGCTTCACTCATTTTCGTTGAATGAAGAGGAGACCTTTGTCGCAGTATTATTTATAATACAATTATTTTTTCAGACATTTCCACTCATGTGAAAATTCATGTATGAATCATTCGTACATGATTTTGAAAATTCAATAAAGTTCAAAGTATTGGAAGGAGGCAACTATCTCACCTTGCCTTCTCAATTTACGCCTATGGTATTACACACGTGTATTTGTAATTTTAACACCTATCCATGGTTGAACCAAAATTTTAGTACCCGGTAAACTCTTAAAGAAATGCACATCCTCACCACTGAAAACCTGGGCAAGTGCAACAAGTATGGATAAAACGTTTCTAGATACCGGTAATAATTTCTGGAGCATTCCACGGTCACGTGTGGGACATTTGTACGCATTTTCTATTTAGTTGTTACCACATAAAAATTAAGTAAATACTTATATTTTTCTGAACAACGGGTGAAACAAAGAGCAAACTATGACTTATTTTTTGACATATAGAAAGTTGTTATATCTTTCTAATTTTTTGAGTAAAAGCAAAAAAATATATGGTCACGTGCGGGACAGGTGAATATTACCTCATTAACAAAGACTTCTATTCAGATAAGATTACCAGCCCATCTGCGGGTGCAGCAAGCGTGTATTATTTTTTTCTGAAATCCTCGTACATAAATCTATAGTTTCAGGTAAATACAACCACGAAAACATCAGTTCCCGGACTTGTAGGTTTTTCTTTATAATGGTCACGTGCGGGACACTAAGGGTCACGTGCGGGACATTTACTATCCGCTTGCCGAAAAAATCAATGAAATAACTATAAAAACTATAATTTCAGCAAATGTTATCATATTTGCTGAATGGCAAATGTGGTAACAATACGAGGATATAAATGGACACAACACGAGACTGATAAAAACATGATAACATTATGATTGCAAATATTTATTGATAGCATGCTTTTTTGTAGATAGTGCATTTTTCTTACATGCGATTACATTCTTTTCACCGGTGAGAACATAAAATTTTTTATGCCAGAAACTGCTACTACATTCTTCCATGGCTTTTCTGAAGCAATCACGGTCACTATGTGATCATTTGCTACATAAATAATTCGGGTAGCACTAACAACTTCAGAAGCAATTTCAGCAACATCTTTTGCTGATTGAACGTTGCATCCTTTCCCTTGAACCATTATTTTCTCTCACTCGACGCTTTACATTTCTTCCAATTCCATCGACGACACTTTTACCATGGGCAGTTGCAAAATACTTCCAAGAAAATTTTCTTTTATGTTTTTCAGAAAATATGCGAAGCACCTTCACTGTAAATTTATTTTTAAATTCTTATGATGGCCCATCAATCCATATTATTTCTGACCCTGGCTGATCATCACTTGCCCGAATGATTTCCTCATACAAAAAGTCGATGAACACGAACACTGTTCTTATACTGACGGAACAAATTACGTAGGTTTTGCACTTCTCTTTATAGAAGATTGCCGCAGTAAACAAAAGTACACTTTTGCCTAACCAAGGAGCACGTTGGATTTCATTCTGGTATTCACAACTGAAATTCCTTTTGCCGAATACGTTTTGTGTTAACATGCTTCATCACATCAGGTAGATCAGCTGTCTAGTTCATGTAGTTCTCCTAAACTGGTCTCTTTAAAAGAAAGTTGTAACCTACCATCACCGCTTTTTTCCCATACTTTCCAAATCGCAATTTTGCTGTGGCTGAGTGGGACAAGGCATAAGGTTTCCCATTGGAGCACTGATCACAGATGTTCTTCTAATAACCAGTCTAGCTTACTGTCACAGAGTACATTTTCCCAAAAATCATTTGAGTACGTAGCTTTAGGAGAAAGTTAAGTAAATTTCAGTTTGAAATTTTCGTGAAGACACTCCAGCTGGCCAATGAGGTCAGTGACCAGGAGTGTCTTTTGGTAACAATACATGTTTTGGATGAAGAGAATGAAATTTTGAAATTGCGACTTTCTTTTTTTAACATGAAGTATGTTTCTTTTAAAAACATAGTCAAATAATGTTTTTGCAATTTGTCTCTTTTACCTTCGTTCCAAACTGTTACATCGTTCATTCCTGGACAGGTATAAGTAGTGTCAGGGCGGGAAAAAAAATTGGTAACTGTCATATTTTCATTTTCCTTATGACTGTTTGACTTATCTTAGTGCACGTCTTTAAGTCAATGCGTTTCTCTAAACTTCTTACTACAGCTTTTTGTTTCCTAGGCAATTTTAGGAGAATCCGAGGTATCTTCTAAACGGTTTTGAATAATGTTGTCTCACAGGAATAATGTGTGTTTGGCGAATTTGTTTGGTCATTAAAACCTATTTTGGTATTAAGCTTTTTATTTGCTCTCTGCATTCTCTTCCTATCTATTTCATATCTTCTGAAGTCCTGTTTCTCTTTTTCACACATTGCACTCCTCTTTTTTCCTCTTCACATCTGAAATTCTTTTATTTTCTTCTTTTCGATTGTTTGGATTTTCAGCTTTTTACCTTTCGCTCATCTTGTTCATCTTTCTATCACTAACAGATTTCTTTGGCATTTCCATTTCTGAATTGTAAAATAATATAAAATCAACATATTTAATAGTAAAACGTTTTCAATGAAGAGATGTTACGGCGTGCAGTGACAGACGGTCACGTGCGGGACAAAAACATAAATTATTATAATTGCGTCTAATATTAAGAATGTGATTTTTGAATTAAGAATGCATTTTTGCATTTTTGCATCTCAGATCGGAAATCGCATGTTCCATTGAAATGAACAATATGCAATTAGCTGATGTTGAGGCAACAACATTTTTAGGTCTTTCAATTCAATCAAACCTCAAATGGAATGTACATATAACAGAATTAAACACTAAATTAAGTTCATTATGCTATGCATTCAGAATTCTTTCAAATTCTGTCAGCCTTCATGCAGCTCGTTGCGTTTATTTTGCAAATGTGCATTCCCGCCTGAGATATGGCATAATATTCTGGGGAAGCTCATCCTGTAGTATTCAGACCTTCAGATTGCAAAAGAAAATTATTCGAATAATGAAAAATGCCTTCCACGTGATTCCTGCAAGCCTCTTTTCATTGAGCTGGGAATCTTACCATTGCCTTGTCTATTTATTTACGAATCTGTAATATTTGTCAAAAATGACCTACTTAACGGAGGGAACATATTTTCATGCAATATTGATATTTATAATTACAACACACGCCGTAGAAATCACGTGCATCAAGTGTCAGTATCAACAGCTCAGTACAAGAAATCAACATACATGTACGTTACTTTACAACGCCTTGCCAGATGACATCAAACAATTAAAGTCGGTACACAAATTTAAGTTAAAAGTAAAATCTTTTCTGCTGCAAAACTGTTTCTATACAATTAGAGACTGTACTGATCGTGAAAAAGAAAAATAATGTTTAATGTAACAAAACAAAGATATATAATGAATTAGTTTACATTTGCATTGTATACATTTAAAAAAATATTTAATACGCCTGTAACAAGTAATGTACTTCAGCTTCCGGGTCAATGACCCCATCTCGATCAGGTTTTTGTCCAGTTTTCCTGATCCATTGAGCAAATGCTGAGATGGCCCCTTGTTTTGCTTCTGGACGTAAATGTAGCTTCACTGTGCGCACGTTTTGTTGAGCACGCCTTTTGCTTGTAGTTCATTTACAGTTAAAATTGATTTTCTATAACTCGGGAACAAACATTTTCCAAATATTTGTGTTTCCAAAATAATTATTTTCTAAATTCATTTTTCGCTTGTTTTTTTTTTAAATTCTGGCCCTCAAGTAAATGTGCGCAGATAAATTTCTTTCCCCACACGTCATATACAGTTTTTACTGTTTTTTGACAAATAAATAAATAAGTGTGATTTAAAACTATTATAAACCCATACTTAGACATTAAGTGAAGAAAAAAATGTATTCACAGATCACTTGCAGAATGTATTTTCTCTGTAAAACAAAACTTCGCCTACTTCGAGTCACGTGCGGGACATTGAATTTGATTAATTTCATTCGGTTAGTTAATTACTTGTAGATATTTTACAGAGCTGTAAGAATGAAAACATATTCTTATGTATACTTACATTATCCTGGAAAACACAGAAACTACACAACAATGGTTGTTATGCAAATTACAACCTCTGAAAACAGTATCGTTTTGAGCATGCGAAAAACCGCGAAACAATCTAGCATGAAAGTAGGTGTACTACTCTTGGAATTAGAAACTAGTGAAAAAATTAAACATTTATGACTAATTTATAGTTTCAGGAAAGGTTTTATACGGTTTTTAGTTGGAAGAAAAAATAAAAGATGTAGGCATAAAGTTCCTGATTTTCATGGAATGCCCCTTCTACAAATATCGAAAGGTCTGATAAACGGCAAACAATAGGTAATAATATGGATATATGGTAATATACCTACCGAGAGAGGAATTCTTCAATCTTTAGGATGAATAATATCGAACGATTAATCCTACTATTGAGAACTGGAAGATCTAATGCTTTGAGTCAACACTTCTACAATTCAAAGAATACCCCGTTGAGTGGAAATGTATCAATGGCGATGGTTTTGATCTTTCTGGACGTGAAGAAGTTTACGATTATTGATTTCTTGATGTCATGTCAAGCTCAACAGAAGATATAAACATCTTTCCAGAGACAAGCAATGCAATAATTGTTACTAACTTTTTGGAAGGGTTATATTTAACATATTTCTGTTTTAGTTTACTTTTTGCGTTTTAACTTGCGTGTACAACGATGTACCGGACACGAACGAAGATCCAGTTTTATTTTCACTGATAACTCGAATGTAACAACACGTTCAATCAGATTCTTCGATATTTTATTTTATGTTGCTGCATTCCAAATATTTTCTCATTTCACCATTTTTACTGGGAGCGATCTACGAATTTGTTGTTTCATTTACCCGCACACGTTTTCTTGAGCCCTCGGTTCGCTAGTTGCGAGAGGAGTGGGCAGTTTGGTTATTTTGACAAAAGGAAAGTTATATTAAATCTGTAGTTCGTCTTTCGATGCAAAATAGTTTCTCTTACACGGGAGCGAACATTTCTGGGTACCAGATTTTGTCTATAACGCTCGTTGCTACCATATTCTTAATTCAACTAATGCTGGCAAAGGAGTGGAGGCGGGTATTTCGGGACTCAAGAAAACGTGCTCTTATAATATCTTGATTCGCCTGAACATAGAAGAACCATAGCCTTTTCATTCCCACTACATTCTTTTGCTTTACATTTTCCTCAGTAAAACCGAAGACATTGCTCTTTAAAATCCCTGGACGTTTCCCACCAACGTCTACACCAGTCGCGGCTCGTGGTTTTATAAATGGGGAAGGCTGCAAATGCATTGCATTACATTACAGTGCATTGCATTGCCTGCATTGTATTTCTATTAATAATTAGTTTGATACAGACGATTGAGAACGACGCGAAATACCGTGAGATATTCCATCCTGGGACCCGTTTCACAAAGGTTACAAGTTACTAGAACTAGTAATCACAAGTACTCGTAAGTTCTGTTTCACAACGATTTTGCTGGGTCCCAGAAGACAAGACCTCATGCGCCAAGAAAGAAAATCCCAGGTATAGCGCTCCTACCGCATACTGAGAAAACTAGTTGAAGGGCAATGCTACTCGCGGAGCTGCACAGTAATGCTATCTGGTGAGCCCGCCGTTCTTCAGACCCTAGATTCCACCAAAGGCTGTTTCGCCACAGCCTTCGTCCGCTGGTAAGCGTCTGCAGTGAATGCATGACGTCACGCCTCCTCGTTTTCTACAGGCCTTATGGGAGAATAAAGTGGGAGCCTAACGCTTCTCCCTTCCCTGTCAACAGCTTTAAATGTGTTACGGACGGCCGTTAACGAACCGATAAAAAAATTTTTGATATGATTGTAACATAATACAACTCAGAATTCCATTATTAATAAATAAATACATTTGTAAACATATTTTTAAATTTCTTTTGGACGGCGGTTTCTCTAGGAGAGGCTCCGCCTTACAGCCTTTAATGACGAGCCGCGCCTGGTCTACACATTTCATTCTCCAGCTTAGCAGGTACCTATTCTCTTGTTGCAACACTTCTCTTGACCTTTTTTACTTTCTAACCAAACTACGTACTTACGTAGTGAGCAGAAGGTATTGCAATGCTGCATTAAAACAGGCGATTTTTCGACATAATCTTGCCTTGCAGGCCTTGGTAAAAAAGTGGATAAATCTCGTTCCTATATTCGTTCCTAGTAAACTAATTCATGTTGAATATTCAGAATCCACGTTTTGCAGGTTCTTGATATTGAAAAATTGGTAGACAGCAAAATGTCCATCCGTCCGTCCCTCTCACCAATTCCCAAAGTTGATATTCCCTGTTCCATCTGGCTGAACTCGAGGCGCGCCCAATTTGAAATGGATATTTTTGATATGGGAGGTTCTTCACTTGAAGCCTCAACAGGATTTTGAAAATTTTCTAAAATATTACTCCAACTTTTTTGATTTTTGACCTTACGTAGAGCAATGGACTAAGAAAGGCGCGTCTTATTTTCTTTGAACTTCCAGAACTTTCGAAAACTGGAAAAGCCTAACATTTCTTCGGCGTCTTCCAACTGCAATATGGAACATAGATTCTTTCAGTAATAAATCTGTTCTTCAAAGATAGGTTTTGCACAATGCTTTACATGCGCAATGCTTAAAAATAAAGAGTAGTTTTCACATAATTTTTGTTTGACGTAACAGCAATTTATAAAAAAAATCTACAAAATGGCTCCAAATCTCTTTCAATTTTTCCCTCGGGTAGAGGCTAGGAAGCTTAAAAATGGGATAGGTCTCGTTTTCGCTGAACACTCTAAATTTTCGAAAATTGCATAAGTTATTAATATTGCGAGAAAGTAAATATGGTTGTAGCACCACTAGTTCTACTTTCTAGCGTATTACTTCCGTGCTGTATAGAAAGTGTTATAATATTGGGATAAAAACGGCGATTTCTCCACAGAAAAACTCGTATTGTG
The DNA here is from genome assembly GCA_031308135.1 of Acheta domesticus. Lineage (NCBI taxonomy): Eukaryota > Metazoa > Arthropoda > Insecta > Orthoptera > Gryllidae > Acheta > Acheta domesticus. The sequence goes on along the minus strand of JAHLJT010008446.1, from coordinate 147,587,573 downwards.
GGGCCCTGATGTCCAGAAAGTGGATAAATCTTGTTCCTGTATGTTGCATGTTGCACGTTGTGTAGTCATAATTTACGTGTTGTGGATCCTTCATATCGATAGACGTCTCTTTTTTATAGGTCATACTAACGATGCCGAACGAATACAACTGAATAAATTACACGAGATTTGTTATAAATGACCCCGAAGAGTTTCTTAATCTTAAAACAAGTAGATAACAAAGAAGTGGCGAACAGTTTTAAGCTGTGTTTTCCCTTTTGGTGATGTACATCACCTTTTTTACCGGCTCGCCTTCCTACATACTAGTGTAGTAAAGAGAAAATATTCTAATGCTCTGGCAAAACTCGACGATTTTTCAAAAGATGAACTCTTATTCTGTGACCCAAGTATTGAAAATATTGATAAATATTGTTCCTATGTCTATAAATTAATTCCCATTACACATTGTTTAATGGGAATTATAATATATATGTTGTGTGCCCTTGATATATATGTTGTGCTTAATATATATGTTGTGTGCCCATAATCCACATGTTGTGTGCCCTTGATGCCAAGAAATTGTTTTTTTTTAAAATTATATTTATATAAATTAATTTTTTTATTTTATATTTAAAGACAGTACAACGTTCAGCCGTGAGGCTCTTCAGTTGAATGACCGAGCAACTTTGCATTAGAAAATTGTGAAGGGGGTAACTGTTTGTTACCTCCCTGATAGTGATTGCATTTGTTGTACCTTCAACCAAGGTTATTGCGAGGAAATTATGTTAGAGCAATGACAGGATTAAAAGAAAATACGGTGGGAGGGACAGGTAATTGCTAGAAATGTTCTTCCCTTATCTAATGTCAGAGAGATATTGAAGGAAAATATGGAATGGGAGTCTGTTTCTTAGGCGGGAGAGTGGGGGCTGATCGGTTCCTATTTCGTAAGTGACTGCTCCTTGTACATGATTTAAATTATTGAAAAAATTATGTGCCAGCTTTGTAATAAAGGAAGTTGTTATGTTCATAAATTAAACATTGCACGCATAATTAACAATGATTTATTCCCACATATGCACAATTACAATCGGCCTTAACGCCGTTCACTGACAATCACCCATGCCGTCTCTCGTACCCCGGGCAAATCCCTAATGCCCTCCGGGTGCTGCGTCTGCCTCTTGGACGCTCCACGCTGCTGCTGCTTGTAGTTAACCCACGACGGCTTCCGTATGGCGGCTGACTCTCCGGACCTGGCTCGTCCACTCACTCGTGCTCTCAGGGCTCGCTCCCAACTGCAGACTGCCGATCAGGTGTCGGCTGGCTCCTTATAAAGGGCCGGTGTCCGGCGGCGAGACTCGCTTCCCGGCTCGAGTTCGCCGAACCGTGGCTGCAGCCAGTTGCTGCCGCCGCCGGCTCCCGCCAGGGCGCGCTGCCTTGGCGCTAGCGCGCCACATCCAAAGTTATGTCGCGCCTGGTCGCGGCGCACATAACAGAAGTAATTGGTTCTATTGCAAGATCGTTGTGAAGGATCTTATTGCTGACAAACCAAGGGGCATTTACTGTTATTCTTAACATTTTGTTTTGGAAGATTTGTAACTTGTTTAATGTGGTTGGGGCAGCTGAAATTCAAACAGGGCATGCGTAGGTTAATATTGGCCGAAGAATAGATTTGTAAATGGTTAAAGTGGAATGAATTTTTAGAGAAGAGTTACGGTTAAGAATTGGGCGTAAAATAGCTAGCCTTCTATTGGCTTCAATTACTTTGGACGAGATGTGTCTGTGCCAATTTAGTCTTGTGTCCATTAGAACGCCGAGATAACGAAAAGATGACTTCAGAGGATACCAAGGAATGAAGAAATTGGTTGACGGCATTGGGCGACGGTCTTTCTTTCGTTGTGTTTCGTTGTTAAACACAGACGGTGGTCAACCGCTCAGACGATTTTCTCGAAAATCGATATTCCCAGACCGAGCTTGGAATCCATCCATACAATTCCCAGATCGATTGGTATTCCCGATTTAATTAAAATGGTGTATTTTTCATTAAATATTTCCGAAATGGTCAATGGGAAAAAATTGTGTTAAACATAATATTCTAATATTAGGTACAATAACTTAGTTTTAGAATATATTATTCGAAACGGGTAATTGAAAACATGTTAAGTCTGCTGGATAGCCGTTAATTCTTTACACAGCAAACGGAGTTTTTTTAACGGGTTGACATTAGAGGTGTCGTATGCTGTCTTTATAAGCATACATGCTCTGTATTTGCATTATACCAGTATGTTTATATAAAACGTACAATAAGAAGTAAACATAATGAAGACATTGTATAAAGTAAATAAAAAATACATAAAGTCATTGTATAATGTATAATGTCTTTATTCTATGTCTTAATGTACCATTCTCAGCAGAATAGTATCACTGTTACACTGCATTAATGCTGAATAAAGCTTTAATATGTTTACAGGTCCATCCCATTGTATCTTCGAGTCTACATGTGGGAACTTATATTAATAGGAGTTATTGGAGGCGCAGCTTGTACATATAATGCTCTCAGTGACATATTTGATGCCGATTCGATGAATAAACCATGCTATGTGCGTGCGTCATAATAAAACATTGTTATTGAAGAACCTTCGATCATTCGTCAGCTTTACGCAGTATCTGGAAAAACAAAACTAAATTATGTTTTAGGAAATTTTTCATTATTAGAGTTGGCTTTATTTACATATAAAAACAATGTATAATTGTATTTTAAATATATTATTTTCTAGTTTTATAAAACGATAGTTCTTTTTTTTGATGAAGATATATTTTATGAGTCTTTTTGTGCAATAACAGTAAAACGATTTTTTTTTGCTGCATATAATTGTCAGAAACTTTTGGTAGTGATTTTGTATATAGGCTTATTTTTGAAATTAAATTATTTATATTGTCTTACATTTCAATGTTAAACATAGTTGTCAATTAAAAGGAGGAATACAATGAAATAAACACTGCCAATTAAGAATACAGTCGTTTAGGGGAAACGGGCACACCTAGGGATGCTTCATATGTTTTAATTTTTTCTCCTCTTCTTTTGGATATGACATTGTTGATGCTCCTCTTTTTGGGATCCTCCACATCTCAGCATGTTTATGTGTAAGAATAATAATTTTTAAGAAAATTCTACAAGGTTCTTTTGAGATAATTTGTTTGTGTATAATGTGTCCCTAGGTACTGATGTACCTGGGCACACATAATGCACTTGGGGACAATGTAGGGAAAGTGAAAAAAACTACAACTCAATACATATTGTAATCATGAATGAACATGGCTACTGTTAGTTCTAGGTTATTTGTGGATAAGAAGAATGCACCTTGAATTAATTACATTCTATGCTAGTAAGTGTAAGTCTACTTCAATGTTCGTAAAGTAATAATATTTATAAGAAAATTGATGTAAAAGAAGTTCAGAAATGTTTACTTTTTACTGTTCAAATCTTTTAAACTATCATAAAATCTCGGAACCTTATCACACTACGAAATCGTTCAGTTTAATAAACACAAATGGTAAAAGCGATGTAGGGAAAATAGCAATCCGATTTTTCTCTCACAGACTTCTCGAAAACCTGTTTTGTCCCCAGGTACGACAGTTTCCCCCTGTATAGGGGAGAGTTAGGTTAACTGGACCGGTTAGGTTAAGTTGTCCATGCTTTTAAATGTTGGTGGGAAGTGTTTCCTGCCTTTTCCGCTGGATGGCATTCGTAGGTTGACAGGGCAGATAATTTAAACCACACGTTGTCAAGTTGCAGGCCTTGATTTGTTCAGTACAGAAAGGAATTTTTATTCTGAACGTCCCGAAGTTTTTCTACCACTCATCTGCTTTACATTTTCATTGCGTTTGAATAACAAGTACAGGAAGAATATTCACACCAAATTGTTAGTATTTCTGCTCTATAATAGTGTGTTTTGTTTTAAATAATATGTCGCGGTTTGTGTGTTTTCGGGCGTATAAAAAATGTGCTGTGGAGTTAACTGGACCGCCGGGAGGTTTGGTTAAGTGGACCGGTCCAGTTACCCTCTTTACTTTTTTTTGAAAGTAGAATTTATAGATTTGCAATTATTAAATCTGGAATGTTATATAATTTATTCGTGTCACTATTTTATTAATTTAATCCATTACCACTGTTATTTCTAAGTTTTCATTTTAGATGCCACGTTTTGGGAATCGGCGCGCGGTCCGTGACCCGTTTTCTGATTTATGTTTGAAAAGGTTATGCCAATGTGTAAAAAAAATGATTTTTTTTCATTAAAAGAATCTATTAAACGTCAACTTTATTTTCAAAGCTTATTTCAATTTCCGGTCCACTTAACCACATCGGTTCGGTTTACTGGTCCTATTGTAAATGTATAAAACATTCCGTATTTGACAATAACTGTAAGCACAATACAAGGAGAAAGCCTCTCTCAAATGTCATGCGAAATTTCGAATGTATTGGTCAAGTAAATAACATTTTAGAGCTAGTTAAAAAAATGGACCAGTTTACCTAACTCTCCCCTATAGTTGTTTTTATATGATCATAGAGATTGTTATAGGCTGCGTCAGAAGTGATTCCCGCCGATTCCACCACTGTTATTAATGATGTTCAAAAACAGTAACACAGAGTAAAACAAAAGTATTTTGGATCTTACAATACGGTCAATGTGTACGAGTAAGTGATCCGCGCCAGCGACCGACTGCGGTAAAGAGCCGTTGTGACAGCTGATGGCATTAATCAGGTAAGGTAGGGAGAACTAATATTATAGGCCCTGTTCCTGACATCGCCTATAGTGACCTAGCTATGAAGATAGCTGTTATCATGGATTCAGTTCTATTTTATCCTTTGTCATTGTAGTTCACTGTGAAGGTTTCATGGGGTTACATCGTCTCGTTGCATTGTGAGTTTTCTAAATTTCTCCTGCCGGAATAACTATCAAACTACTCCTGTTTTTGCAGCATAGTAAGTTATGTAATGAATCTCGATCGCGATGATACATTTAGTGGTTAGAAAAGTAAGTAATCTCCTAGCACAAAAGACGTTTGCCTTGCCGAATCCATTCGCATCATTTGCCATATTGTTGGGCAAGAAGGTCTTGATATTGCCTACAGTGCGATATATCGAACATTTTTTTGAGTGAATATTATTGTTCTTTCCTTATTTGTAATTTGACATGAAATAAAAAGCAAATTTTCATAGATTTTTGGCACTTTCTTTTTGGAGGAGATATTTGTATCAAATGATGTGAATGATTTTATATATTATTATTATTATATTATTATTATTATTATTATTATATACATTTTATAATTATTTACAAATGTTAGGTAACTCCAGAGGTATGTTTTTACATACAAGCTGCTTATTTAACATTTTTTATTTGGTAGGAGAGGAAGTATGTTTGGTATAATGTCATCCTCCGGGGGGGTGACTTTTGTCCGCTTCCGCCTTTCTTATGGGAATGAAGGCACATTTGAAAGGATTAAGGGGTAGGGCGTCTTTGCAAAAACATAAAAATCATAAAAAACAAGTCCAAAATTGAACTATTTTTGCTGTCATCTCAAGCTGTAATAATCAAACGTTCGAGCAGTCCGGTGTTGCCATTTGGTGTGTTTCACTTCCTAGATTCGAGTAATGGTTAAAGCAACTTAAAATACACACGCCTACATTGAATTTAACAGACATTCTTTAACCCTTTAGTTACCGAGTTTACTTCCTTCTACAGTCCAAGCGGTTCCGACTTTTTTAAGTAGTCGAATATACTTGATCCCCAGTGGTGGTTTAACACAGCGAGTCTTAATGAGGGCCGACGTGGGCTAGTCTAGCGTAGAAAGGCAATGGCGCCTGACGGGGAGTGGGCCACAATGAGGCGATGAGTATATATGAACTGAAATATGGACGATAGCTATATGGGCTAAATACGAAGATGTGTGCATTGACAAACGGGGAGAGTATTTGCTAATGCATGTAAATATTGCACTTCAAATAATAAAAATAATAATACACCGATTGAAACATTTAAATACGAATACACTATTTCTAATGCTTTTTTATCATTCTGGATAAAGTACCAATATGACGTGCGGCAGCTCAAACGGAAGAGAAAAAATATCTTTCTGGTACCAGTTAATTATTAGAAACGTTTCTAAGTTAAATTAAAATAATAGGTTTTAAACAAATTTGTGCAAGTTAATTGCAGTGGAAAACCTAAATTTCCATTACTGACTGCAAACGGTATTAAGTTTATTTACGGAAGTCAATAATAATATTATTACAATCTTTTTTTTTTTCAAATTCCAACTTACTTTTCTCCGTTACTCGTTTTCCAATATTTTAAAAACAAAAACGTGTTGCCGATAAATGAAGTGAAGATTGCAAAAACATCTAAAAATGCAATGTTTTCCTTGTTTTCCCGCGAAAACGAATTACGTTCGTTTACATACTACAAATATTTTAAATTTGAAGAAAATCTTTGATATTTCACAGACAATATGCGAAGCCTGTTCTTCTTATCCGTATTCTTTTTAGATTTATTCTCCTTTTTAGATTTCTTCTGTGTTAGGTTACATCTCTAGGCGAATGTAAGCTTTCACAATCGTTTTAATTCGCCTTAATTTTGAAGCCTCGGTGCACTCTAAACGTACGGAATGTCACAGCTGCCCACGACCGCTGATATTGCGTTCCGGGACCCATCTCTATCATCGCCTTGCGTGGGCCGCATCGCCTATACGTGGGAATCGCCACCGCGTAGCTTGACACCCTCAGTAAGCGAGAGATAAGAGCTATCACATGTCTCTGAGGCGAGGCGAAAAACATTCCATTGGTACCGTTGGGTTGAAAGTCTCTGGGAAAACTCTTTCCCATTAGTAAGTTAAAGGTTAAAGTGGTGTGTGGTACAAAGGCACCCACCGTGGTCTAAAATGACCCCAAATGACTATGCATATATTACAAGGGACGCGCGTTAGAAGGGGTAGTGTTACGTGACCTTGTGTGGCGGACTGTTACATTCAGAACATCCATTAAACACGTGTCGCAAAAAAATAAAAAGTTCTAAAAAGGCTTATATAACATAGGACAATATGTGTATATACACTCGTCGTCATAAAAAAGCTGCACCCCGAAGGACCTTACTGATCCGCTGCAAACTCGGTGGGTATTTCGCACACCATTCTCTAAACCAATGATTCCGTTTTCACGGTTGGCCGCGCACTGGGGGGGGGTCGGGGGTAGGGACGTGACCTCGCGCTTACCGGCCGAGATAATAGTGCCTCAAACGGCCTCGCCTGCTATTGTGACATTGGGTAACGTCGCCAGAGAGTCACCTAAACGTACATTATGCATAGGCGGCGCGTTCGACAGCCAGTTGTCCAGTTGGACGCGTTCGAGGGCCGCATTATGGGTCTGCCGGAGGCTGGTTTGTCCTTTCGCCGTATTGCTCGCCACACCGGTCGTACGGACACTATCACCCACTGTTGGCGACAATGGATTGAGGAAGGCATCCACACACGACATGCGGGATCTGGGCGGCCTCCAGTCACCACTATGAGGGAGGACCGACGGATTGCCCTCCACACCGCGAACAGGTCCAACGGCACTGTTAAGTGCTGTTCAGGGGACTGTGCAACCTGCACTATCACATGCATTAAGTGATTGTACCAATGGCAGGCGGTTGCACAACGCAGGACTCTTCGCACGCCGACCATTACGACGCCTGCCTGGGGACGCGGACCTGGGGCTATGCAAACTAGCAGCGGGTCATCTTCAGCGACGAGTCCCGCTTCAGCCTTGATGGCGACGACCACCGGGTCCGTGTCTAGAGGCGCATAGGAGAGCGCCACGACGATCCCATCAGACGTCCCGCTAGCCTGGTGTGATGGTGTGGGGCGTGATTGCCTACGATGCCCGTTCACCGTTAGTGTTTCCCGGGTGCACCCTGACAGCCGCACGGTACGTTCAAGAGATCCTACAACCGGTGGCTGTGCCGTTCGTGATCACCCACACCCACGCCCTATTTCAACAGGACAACGCACGTACGCATACCGCAGCCATCTCCCCAGCATGCCTTGCAGCCGTGGATACTCTGCCATGGCCAGCGGCATCGCCAGACCTGTCCCCGATCGAGAATGTTTGGGGTGCTATGGAGCGTGCGATCAGGACCCCACCCCTATCCACCAACGTGCAAGAACTGCGCGCTCAGGTGCGAGCTGCATGGGATGGACTAACACAGGACTTCATTCCAGACCTGTACAACCCCATGCCTCGACGTCTGGATGCGTATATTCGCCAAGGTGGCGGCCCCATGCCATACTAACATGTACCATCTGTGGCCGTGTAACACAATAAATATTGGTCCTACAAATATGAAAATGTTATCATTTCGTATGCATGGTACCCTCTTCCTGCCTGCCAAAAATGATCGCAGTCCGCCTTGTCCTTCTGGATGCAGCTTTTTCATGCCGATGAGTGTGTGTATATATATATGTATATATATATGTATATATATATGTATATATATATATATGTATATATATATATATACGCACACACACACATACATATACATATACAGTTGTCCTGGGAGGAAACGTGGAAACTTCGAAAATAAGCTCTTAAGGCAATTTTAAGCATATTTTCTCTAATAAACCATACGGATATTCCGAATGGCTGAGCCGCAATTAGCACTCAAAAATTGGTTTGAAAATATGCTTTCTAGGCAAAAATGTGCATTGTAGAAGCATATAAATACTCCAGAAACATGTACATTGTTTATTATTTAGAAAAGAAATGAATACATTCGTTCAGAAGGATAAATTAACCGAGAAATAAAAAAGCAGTCGAATTGTGTAAATTGGGTGCTTTTTCATTTCTCGCTTATTTTTTTCTTTCTGAACAAATATATTAATTTCTTTTGTAAATAATAAACAATTTGTATGTTTCTAGAGTGTTTCTATGCTTCCATAATGCAAATGTTTGCCTAGAAATAATTTTTTCAAACCAAATTTTGAGTGCTCATTGCGGCCCAACCATTCGGATTATCCACATAGTTTATTAGACAAAATATGCTTAGAATTGCCTTAAGAGCTTAGTTTCAAAGTTTTGAAGTTTCCTCCCGGGACATTCTGTATGTATATAATACAGGGTGAGTCACGTAACTTTAGCACCTCTTGTAACTTTTGAACGGATGAAGATATTGCAATGCAGTTTTCACAGAAGTGCATGAGGAAATGGGGCTAATTGATATATGTATTCATTTCTATTTTATCACTTGTAGTTTACGAGATATTTGAGGCAACTTTGTTTTTTTAAATGGAACTATACATATTTTTTCAGTCTGTCATGACGAGCGTAAAAAGACGAATCCAATGGTATACTTATTGTCATATGTTAGATAAGCATTTTTTTGAGAAATTTTGATTTTATTGCGACGAGTGGTAAACGGATATTTTGAATCTAACAGGTCGCCACTCAAGATCAAGCAGCGCTCCACCAGCGAACGCGCGCTCAGGGAAGGGGAGGGATCTTAATATTTGAAGTTACGAAACATATTCCAAATATTCACAACGCTGTTGCGTTTTTTTCCCCTTGTCCTCCTCTTTACATCCCTCCGCAATTTCTGATTTTTTTTACTACGTAAGGATTGAAAATACGTATGTCATAAGTATTATGAATTGAAATAAGATTGTTTGTTAGTTCAAGTTAATTTAAAGGGGTGTCATACTGCAGGATATAACAGGATCTTGAAAACTAAACATAATAAGAACAAATTATTAAGATTGTATAAAGAATAACGCAAATTTTCGGCAAATAGTTTTATTGTTACTCAGAATAGAACCTTAAGAAAAGAAAAAAATGCATCAAGATAACGGCAATTACTAAAATAAAAACATATGCCCAAAAATTCTAAATTACGCATGGTCTAATAAATTATTCATAGTTAAAATTTGAAGACATTACTTAAGCATGTGTTCAATATGACCACCATCTACAGACAAAAACATCTGCTGGCGCTTTTTCAAAAGAGTTTCTATCTGCAAGCAGTGTTTCTTTTTAACTTCAGAGCATGCCGTTACAATGCGTCTTCGCATATCTTCTGGTGTAGTTGGAGCCTCTTGGTACACTTGGTTTTTAAGAAAACCCCCAAAGAAAACAATCTAGTGGTGTCAAGTCTGGGGAACGCGCGGGCCAGCAAACTGTACCACCACGTCCTATCCAACGCCCTGGGAACGTAATGTTCGAAACGTTTGTCGCCACATTTGAGTAGTGCGCAGGGCATCCGTCATGCTGGAACCACATATTCACGCGTTTCTCCAGCTTCACCTTTTCTAGAAGTGTCGGTAGAATCGTGGACAGAAATTCGGTGTATCGTGCTCCATTTTTCATTATTTCTTGAATTGAAGGTTCGTAAATAAGGATTTGTCGTAAGTATGTATTGAATAAAATTGTTTATTACTTTATTAGGATTTATTAGGATCTTGAAACTAAACACAATAAGAAAAAATAATTAAAACTCTACAAAGAATATTGCACATTTTGAGTAAACAATTCTAATATTAATAAGCATATAATAACTTTGGATACTATTCACCAAAATAAAAATACATTCCAAAATATTGTAATTAATAGTAAATAAAGGTAATCATTCCTACAATATTACTCTTCACAACTTGTTGCAATTATTTCCCTGAACTCTGCATTCCATCCAAATCATCCTTTCCATCCAGTCTATAGACTTTTAACTTCCTTGAGTATCATATAAAATATAGGAATTTGAAAGTACAGAGGAAAAAAACCGCAACAGCTTTGTCAATATTTGGAATATGTTTCGTATCTTCCAATATTAAGATCCCTTCCCATCCCTCCCCTTCCGTTCCCTTCCCTTCCCTTCCCATCCCTTCTCTGAGCGCGCGTTCGCTGGTGGAGCGCTGCGTGACCTTGAGTGGCGAACTGTTAGATTCAAAATATCCGTTAAACACCAGTCGCAATAAAATCAAAATTTCTCAAAAAAATGCTTATCTACCATATGACAATAAGTATACCATTGGATTTGTCTTTTTACGCTCGTCATGACAGACTGAAAAAATATGTATAGTTCCATTTAAAAAACAAAGTTGCCTCAAATATCTCGTAAACTACAAGTGATAAAATAGAAATGAATACATATATCAATTAGCCCCATTTCCTCATGCACTTCTGTGAAAACTGCATTGCAATATCTTCATCCGTTCAAAAGTTACAAGAGGTGCTGAAGTTACGTGACTCACCTGTGTGTATGTATATATATTGTGATGGAACTGCTCACAAAATGGAGGCGCCGACACACTTATGGTGTAACAGTCGTCCCAAGTCGCAGGAGGGGACACGCGCTGAATTTATTTAATAAGGGCGCCAAGCGCATGCCCACTTACCTGCTTAATGTCGCCGGCGTTGAGCGTCTCAGGGGTGAGCGCCCTGGGTCGAAGGGTTGCATTTGGTGGTTTCTTAAGATTTAGAATAATAACACTTTGCTATGGTATTAATTGGTTCACCCGACCAAATGGCGGGGACTAATTTATTCAAAAATTAAACGAAGAGAAACTGTTCAGGTTGATGCTGGGTTATTGTCACTTTAGTAGCCGATTAATGAATGATGGTGATGACAACTTACAATCTGTGATGTTAGATGGTAATGTCACCGCGACTGGATTGCTCGCCGAGCGACGGAGAAGTGTAGTCGGACCCTCAGGAGGCGACGCCGGAACGTTGCAAGGTTGGCCTCCGATTGCCTCCGGGGTGATGACTCCGGCGCACGGGACGTCGGCGGTGGATGACCGGGCGGTCGCGACGTGATGCTCGCGCGCGTCTCAGGCCGTCACACGACACCTGGACCGCGTATGACGCTCGAAGCCAAACTTTGGCTATTCGGAATTAATTCCGTGAAGACCGGGCAAGTTTCGCAGTGGTCGGCTCAGTGTGTGCCTTACCCACTGCTGCTGTTCCCTTTCTACCGCAGGTTTCATTAACTGACTAATATTCGGTGGCTTTCTTAACTACCACTGTTAATCTACTCAAAACTTTACTTGTTGGTTTTCTATCTCCATACGACTTCTCCTGCACGACCGTCCTCTCTAGCGTCTGTCGCCCGTCCTCTCTCTGGCCTCGCTCGCCCGTCTGTTCCTTTCGTTTTTTCGAAAAAATCTCAAAGTGCTCACGTGCTTCCTGCCTAGTGATTTTATTGGTCGGATTTGAACTTCTCGAACCTTCTATTTCATCAACGGTGCCTTCTGGTTGTTCATTGGCCGGCATTGTTAGGCCGGAGGAGCGCGCACGTGTCCCTTCTGCTTTGGCATGTGATGATTTTATAGGCTTTTAGAGGATTATTGAGCCGGGTGCGATCGCCAAGTCGCTAAAATGGTTGTTCCGGCTGTCGATCATCCAGTATTGTTGGACAAAGGGTAAGATTTATTGTTAGGGGCTTCTGGAGAACTTGGGCCGTTGGGCGGAACTAAATCGGGTCGCGGTGGACGCGTGGCCCTTTCCAACTTCCGGTAATTTGGCGTGACGCGGGGGTGAGAGGGTGCGATGGTCACCCGACGCATCGCGGTATTGTCAGAAAAAGGGTATAATTGATAGTTGAAAGTTTATGGGGGGCTTGAGCGGCTGGGCGTATCTAATTCGAGGGCGCGTAGTTCTTTCCTGCCGTCCGGTAATTTGGCGTGACGCAAGGGTGGAGGACTGCGATGGTCCCCGACACATCGCAATATATTGATATTGATATTGTAATAATTCCCCACCCTTTTCATTTATGGAGGATTATTAATTAACTTTGCCCGGCCTTTCTGTCTTCGCGGGATGCGGGAAGAAGCAGGTATTGCCAACATGCATGGCGATAATAAAGATTCTTCATCCATTTCTAAGAGCTTTATAAAATGTGATTTAAATGTTTAAATTACATGGCCAATGCGCGGCCCGCCTAGCATTAAAAGTACTACTACTACTACAAACAATGCGTGTCGCTGACGCAACAGTTCATTCCACTCCGTTTAGATGTCCTAGGCGAGGTGGGCAGGTAAGCGGGCGACCCTTTTGCCCCGGCCCGGCGGCGATAGCGACAATAGCCGGAACAAAAGTTGCGGCGGCGGCACGGGATGCGCCGGCGATAGCAGCGGCAGGTAGGCGCCAGCCAAGTTGGCGGGAGCGGTTATAAACCGCCGGCAGGTTGCCGATGAATTAGCTATCAGAGGCTGGCGATTCGCATCCACGCAACCATCCGTCACCCCCACGACTCCAGCGGACTTACGATGTGGAGGGTGGAAATTAATATTTGCTCATTACCACTCCATAAAATGACGATCCTAACAGAAAGTGCGAGTGCGAGTCTCGCACTTCGCGATTGTGGCAGACACCGTGCTCTCCCTCAAGAGCCGGAGTGGCAGCTCGACGCTTGCTCGTCGGTCATTTTTGTCGGAATGAATTTGAAACTCAACTATATTCACCACCGAACTTCTGTCTCCCACCCATCCACTGGTGAAGTATCCTTCCGTTCGTTTATTTTGGATTGGAAACCGTAAATAGTACAATATCATGTTTCAAATTGGTTCCGTAATAACAAATTAATAGTAAATGAAAAGAAAACTGTTTCAATGCAGTTTTCCATTTCAAATAAACAATTTAGTACTCCATTGAAAATGAACGGTGTGCCATTGACTGATATTAAAGTATCAAAATTTGTAGGTCTATCAATTCAGTCAAACCTCAAATGGAATGCCCACTTAAATGAATTGAACACAAAATTAAGTTCATTATGCTACGCGTTCAGAATTCTTTCAAATTCCGTCAGCCTTCATACAGCTCGTTGTGTATATTTTGCCAATGTTCATTCCCGCCTGAGATTTATTTTATTTATTTATTTACGTCAAAAACAGTTAAAAACTGCGTGTGACGAGCTATGGGGAGAAGTGAATTTTGTGCACGTTTTCATAATTCTGTGATCTCTATCCTAAACAATATATTCTAGTCGAATTTTGAATACAGAAAAGAGAGTTTTTTTCGAGTTTTGTTGGCAAAAAATTCGCTCCTATATAATAAAATATACTTTCAAAGGTAAATTAGCTATAAATTCCTGCCCTGAACCCTCATGTTCTTCATGAAGGAATAATACTTTTTGCCGCTATAATATGGAAAACGATAATTTGAATAACTATATTTCCCACTGAAATTCAGAAGAAGTGCACAAATAATGAAGTTGCATTTATGTCCAGAAACAAAACAAGGGACCATCTCAGCATTTGCTCAAGGATCAGGGAAACTGGACGAAAAACCTGATCGAGATGGGGGCCATCAACCCAGAAACTGTGGTACAATACTTTTTACAGGTTCTTTAGAATTATACAGTCCAAATGATAAATAATTACATTAACTATCATTGTTAAAATTTAAGCTACTTTCCTTTTAGATGCTCGGTAGAGTCTGGAATTGCATAGAAACAGTTATGCAGCAGAAAAGATTTTACTTTGAACTTAAACTTTTCTGTTGAATTTAATCGTTTAATGTCTTCTGGCAAAGTGTTGTAGAGTAATGAACATGAATTGTATGTGAATTTTTTGTAGTGAGCTGTTGATACTGCCACCTGGTGAATATGATTACTACGTCGTGTGTTATACTTAGACATCGGCGTTTGCTGAAAATACAGGTGTCCAGAAGCTCCCGTTACAAAAAAAATACCCCAAATTCTGTGTTGCACGTCATTAAAAATGGCAGGTCCAGTTTTTCCGAAAAAAATTTTGTCTTTGAGAAAATTGAGTTTAAAAGTCACTTCCGGGCCGCGAAATTCAAACCGGCCACTACGACTATTAATATTCACCTGTGGGATTGGTTAATTGTCCACGTGCGTCCTATAAAGATTCTTCAGATTCGACCTGCATCTCCACAAAATGACTGCCAGAGGCATCAATTCGAATGCCGTGCCCGGAGATAATCAATAAACTCGGTATTTTCATGAACATTTGCGAAACATTTTCATTTCCGAAACCCTTTTTTGTTTATCACGATTTTTAGAATAATCTTCATGTGGCAGTCTTAAGCCCAAGGCACTAGTTCATATGAATATGTGCTAAAATTAACAATTCGAGCATTCCAGGAGATTCAATATTTTTCATAAGTTTTAGATGTGTTCATCATTTACGTTTACGCCGCCGTGTACCGTGACTATCATTTTGAACAAAACTGAATTTTCAATAAGTACATTTAAAATATTTATTAAACAGAACCTACAAACATTTTATACTATTAACGTATTCTAGTGTAAGCCACGCAATGCTTTTATTATTTTTATACAGAAAATTACTCGACAGTTTCACCGTTTACGCGGAGAAACGAGGAAATGCACAGCGCAGAAGGAGGCGCCGCCGTCTGGTGTCGTAGCGGCCGGTTTGAATTTCGCGGCCCGGAAGTGACTTTTAAACTCAATTTTCTCAAAGACAAATTTTTTTTTGGAAAAAACTGGACCTGGCATTTTTCATGACGTGCAACACAGAATTTGGGGTATTTTTTTGTAACGGGAGCTTCTGGACACTCTGTATATTCCCGCCCTTAAGTAAGTCATTTTTGACAAAAACTACTGATTCGTAAATCAGGAGACAAGGTAATGGTAAAATTCCTAGATTAATAAAGAGAGACTTACAAGATATGGCATAATATTCTGGGAAAACACATCTTATAGCTCCCAGACTTTCAGATTACAAAAAAGAATTGTATGAATAATAAGCAAATCCCACCCAAGTGATTCTTTTAAGTCTCTCTTTATTAATCTAGGAATTTTACCATTAC
The DNA here is from genome assembly GCA_031308135.1 of Acheta domesticus. Lineage (NCBI taxonomy): Eukaryota > Metazoa > Arthropoda > Insecta > Orthoptera > Gryllidae > Acheta > Acheta domesticus. The sequence goes on along the minus strand of JAHLJT010008446.1, from coordinate 147,571,771 downwards.
CTTCACTCCTGATTTACGACTCAGTAGTTTTTGTCAAAAATGACTACTTAAGGGTAGTTGATGGCCCCCATGTCGATCAGGTTTTTCGTGCAGTTTCCCTAATCTTTTGAGCAATGCTGAGATTGTCCCTTGCTTTGCTTCTGGACATAAATGTAACTTCATTATTTGTGCACGTCTTCTGAATTTCAGTGGGAAATATAGTTATTCAAATTATTGTTTTCCATATTATCGCGGCAAAAAAGGATTATTCTTTCATGAACATGATGAGGGTTAAGGGCAGAAATTCATAGCTAATTTACCTTTGAAAATAGATTTTATAATATAGGAGGGAATATTTTTGTCCACAAAACTTGAAAAAAAACGCTCTTTTTTCTGTATTCAAAATTCGAGTAGAATATAGTTTAGGATAGAGATCACAGAATTATGAAAACGTGCACAAATTTCACTTCTCCCCATAGCTAGTCACACACAGTTTTAAACTGTTTTTAGCGTAAGTAAATAAATAAATAAATAAATAAATAAATAAATAGAGACCCTCAGGTCTCATATATTGAAACGTCACGGCCTACGTCACCCCGCTTTGAGTGCGCCACGTCAGGGCCTACGTCTCCCGAGGTGCTTGCACCAGAACGATGGCGGGGACGCAAGGCGGTGCAGCGTAGTGGGGAAGGGAGGCGTGGAGGCTGTTGGAGGAGTGAGAGAAAGGGTTGATTGTGGAACTCTGTTGTGTAACGGAGTGTCGTGCAGAGGGTTGATTGTGGAACGAGGTGGGGGAGAACGAGTTGAAGTGGACGCCCAACGGTCGCTGCTGCGCCACATAGAGGTGCCCTTGGCTGGGCCAGCGATGACGCTACCCCCACCTGCCGCCGCCGTCGCGCCACACAGAGGCGCCCTTGACTGGGCCAGCGCTGACGCTACCCGCGCTTGCCGCCGCCGCGACACGCGGAAACGCATTACCCAACAAGCATTTCTCAAAAATTCAGAGAGATAAATGAAAATGAGCCATACACTGTTGTTTTAATCTTTCCTTGTTTTATCCGTGGAAACATGGTAAGGAAAGTACATTGGGGTGTTTTTTTCTCATAAATGCTTTTTCAAAGAAAATTGCCATATAGGACGAGGTTTTACTGTCCTTTAATATTCTTAAAATAATACTTCCATTCTACTATTAGGAAACCGAAAAATTAAAAAAAAAATTAAAAAAAAATTGGGCAGCGATAGATGGCAGCTGGCAAGAGAATGTGGCAAGTCCGAATAGTCAGCCGAGACCAAGCAATAGAAAACTAATACGGGAAAGTCTGTGCCATTTTGTAGCGCCACTAGTTACTTCCTCGTATTCATACGTATATGAGGAGTAATACGTAGTTTAGGGAAAGTTATGTTATACTGCGGAAAATCGATTTAAAGATTTCAACGGAAATACACATTTTACCTCATACCGAAATAGGGTTTTTCTCAAAACGTCCATCCGCCCGTCCATCTGTCCGTCCGTCCGTCCGTCCGTCCGTCCGTCCGTCCGTCTGTCTGTGCGTCTGTAAATATACTACCGCCTAAACCATATGGAGGATTTTCCAAAATGGATATTCCCGAGTCGATCAGGCTCGACTCGAGACCCTGGGATTATGAAAAACGTTCTTCAAAATGGATTTTTAGGGATACTTCACAAGGAGCCCCCTGACACTTTCAAAATATTCTCAAAAGTGGCTCCAAATTTTTTCTTTAAATTTCTTGTAAGAATAGAGTAAAATACACTTATAAAGGTGGCACAAGTTCGATTTTCATCTTTACCTCTGAATTTTCGAGAATTACAAACGCTTGAAATATTTTCGGCGTATTCCCACAACTACAAAATTGAAGGTAGTGGTTTTTCTTTCAAATGGAATTTCTTCTCCATAGTGAGGTCTTTCCTTAAGGTAATGTACATTTTTTTAACATTTTAGTCGTTTTCGCGCTATATTACGTGCATTATGTGCAATTTGAAAAAATAACAAAAAACAAGATTTTCTAAAAACGGCTCCAAATATTTTCCTTGCACCTTCGGTAGGGATAGTGCCTAATGTATTCTATGAGATGACATAAACATTAGTTTGTTCTATCATTTTGTTTTTACAAAAATTACAAAAACGCAATTTTTTTTACTTGTCTCTTATATCGTTTATATTTACATTAGTGGCGATTTGTTCACACTTTTATATTTATGAGTACATGTGCTTTAAATAGTGTCATACAAAGTTTCTCGAAAACTCAATTGTTTTCTGCAAAAACTAGCTCAAAATTCCTTATTTTCAAAAACGCTCAAATGCCATTTTATCCTCAATGGCTCCAAATTTTTTCTTCAAACTTTTCAAACGGATAGTGCTAATTACATTCTTTAATATGACGTAAAATTGTTTTTTTTGTGTTTAAAAAATTATACAAGTGTAATTTTTTTGATAGATCTCTCACACCGTTTATATGCACATTTCCAGCAATTTGTAGACACTTTCGTATTTGTGAGTTAAAGTGCTTCAAATAACGTCTAATGAAGATTTTTAAAAACTCAAAAATTTTCTGTTAAAATTAGCTTCAAATTTTAAATTTACAGTAGCGCTGAATCACCATTTTCAGAAATACGGCTCCAAATTATTCAAAGAAAAATGCCATTTATGGTGCGATTTTTCTAACTCTGCCCCTCAAGCCCCTATTGTCACAATGGAATTTCACACGGCATTGCGCGTCTTTCTCTGTCGTACCGCTAGACGTTGTATGATCGCAAGCACTGGCTGATACGTTCGCGATCATGCGATACCTGGCGACACGACTGAGAACATCGCGAAATACCGTGTCATATTCCATCGTGATGACGGGCCTTGAGGGGCAATGTTAAAAAAATCGCAGTATAGAACCAGGTTTTACTGTTCTTTAATATTTTTAAATAATAATTCCGTTCTACTATTAGAAAACCGAACAATGAAGAAAATATCAAAAAATGTACTTTGGGCGGCGATAGCCAAGAGAGGCTGGCAAGAATATGTGGAAAGTCAGAAAATCTAGCCGAGACCAAAGGAAATAGAAAACGAATACTGGAGAGTCTCGGCTATTCTGTGTTAGTTTAGTTCAAAACTGATTTTGTTTAATGCGAAAATCTTTAGCTACCAATTTATAGGTTTGAAATGTTAACTTTTTTTAGTATTCGAAAATACAGAATTCGACCGAAAAACCCTGCACCATATATTTTACTCTTCTCTCAAACATACATTGAGAAAATTTTAAAAAGTTTCAAGCGGTTTTCGAGAAAGAAAAAAAATGTTTATATTTCACGCAAAAGTACTCTAAAACTACTCATTTTTTCTAAAAATTGTACTTGACTTTATTTCAAGGTCTGTCTTTAAACAGATTCCATTAATGAAAACAGTTATTTATGTCACGAGTCCTTAAAGACTAATAGAGGACGAGTCACAATTTTTTTTTGTTATTTCTAGTTGATCGCTTATTCAAAATAAACTTTTATCACTTATGAGTTAAGAAAAAATTGCCATTACTCACGGTTTTTCTGTAACAAGGGTTAGTTGTACTGGATACTTCGTTTTTTATTAAACAGTTGAATGCTTTTTCTCGTAATGCCAGCTGATTGAGAAAAAATCCCGGGATTTCGGAATATCAGCAGTTATTTTTGTGCTTATGATATTCTGAAGGAAACAGACGATGCAAGATAAAGTTTGATGCCTTCTAAATCTGTAACCACTTACGAAAAAGCTTATGATTTATTTTGTGATTGAGGAACGAAAAGGAATGTTCGAGGCATTAACGCAGAGATTATGCTAGTATTTTTGAACGCACGATCAAAAACATTAAAACCAACAAGTCTCTAGTCATACTTTGGTATGCTGAAAAAAGGTATAAAAATACATGAGAAGACTGAGTATCCACGTAAGTTATTCATTCCCTATAATTTGAAATAATAATAAATACTGTAGACATTATTTAAAATTTATTTGAATATACTATTATAAAGTTATTGAATATTTGAAGAAAAATCTAAGCTTATTACAAGCCTAAACTATAATAATAACAAGAAACTAATTTCTTGCAAGAAGCTGACGATCACATATACCTGCTTTTGAAGGTCATTCTTGTTTTTGGAGTATTTGGTGCTTGCCGGGGATAAGAACTTGCAGATTTGACCGTGAACACTATACAAGAGAAAGGAACTTACTACCAGGTACATATTCCTGTGACAATTGTTTACATTTATTCCCAAAAATTGTGTTTTGTGTCAAAGTCATATGTAGCCCAAGATTTACGTGCACTGATCAAATCTAACCCCGAAAGTCCGCTAAAATATTTTTAATGGACACTCGATCATTTTAATGGCCGTTACTATGGAGGCGTTCTTAAACCGTTGTTTAAATGGTTGGTTGCTAAGAGGCTAAGTGCGTGTTTACCAACGTAAATAACACAAATATCTTATAATTATGAAAATCGGACCTATGCCACTTTTAAAAGTCTATTATACTCTATAGTTACCAGAAATACAAAGAAAAAATTTGGAGCGGTTTTTGAGAATTTTTTTTTGTAAATTTGAATCGCAATTTACGCAAAAACTATTCGTTTTTCCAAAAAAATGGTACATGACCTTATTTGAAGTGCCAATTTTGTACAACCGACTTTGTCTGAGGCGACAATCTCTATCTTCAATTTTGCAGTTTTTAAACAGTTTTTTGCAATTTCGAAACATAGAGCCTATCAACGAAAATGATGCCTACGTCATTCCCTTCAACGTTCTTCGCACTATTCAACAACAAAATATAATCAAAAAATTTGGAGCCATTTTTTTAATTTAGAAAATCTCAAAATGGGCTTCATGTAAAGTATCCTCAAATACTAAGATATCGGTTTCAAATTCAAGAGGCCTTGAGACGAGTAAAAACCATCGGGGAATATCAATTTTGAAGAAAATCGACCGAACGGTTTAGGCGCTAGCGTTGACTACAGACGGACAGACGGACGGAATACCGTCAATCGATTTTGAAGTATGAAGAAGCAACAAATCATGGATTTTGACTACACCACGAGATAGAGGATTTTTTTTCTAAATTTAGCAGCAGGTTTTATCCACTTTTTTGTCACCAGACCCCTGCTATAAGGGATTTTCTGGCGAAAATTCCCCGTTTTCCGCCGCGACTACACCACGAGATAGAGGATTTTTTTTTCTAAATTTAGCAACAGGTTTGATCCACTTTTTTGTCACCAGACCCCTGCTGTAAGAGATTTTCTGGCGAAAATTCTCCGTTTTCCGCCGCACGATTACATAACTTTCTCTTCTTACGAAGTATTCGTAAGGCGAGAAAGTAAAAATTGCAGCCATTTTTGAGAAAATTCTGAAAATATCCTACGGGTTACATGTAAATACCCCCAAAAATTAACTAGTGTTTCTCTAAATCGCAGAGCTTCTACTCAGGATAAATAGACAAGAGTTTCTTCAATTTGGAAAAAATCCTACGCATAGTTTAGGCGCTAGTGTTGTTCACAGACACCGGACAGACAGACATACGGACGGACAGATTGACGGACGGACGTTTTGAAAACCCTTTTCGATATCAGGGGACCCCAAAACGTGTATTTCCGTTGAAATATCGAAATAGAATCAATATCGAATATGTATTTGAAACAATCACAGTTGATTACCACGTATCTGAATGATAGTGCTGTATGTCCACATAGCTTACGAATTAATATTTGATTTACATTATATAAAATGAAATACAGCTATTTTCTCTTACGGTTAGGGTGTATTTACGTTCAAAAAATTGGACCTTCACCTAAGTTATACTCGCTAAGTTTATAATCATAGCGAAGAAAAAGCAGTGTCATTCCAGTTCTGTAGGTCTAATTAGGATCACGTTTTAACAAATTATTGTGTGTACATCTTATTAATTTTAATATAGAGTCTTTGCTAAATGGTTCTATATATTTATGCCTAAGAAAACCGTACTTGAAATTGTTACATTTGGGATGAATATAATCGTTTTAGAATAGTCTGCTCTGATAACTATGGTGTCGTATGGGCAACATAAAAATACATTTTCGCAATTTTTTTGATTAACCTCATTTTCAATCAATTTGAGGAATCTCACCTTTTTGTTTCGGTGTTGTTGCGTTCATGAAAATAGTAAATTAATCTTTATTACATGCAGGAAGAAAATAATATCAATAGATATCGGTGGTTGTTATAGTGCCATGTAGGTCCTCTTAAAGGATATTTTACAAAATTTTCGACATGCATTATTTTAAATTAAATGTTTTTTTCCATCAATATTACTGTGACATTACGTTCATAACTAGTGGTGTTCCAACAGCACACACTTTCTTGAATTATTCGTAAATGCTCCGCTTTCCAACAGCACACACTTTCTTGAATTATTCGTAAATACTACAAGAGCTTGCAAAATTGTTTTAAACCAGAAAAAAGTGGCAGTGATACGGAATGGCACAGACTTTCCCATATTAGTTTTCTATTTCCTTTGGTCTCGGCTAGCTATTCGGACTTGCCACATATTGTTCTCGTCCCCTTGAAGTAAGGACTAAAATGCAACAACGAAAAATGTACTTACATGGCTATCCGAGAGACCAAAGGATCTCGTCCGCGCCAAGGCACAGGTGCCAGTACGCCAGCCAAGGCCAAGGCACAGGCCGCAATCCGCGTCCAAGGCACAGGTGCCAACGTGCCTTGGACGCGGCGTCTCCCGGGTAGCCATGAAAGTACTGACTCCGGCCGCGGAAGCCTACGCTCATACGAAAAGTGGTACTGTCGCGTGGACGTAAGTTCTGAAAAGCATCATGGGGTACTTTAATTTCATTTTGTGTTGGCAAATGTTGTTGTCAACATTACTAGAATTACCCGATATATCGTGATAATGCGAATAGTGACATGTTTTTGATTTATATTTTCAACAACAACAAAAAAAAATGACATTCGGAGATTCCGACAACATTTACAGTGCATCTATATTGTTATCGTTTGCCATTATTTTGAGTGATTTGCGCTATTTCACACACATGTATATTTATTTTGTAAAACCAACAGCCATTTTATATAAATACAACAATTCAGAAATTCATCAATTTCAGAATACATTTTGCTGTTACACGTTTTATGACCAAAACATCCGAAAAAAAAGAGATATACTGGGGTTTTCCGCAATCCCTTGATCATTGGATCCCCTCGTCAAGCATTGACCGTGTCTTTCGTCATTGGCACTTTCAGTTTTAGCTGTTCCTTTATGTACGCGGTAAACGTTGATTATTCCATTTACAATATTTACTCTGATATTGTTTTATGTAATTTGTATTGTGACCGTTCATTCTGGTCTTCTCGAGGGATATATCGAGGGTTTTGGGGCTTTCTGTGAAATTTTGAAGAAAATCACGACAACATCAAGTGGAAAAACCATTCAACAATATAATTATGCACTTGTTAAACAAAAATACAAAAAATAAAGTTGCCAATACCATTGACTCTTACCACAAAACAACACACAAGCAAAAATAAATCAATGACAAAAAAAATTGATTAGTGAGCAATTTGCGCAAATGCTTCTAGTACCCTCTATCAATTCTATATTTAAATTTAGTACTCAATATTCAATTTTATAAAGTTTATCTTCACTTTTGGTACCTTTACTCATATTTACTTTTAATTTTACTAGTCAATATTCAATGTTATAAAGTTCATCGTTATTTTCTCTCAGATTATAAAAAAAATATTCTCAGTTTATTTGTAGGTAGTACTCCCCTTTATTTGAAGACCATGCACTCGCGACGGGATCCCTTGATGCCTTCTCAGTTGGCCTCCAAGAAAGACCTCGTCCCTCCCGTTGATGCTTGCAGCGTCCAGGCTGAGCGGCGCGGTGTAACGGTAGCGCAGCGGGTGCGCTAGACTTCCGCCCGCCTGCGATGCTCCTTCGGTATGGCAAGGTTACTCCATTCCTCCCGGGAATGCATGTGGATTATCGGCAGAGTAGCGCGGCGCGGTGCAACTGCAGCACAGCAAACGCTCGTGACCTCCGCCAGCCTGTGGTGGTCCTTCGGTACAGCACCGTTAATCTCGTCCCTGCCGGGAACACACGTGGCGTACAGGAAGCGCAGCGCTGCCCGCTGTCAAGACCTTGCAGCGGCCTGTGGTTATGTGGCCTCCGCCGGCCTACGGCGCTCCTGCGGAACGTCTCTTGATTGCAAAACCAAGATAGTGGTCACGCGGTCAACTACGGGTTGCGTAGAGATATCGGGCCAAGTAGCTCTACTTTCTCCGAAGAATGCTGGTGTAAACTCGAACAATGTTCTGTATAGAGTCTCTTACATGCGCCACGTAACTGTTCACAAGTTACCTATTGGTGTTTTGCACGAATAGTTTATCTCCGTTGCCTATTCAATCACTAGCACTGAGAAACATTTACTCTCAATCGCGCGACGTAATGGTCCGATAATCTCTCGTCCCATTGTAACAGGCACATGAAAGTTTCGCACTATTCGCGTCCGACTCCGACCGTTGACTCCGTTAGACTGCTTCTTTTTTCTCCTCGTAAGAGCCACAGCTACCCCTCCCCTCACCTCCCCGCCAGCGACAGTTGATAAGGGAACAGGGGGGGAGCTCGTAGGGCAGCGCAATCGCGCGGCTGATCTCGCCAACTTTTGGTATTTGAGCGGAATCGCTACATAGCCCCCTTCTCAAAGAAAAAAAATCTGTTCTTCTTTTGAGAACGTTAAGATTTTTTTTTTATTCATGGAATGGCTTTAGGCTATAGAAATTAAATTTTCCTATTATTTGCTCATTATTAGTTAATTCGGCTACATTGGGTTCGATGATCCTGTTTATATTATATGGTCCTTGGAACAGTTGAAAGAATTTTGTATATTGTTTATGTTCTAAGTCAGATGGCTTAGGAACTCTTAACAATACTTTGTCTCCTGTCCTGAAGGTATACGGTTTACCTTTCCATTTCCTTCGCCTCCTTTCTGCAGCTTCTTGTAACTGGCTTAAGATTTCTTCTTGGGTTCTCCGATTCTGACTTATGTCTTCTCTTATTAAAATTTGAAGTGGGTGTGGTGGCTTCTCATAAAAATGGGCTTCATGAGGGGATAATCCGGAGGAGTCATGATAGATTTGGTTAAGAACTCGATTAATGATCGGAAGTATTAGATACCAATCTTGGTGTTGCTGATGAGCGTACAACCTGATGATTCTAGAGAGTTCTTTCATAAGACGTTCAGATGGATTACTCTGCGGGTGTCGAATACTAGTGAGCACATGAACTATCTCTAACTGGTTCATGGCTTCCATCCATTGTTCGCTAGTAAACTGTGGCCCATGATCTGAGAGTATGCGTTCATAATTGCCTGCCAATGAAAAAAACTTATTTAATTTATGTAGGCAATTTCTTGTATTCGCCCTATTTAGCGGATACACCTGGAGGAATTTTGTAAACACGTCCACACATACAAAAATATATCGATACCCATACTTGGTCTTAGGTAAAGGGCCATAAATGTCGATGGCTGCCAATTCTTGGGGTTTACTGGGAATAATAGGTTGCGGAGCTCCTGCAAAATGCCTGTTAGGGTATTTTGTTTTCTGACAAGCCACACATTTTCGCAGTTCCGTTATTATTTGTTTTCTTCTACCCTTCCAGAAACATACTTCTCTAATGGTCTTGTCAATCTTGTCCGGTCCAAAATGCGCCAAGGTCGTATGCGTTAGCCAGATGATGCCTGTTGTTAAAACAGGTGGTATCCAAATCCTATAAACATCTGGATCTCTTGAAACTCTGGTTAACAAGACATCATCTATCAGTTTCCATCGTGCACGATCGAGGCTATATTGGATAGCGGTAGGCTCATTCTCTTCTAGTTCGCCTTTCAGGAATCTTCTTATTGGTTTCATTTGCTCGTCTTCATCTTGAAATTTGGCTACATTTGACCAACTTAACCCTGGCATATGCATAATACCGAGTTCAATTGGTGTGGCGAAGAAGGTATTCTTGGTTTGTATTGTAGAGGTAAGGACTTGGTTTCTACTTAATAAATCTGGCAGAAAATTCTTTATACCTGGACAATGTTCTATTGCGAAAGAAAATTGTTGTAGCCATAGTATCCATCTATATAGACGGTCGTTGTTCGGGTGACATCGTTGGAGAAACGTCAAAGCTTTATGATCAGTTACAATCAAAAAATGACGTCCTACCAAGTATTCTCTCAGACGATGTAAAGCCCAGACAATCACACAAGCTTCTTTCTCAGTCACTGAAAACTTCTTCTCAGGATCTTTAAGGACACGACTTATCAATGCTACCACATTTTCTTCTCCAGGACGCCCCTGATATAGGATCGCTCCCATTCCACTATCGCTACAATCTGTTTGTAGGATAAATTTCTTTTGAAAATCCGGGAAAGTAAGCATGCATGACTGATGAAATTCCGCAAGCAATTTGTAGAACGCTTTGTCATGTAGGTCCGTCCAATTCCATTTGCTATTTTTCTTTAAAAGGGGCAGAAATGGTGTGATGAACATTGCATAGTTATAGATAAACCTACTATAATAGTTCACGCATCCAATAAAACTTCTTAATTGCTTCTTATTTCTAGGTGGAATTATTTTATCAAGTTCTTTTATTTTATCAAGATTCATTGAAATTCCATTTCTGGTAAGATCATATCCTAAAATTTTACTTTATGAGTACAAAAGTTTGACTTTTGAAAATTAAGTTGCAGATTATTATCTATTAATAATTGAAACAAATTTTGTAAATTCTTTAGGTGTTGTTCAAACGTTTCTGCATACACCAACACATCATCTATAAACAGAATTGTGCAATCATTTAAATTGGTGGTAATTATTCTTTCCAGACATCTAATCAAAGCGGATGCACTGTTTTTTAACCCAAAAGGCATTCTGCAAAATACGTAGGTAATGCCTTTGTGCAGAAATCCCGTGTACTGCCTTGATTCTTCGTTGATCTCCACCTGCCAATATGAAGCTGTAAAATCCGTAGTTGATAGCCACGTAGGTTTCTTCAATTTACACATAATTTCCTCCATACAAATGGGTCGATCCCGATATGGTACAGTTACTGAATTTAATTTTCTTGCATCTAAGCATAGTCGTATTTCACCTGATGCTTTTCTGACAGTAACTATCGGATTAATGTATGGTGTCCTTTGCTTTTTGATTACACCCTCTGCTAACATTTTATCAATTAAAGACTCTACTTCTTGTTTATAAGCTTCAGGTATTCTATATTGATGGCCTACAAAAGGTTCTTGAGTGGTCAATTCGATTTCAAATTGGAAACTTCTAACAGGTTTTGTAGATTTTTCAAACACCTTCTTATACTTAAGCGGCATTGCTACTAATTGTTCTTTTTGATCAGATAGTAAATTTGAATTATCTTGTTCTGTAGATTTTATTAAATCTTCCAGATTCTGTAGTTCGACACATTGTGATGTATAAATTTTTTCCCCAGGATCATTGCATTCTAGGTCTACCAAATCCTTCGGTGGAATAATCAACTTGTATTGTTGAACATCAATTATTACTGAATACTGTGACATGAAATCCATTCCTAGTATCAATGGATAGAGCAGATCCTTTGCTACTATACATACTACTTCACATTTGGTAGTACCTATAACTAAATCAAGCATTACTTGCTTATTTATTGGACATGACTTTTTCTTATTCACCCCAATAATATATGACTTAGTTAGTGGCAGCATTGGAATGTCTACACCATTGTCTAATAGATACTGCACTGTGTCTTCTGTGATAATTGAAGCTATACAACCGGTGTCTACCAGAGCTGACAAGATAATTTCATTACATTTGACTTGGATCATCGGACAACGTCGTTTATTTACATTTGTTTGAAGAATCTCTTCCCTTCCTGTTATTTCCTCAAAATCTGCTAATTCCCACGACAAGATAGTCACCTCGTTCCTGTTGTTGTTTGCTAGGTTCGACGCGGGATGACTAATCGCCCCAAACCTCAGAAGTTTGTTCCTTTCGATGTACTCGGCGTAGGTTTCCATTCTCCACACGCCCTTCCATCTGATGGATTCTTCTTATCTCTTGATCGGCTTCTGTGAATTTCCTTCTTGTTTTCCTCTTCGTTCCGGTTTTTCTGATTTTGATTCTTGGAATAATTTTGTTTTGTTTCAACTATTGTAGATGAAACTGTGGTGCCTGTCTTCGGTTTGCTTTGCTTCTCTATTCTTTGATAAGTAGCATCATAAGAACCTAATTGAGTAATAAGTTTTTCAGCCGTTAGAGGTAACAAGTTCTTCAATAGGTTTTGAATTTGGCTGGGAAAGTGTCGGATAAGAAGACACACCATTTCTTCTTCTGGTATTGTTGGAGTGCATAATTTGAGTCCTGCCAATTTTTCTGTAGCATACTCTTGCATATTGCAGCCACCTCTCTTCCATGAGTTGCAGCCACCTCTCCACCATAATTTGAGTCCTGCCAATTTTCTGTAGCATACTCTTGCATATTGCAGCCACCTCTCTTCCATGATCCACATAAAAGTTCTATCTTATAGTCCGTTTGTATTTCATGATTCCAATATCTGGAAAAGAATTTCTGCTTAAATTCCAGATATGTTGGGGCAAAGGTTCTAGAGTATCTGCCCAAGTTTTGCATTGGGATTTTAACATCTGATAAATAATCCTGACCTTTTATCTTCTTTCACCATATGTAATGAGAAATAATTTTCCACCGCTTTCAAAAAGGTGCATGGATTCTCAGTGTTCAATCCGCTAAAAGTCAAGTGGGGAGGCAAAGTCAATAACAAAGGAGTTATACTACCTGGCCCTAGACAAGTATGTCCTCCTTTGGTACTCAACTCTTCTACCTCATTCTTGCATTCTTTAATTTGTTTTTCTAACTGTGGTCATATTCAGTCAAATCTTTAATAGCATTATTTAATTAGTTGCTTGAGCCTGTGCTACATCTGACAATTCTTTCTGAAATTTATTTACTTCTTTCTCTAAAGATGACTGCTTATCAGAAATAGTTGCAACTATTGCTATCTGTGTATCAACCTTTTCTTCAATGCCATTTACTTTAGTGTCACATTGAAGTTGAATTTGTTGCCTAAGATTCTGCATTCTTTCTTCTAGTTGATCAGTAATGCTAGCTAATTCTGTCTGAATTTTCTTCCTTCACTATAACCTTCCATTGCTCTGATAACCCTTTGAATTTATTCTCTAATTCTCCAAATCGCCCTTCTAATTTAGCATTGTTCCCTTTAATTTTTTCTTCTAATTTACTATTATTTTCTTCTTTTCTCTATTTATCTACCATCTTTTCCTCTAATTTGTTATTATTTTCTACCATCTTTTCCTCTAATTTGTTATTCTACATCTTTTCCTCTAATTTGTTATTATTCTCTATCATCTGACTAGTTATTGATTCTGTTTGAGAATGCATTTTGATGTCGATTTGTTGCATAAATTGTTGCATCAACCTAGCCATCATTCTATTTGCTCTCTCTATTTCTCCCTCTTGATCTTGAGATGTCGTAGGCGTTGATTCTCTTCCAGTTGGAGTGTCAGTAGATCTTGTTTCTCTTCACCTTCCCTAGTTGTTACTGTTGAGAAACCTCCACTACCCTCTAGTAACACTTCTCTATCCTCACTCCTATCTGATTCCTCACTACTTTCCCCTACAGTTTCTATATTTCTTTGCCGATTAAACATCTCCGTCCTATCTGAATCTGCCATTTTTTTTCTAAACCTTTTGTAAGTGACAAACTAAACAATTTATGAACTCTATAATACACTTCCACCCTATTATTGACCAATGATTGTTTCTTTTGAATTTAACAAACAATTCTGTAACAATATTCCGTTGAATACTATGAGTATCTTTCATCCTACACTATTTACATACAGGAATACCATTAACCATCACTATACAATCTTGCCCAAT
>JAHLJT010008446.1:147510496-147557708 GCA_031308135.1 Acheta domesticus | reverse complement strand
TTACGAAGAGTCTACTTTAAGCTAAATGTACCGAAAAAAACTTGATGGTAGGAAAATTCATAGATCGCAGCACCATCACAGCAGGGAATTTACTTTACCGATAAAGTCTGAACAAATGGTCCGATTTTCGATTGGTAAACGCATATTTGACTCCATGTTTATAATAGAATTACGCTATGAAGCCCTTTTCCCAAAAAACTAGCAGAAACTCGTAACTTCTCTCGTAAAAAGAGCTCTTGCGTTATCTCTGCTTGTTCTTTCCGGTAGGAAATGGTAATGGAGATTTATATCTCAAATACGATGTTGAGATAGAATATGGGTGATATTTACGCAATTAGATCAATTTTTAATCAGTCCCAAAGCGGGATCGGTGTTTTGAGTGATACCTCAGACATTCTTATGATGGTATTCGAAGGAAGATGGATATCGTGAATAAGATAATAGTTTATACTACTATTAAAGATGATACGAGACCGTTTGCCCCTATTACAGCATCACTAGTTCCATATGTGGGGAAAAAATATATTGAGATGCGAAGTGACGGAAGCATCAACGAAGTGACGGGGTGCCTGGCTTGCTGCGCCCCGAAAGTTCGGCCTTCTCGTCGGTCGCCGCGCCGGCTCGTGCCGGCTTGGCCGCGCCGCGCGGCCCACAAGGGACGGATGTCCCGGCGGCGTGAAGGGGAAGGGGGAGTGGGGTGAGGTTGTTTTTTCGAAATTTCCACTTTCCGTTCCGCTCCTATTTATCCGATTTGCATGTTTGACACGGCGTTGGTTTCTGAAGCGTGTCGCCATCGCGCTATAAGCCCAGATTTTTGAATTGTTCCCGGAAGTACGAGAAAAAATTTAAAAATCGAGTTTCTTGCTAGTTTTTTTGAAAAAAAAGGCTCCGTAGCGTAAATTCTATTATAAACAGGAGTCAAATGCCGTTTGCAGATCGAAAATGGACCATTTGTTCAGACGTAATCGGTAAAGTAAATTCACTAGATTTGGTGCTGCCACGTGGTGGCGACAATTGAACTAGTGTCGGTACATTTAGCCTTAATGCTGGAGGGAGGAACGAGAATGTTACATCAGCAATTAATTTGAGTGAGGCATCGTACGCCGAAGAATTTATTAAACGCACTTCTCTATTGCGTCGGGCATACCAGTTGCACCAAAAGCGTACGCGACGACGCCTTCAAGAGAGAAGAAGAGGGTAGCGAAGCGCCGATCGAGCCGGACGGGACGAAAGGCCGACAGAAGCTGGAGTCGCTGGCGAGGCCACCGAATAAATGTGTTTAAATACTTTGGCGGGATGTCAATGTGTGTGTATTAATCAGATCCAAAGTAAATGATCATGATTTGATTTTGTCTACATTACGTAAAGCAGTAAATGCTAATTTTGATTCAAGATCACTAAGTCATTGTTCTTAAGATTACGATACGTGATCAAGCTAAGAGGTAACGAGAGGTTACTACAATGTGACTGAGCACAAGTCCGCAACAAATACGCAGTTATTTGAGGAATAGTAGAAAGAGAGAGAGTATGCCATAACAAGAATTAGTGTTGTTCGCAATCCGAACAAGCAATTGATGTATTTGAAGGGTTTACCTGCCTGTTTCAAATTTTTGTTGTATCTTTTATTTAAGATTACATGTGTGTTGTTCATTCAATTTCACTTGTGCGTGTTTGGATGAACCTTTATCACGCAAAGATCTCACTGCCCTGAGGTAAAAGAAAGCTCCTTTATAAGCAATCCTCTGTGGTCACTAACGGCATTTAAGACTGAAAGGGAGGCGTCAGTATATTTATACATATACAGTAAGTAACAGTCTTGTTTGTCTAGTCCATAATTTGCTCGAAAATCATTAATTTTAAGTGGAAAATTGAGACTAATGCAAATTATATTACAAGATAACTGATACATGTTAATTCGCACATAGCCGGGCGGACTCTGATGTGCCACCTCAGGCAAATGAATTTGATCCTCCCTGCTCATAGGGCAGAAATGGACTCTTTAAAATTCCGTGTGACCTACTTTCGTCACAAGCCAGAATGGTCATGTCAGGTCAGTCAGGGTCAACCTAAGATGGCAAATTTGTGCGCTACAACTACAACAACTGTATCCCTTACCTGTTGGCAATGTGGAAAAAATGATGTACATATTCATTGCACCTAGATTTAGCGTACTCTACGTTTTCTTTAAGGTAGGTTAGGTTGTCACTGGTCCCTATAATTAAGGTTAAATTTAAGCTCAGTCATAAGTTTGTTAGTTCCATGCACGTTTTATTAGCTGCAACTATCGTAAGTGTTGTAATTGTATTAATTGTAATTGTTGTCACTCCACTTCTTCGTTCACACATCCTTGGGTCAGGCCAGGCCACGCTCGGCATTTGTCTCCAAACTTATGTTCAGTTGAAGGTCGGTCCCTCGGTTGTGCTTTACTGTGTCTCTTCCACGCATCCCTGAATCGGGCTCGTCATTTTTTGTGTAATTCCTTGGCGTGTAGCATACAGCTTCACGCACCTTAAGGCTCACAACGCGCAATTTTATAGCAAATTGTCTAAACCCCACCCAAAGCGAGAGTCACGTGAATGTGCATGCTTAGTGAGGGTAAGCCAAGGCAAGGATGCATCCCCTTGAAGCACGCGGACATAATATAGCACCTTGTCATACGCGAGTTTAGCTTCACATGTAAGGCGCGTAAGTCTCAAGCAACTTGTTACTGCGCAATTTTGGCTTGTCCGCTTCGG
Organism: Acheta domesticus; assembly: GCA_031308135.1. Lineage (NCBI taxonomy): Eukaryota > Metazoa > Arthropoda > Insecta > Orthoptera > Gryllidae > Acheta > Acheta domesticus. Next base: position 147,554,973 of record JAHLJT010008446.1, on the reverse strand, counting down.
TTATTCTTTTGTCTCTCCCACTGTCTACTCGCCATTCAAAGCTCTGATTTGTCTTAATCGGCCCTTGTCCTCTTACCTGTGTTCAGCCCATAACTTACCACCCTCGTTTGAACTGATCTTCGTCTCTGCAATCGCGTTTCAGTCCAGGCTTGTCATCCTCGGCATTTGTCCAGGCTTGGCTAGTCAGTCTGTTTTGCGTGCCTGTCACCCGTTGTCACCCTCACTGATAATCTCTTCTCCCATTCTAATTTTATCAATTATTAATTATTTAGAATCCTATTATTTTTTCACCATTTCTTTATGTGTTTAATATTAATAATAAAAAATGCACAAGACGCAATGCACAAGTAATATTATTCCTACATTACTTTCATTCCCATCCTCCAATCTTATGTTGCACATACTCGGTCATATATCTACTGTATGTTTAGCCTTATGCTGTAGTGCCCTCCCATTTCTTTGTGGAAAACCGAAGTTTGCGGATTCGATGGTGTAACGGTCAGCGTACCGGACTGTCATACCCAAGTTCGCGGGTTCAAACCCGATCGAAGCTGTGGATTTTTTAAGGGCGGATTTTTAAAATCCTTCGTACGCCTTCCTTCGGAGGGGAAGTAAAGCCGACTGTCCCATGTTAGTAGATTTACTTGCATGTAAAAGATCCTCAAGCCTAAATGACGCCTCTGAGCTAAATTCAAGTCGCCCGAGATAATACCTTCTTTCTCCGCTAGGTGGTGAAAGGAGCGTAGTAGAAATTTGCGTGCTCAGGCGGAAGGCCTGATGGCCCGAGTCTCGCCACGTAAAATAAGGCATTAACTAAACTAAACTAAACTTCCAAGGGGGTGTATGTTCGGGCCCGTAGCAAAGCAGAGAAAATAATTTATTTCATACGCCGCAAGGCAGAATGGTTGATTCACCACCGTTCCAGCCACGACAGGAAGACCTCCAGCCCGCGGCTCCCGGGCCGTGCGTAATCACGTCTTTGGCGAGCCGATAGCAGTCCACAACGGACAAGCTACCTGAATTCAAACAGTAACCTGTGATAGGCCAATTGCCTTCCCCACTCTTATGCGCCCTGCGCGATAGATACTCGCGGCGCACAGCCGTTGAAAAACCAAAATCAGTTCGGGAATGGAGTTCACGCGGTCCACACGCACGCTATCTGCGTCCACATAGCTCCGTGTAACGTGTAAGAATTACGTGTAAGAATAGTACACGTAACAGCCTTAATTGTGCAACGTAGGGCCGATGCCAATTTGCACATCATCTAAAGTAATTATGTTTAATTGTGCAACGTAGTGCTGATGCCAGTTCGCACATCATCTAAAGTATTTATGTTTAATTGTGCACCGCAGTTTGCACATCATCTATTCTAATTGTGCAATTTCTACATTATCTGAAGTGTCTGTATTGGACAGCTTGTACACGGTATTGTAACGTCACTGCAACCTCAAGTGTAACCAATCCTCTACTATGTAACTATGTTTATGGAACCACGTAATCAACTACAATCGAAATTAAACCTGGTTTGTGCAAGAACTTGTTTTTTATAAAACCAGAAGGATCCTGCGCCAACCATTTTCCTTGAACTATCAAAGGATTTCGTGACCGCTGTGCTCAACTATTCATCCCAATAATACAGTCCACTAAAACCTTCAAAATAAGTACAGCAGCCCGAACAATATACACGCATAATTTTTTAATGAATATTTTAAACGAAGGGCTTATGCATGAAGGTGTTAACTCAAAATTCTGTGATTTTTACTTTTATCGTCAAAACAATTTTCTGGGAGTTTCCTATTAGTTGATTTACTAGTGTTTATAAAAATCACGATATTTTTCCAAATATTTGGTGTGAAGAAGGTGTCAACTCATTGCACGTAGGAAACGGTGTATGCAAGAAGGTGTTATCTCAGAGTTTACATGCAAGACTGTTAACTCAACAGTTGGCACCTTTTTGCATGCGATCGCAAAACAAATATGATGATAATTTCAAACAAATTACATTCGTCCCTCCAGTTTTGCGGGATTATATCAGTGCCTGTAGAGGGGAGATTAATTTTTATGTTAAATAGTACTTTGAATAAAATTTTGAATAGAATGTGTTCTTTTATTTCTACCGAATAATTCAAGCGACAGAAGTTGTAATATTAGTGAGAAAAAATAAGCATAATATTGTTGTATGATATTTAACATTAGTGCTAATTTCATCAGAAAATAAATTTACTTGTTCATTCAAATGAGTAATACATATTGTAATATTTCAAGGTCTGAGTACAAGAGAAACTCAAAAAATGGCCAAAGGGGACATTTGATTTGGTAAAATTGAATGAACTTTTTTATATTACTGGAAATTACTTCTTTTTTATGACACTGTGATTTTCATCAAAAGTAGCAAAGCAACAAATAGGATACTCTCAGAAAAAACGTTTTGCTGGCAAAACAAAAAATTGAGTCAACATCTTCATGCACTAAGCTCTTCATTTTTAAAATAAGCACCGTTTTCAGATTACTTTCCATCAGAAAATATTCCCAGAGTAGAGTTAACACCTTCCTGCAGTGTGTTTCTTTATGTCTCCTTACTGGACCTTACTTTTCTTCCAAAAAAGATGTGAATATTTTGTAGTTATATTAGAAGTAAGAGCATAGATGTACACCAAATAGTTTAGACGAAGTATAGAAAGAAAGATATAAAAAAGAAATAATTTCCAATAATATAAAAAAAAAGTTCCAGGCACGTTTACTAAACTTCAAATATCTCTTTTGGGCATTTTCTGAATTAACACCTTCTTGCACTAAGCCCTTCAATTGCTTTTCTGTAGAATGTTCAATGAAAGAGGAAAACGCATTGGAATATTTCTAGGATGAAGGAAGGTCCCCTTCTCCTTCAATACACCCAATACACCTTCCATTATTCACTTACCGGCGGGATCAGATACAAAGCCCCAGCTTCTTGAATAAGAGGCACTCCTGCTGCTATGTCCCAGATGTGAATCCCAAACTCGAAGTAGCAATCTGCACCACCCATTGCCACCATTGCCATATTTAAGGCAGCTGATCCGGATGACCGAATTCTGCGAAAGTAACACATTTTCTAAAAATGAGAACCTGACAGCTCCTATAGTTGTAATGACTAACCCATTATCTAATGAGAAGGGGAATACACAGTACACAAGTCAGTAATGCAACCAAGCAACAAAATCTTACGGCACAATATTTTGGTTATATCAAAACGATTAAAATTTGATTTCCCATAATCTTCAATTAAATAGCATGGAAATGTTAGTGAACAAAGCAACTGCTTCAGATTTAAGAACGTACATCTGATATTCTCCGTCACAGCAGTGGTGAAGCGTAAATTTCAGTCAAAGACGTGCACTGATATAATTTTACCGAATTATTGGTGACTCGTGAGATGAATAGCAAGTGAAGAATGTCGAAAATTCCCCTTCTCAAAAATCATCTATGCTTGGACAAGACTGAAAGGAAGAAATGCTGAATGCGGTTAAATCTTACCAGTAGTGAAATTAGACGTGGAAATATTTCATGGCAGTATTTTACACCCCATTACCCCATCTCAACCGTAGGCCCCAATTTTGTTCCAATAACAGCAAGGAAAACTCAAGAGAAAACAAGTGGGGCTACAAAAACTCATATTTTCACTTATTATTGGTAGAGGTTACTGTAACACTTCGGTTAAAACTTGAAAAACCCCTAATCAAATACGGTGCAAATGATCGGAACCAGTGGTTATCCAAGAACATGTATTCTTTTCTCGTATTACTTCTAAATTTTCAGTTTTCGAAAATTCAAGGAGTTCAACGAAAATGTGACCTGCGCCTTCCGTCTTTGCCCCATCCGCTGGACTCCCCCTGTCTGTTCATTTCAATTCGACTTTTTCCGCTATTTTCGATCATTCATTTTAGGAACTATTTTGTTTCATGAGCTTCTGTACATATCACATACACGCACTGAAACAACTTCCAATGCACTTCCAAATAATATTGCTAAGTAATTTATGAGTCATTCATCGAAATAGTTGAAATGCGTCCGTTCACGTTCTCAACTCAGTAAGTAAGTACACATTGATGATGATTACTATACTCATTTCCACACCGAAAGCGAACGAGAAAGCGTATGCCTTCATGCTTTCTCATTTAGTGGATGAATAAATATAATGGTGAATTGCTATTTCCATCTACTTTATAAAGGATGGTGGGCTAACGAGGGATGCACGTGGAATGTTGTCAAGGAGATGATGTACAGATGGGGTTTGCGGTGTTTAAAATCCAATCACGACACAACCAAATGATGAAACTCGAATCCTCAGACTAGAACCTAAGACACTCGGACAATGCTTAAAGCCCCCAAGCCCAACGGTACTGAGACATGCATGCACACACCACAGACTGATGCTTTTTAATCCTTACCCATGAAGGAGTGGTACTAGTATTTGAGTATTTTCCATTACAACTGCCATTTTTTCAGGATCTCTGCTGGTACCAAATTCCATAGCTAAAAGTCCTTTCTCGAGATCTGAAAAAAAGTTGAAAAAATAGCACAAGATCTATTTGCGCTTGCACTAACATATCTTCAATGTTTTCACATACCTTTAACAGAAGAAGTTGAAATACGATTTCCGTTCAAAAAAGCTCCTTTTCCTGTCTGAGCAGTAAACATTAACTCTAATATAGGATTGTATATAATTCCAATCGATGGTTTCTTTTTAATCCACAAGGCAACGGAGATACAAAAGTTTGGATATCCATGAACAAAATTCATTGTTCCATCCACTGGGTCTATAATCCAGGTAGGTTCATCAGTTAATTCACATGGTTTTCCATCTGCCACTGATTCTTCACCAATATATCTGCAAAACAGATAAAACGATTTTCTTTTATTTTCGAGAATACACAAAGTGTCTATTTAAGAACTGGGCCGCTCATGGTGTTTCAGACCCTTAAGGCCGCTCTACAATAGCCCGCGAACGGGAACGGCAACACGAAGGTGAGGACGGGAACGGGAACGTGAGGTACGTTCTCTTCACAATAAACGCCAACGGGAAGAGGAATAGCGCTATGAACCTGTAGCGGCGAAAACGAGTACTTCAGGAAAGAGTTGCCGAAACCAAAGCACTTCTAGCTGCGCTACTCTGTTCAGTCTTTGCTTTGCCATCTGTCAGTTTTTTTGCGTGTGTATGAAAAATGAATGCTTTAACGAAATAATATTAATTAAAAAATAATTCATCAGAAGGAAAAAATGCAAAAACTACTAAGAACTTATGGAAAATACAACTAACGAAAATTTTATCAATAAACAAACAATTCCAATGTACTTAAACGAAACATAAAAATGTATTTTGTGGGCAATTTTAATTCAACGTATTAATATGAATTGAAAACGAAAAATACTGAAATCACTAAAAAGAACTAAAACCATTCAACAACGACTAACTAAATTCCCCTCAAATCCACGCTGTAACCTCAACACCGCTCCAGACCAGTTTCGCGCGCTCTGGCCGCGCGCTCGATCAGCTGGAAAGCTTTGCCTCCATTTGCTGTACTCTCATTGGTCGAAAGGCTTCCCGTTCCCGGGCCGAAATAAATGTTGACAATCTTTCGCGTTCCCGTTCCCGTCAAGCTTCGCATTCCCATCGTGTTGTGAACGCGTGCGTGAGATGTCCGCCTCTCAAATTTCTTTACGTTCCCGTTCGCGTTGCCGTTTCCGTTCACGGGCTATTGTGGAGCAGCCTTTAATCCCCGGGGACTGGCTAACGATGGTGACTGCTTTTTGATACGAGGCGCGTTTGCACATTTCCCAAGCCGACAAATGTCGGCAACGGTAAAAAAGTTCATCATATCTTCTCGGCTTGTCCAATTCTCGCAATGTTCGAAAACATGAGAAGACTTGTTAGGGCTTGCAGTGACCCTTCCTGGCAGATCTATAACACCCTTAAAGTTCCAAACTCATGCTCCATGTGGTACGCACGCTCACCAAAATAGGACTATGTACAAATGCTATGACAATCCTACGATACCAGCAAACCAACTGGATACTTTTATTTGAGATTTAGAGAAAAAACGTGTTGTGCCAAGTGATCAGAACGTCATAACCAAGAAGGAAGAGAAACGTCTTATATATGTAAGTTTGGAAATCGTGATCAGACGGATGTGGGGAATAAAAACACTCGTTGTGTTTATAATTATCGGAACTCCGGGATATTTCCTGCAAACTGAATGAAAAAACTTCTCAAAATTACCAGGTCAGCTGCGTGAATTTGGAATAGTCATGTCTGCACAACAGAATAAAACTGGATAATAAATAAATTTGCCAAATAATTGCTGATTAACTGTCTCAATTTCGAATTTATTGACATATGTTCTTGCGAAAACAAGTATGTGCGGGCCTGATATATCAAGCTAACACACATAAGAGTTAAATTATATTCGTACGATATCAAAATGTCACAATTTATTGCTAATTAATTGTCACCATTTAGAATTAATCGCCGCCTGTTGTTACCACGAAAACGTGTGTGCTGGCTTGACGCGACACCAGCACACACACAAGTTCGAAAAGAAGTTGGAAACAAATGACTTGAGAATTTATATATACATATATATATATATATATATATATATATATATATATATATATATATATATACCGGCGTTGATTTATTTGCTTTACGTTTTAAATGAGCATACAGTTGGACTTGAATGAATGCACACACACATTCCTGCGGCGTTGAAAATGTGTAAAATGACTAGACATCGAATGTTTAGGCACTAAAAATCGCCTTTTAAGCGCCTAAAAGGCACTGAAAATGTCAAAAATAAGGGAAAAAAGGCACTGTCATAAATTACATTCACAATAAAATTAAAAATTACGAGGGTTGTACCAAAAGTAAGGTTCCCATATTTTTTCAAATAGAAAATATTTATTGTTATTAATTTATACATCGTTGAAAAGCTTACACTGTTGTCTATTTTTCAACATAGTCTCAATTTTTTCGAGACACTTTTGAAGACGGTGCTCCAGCTTTTGTATTCATAAGTCGGAGAAGTCTCCCGCCAATCCGTTGAGGAAGCGTGTGACCTCTGCTCGGACTTCATCGTCGCTCGTGAAACGTTTGCCACCTAAGTGTTCCTTTAGCTTGGGGACGAGGTGATAATCGCTGGGGGCTAAGTCCGGTCTGTACGAGGGATGGGGCATAACGGTCCACCCAAATTTCTTCAAAAGCTCTTGTGTTGGACGAACGACATGGGGTCGAGCGTTGTGATGAAGCACTACTCCCTCCGTCAGTCGTCCTCTCCGGCGATTCTGGATTGTTCCTTCTGGATTGCGGTAACTTCCTTGCGTGGAGAAACCGGATTATTGCTCAAACCTCGCACTCGGCGGGAGCGGCGATTGACACTTACATCTCTGACGGCTGCCAAGCGAACACTGAGCGACGCAGCGAATCGCGGATGGGCGAGCTCGAGAGTGGGAGAACCATTGCTCACGGCACTGTTGTCGGATTTAGCTTCTAGAACCTTCCCTTGAGGCTGTAGCTCATTGGGAACCTTACTTTTGGTACAACCCTCGTATTTGTAAAACTCCATACATATTTATAATTCTTCTACATTTTTTTCTTAATAGTTTCCATTGCAATATATTACCAGTAACTTTTCAAGGATCGCAATTTCAAATCTGAAACGATTGGGAGACAAAATCAGTTTGAATACAGAGAAGGATTTCTGAACATCTACTGATGTGTCTTGCATGTATTTTAGTAGTTCAAAATTAGCAACACTGAAATCTTCTGGGAATTTACATTTATTTCCACTCAAAAGGTGCGCTCGGTGTATTGTCAATCGACCATTTTCTCAGAACATGGCTAGTATTTATGAAATAGGGAAATGGAAAAAAAATATGTTGGTATACTTTCAAGAAGTCTCTCGTATTTCAAAATACAAATACGTGATTTGAAGGTTTCGCAATGAATGGTCACGTTGAATAATGGCCGATTTTCTGATATCTTAGCATTGTATTTAAAAATAATACATGAAACGCAAAAACGTACAATAGTTCTAAGGAAAAGGCATTTATGCAAAAAAAGGCATTTATGCTAAAATAAACATTATAAAACTTCGTCATATGTGATCATTTGTCATGATTCGTGCACATATATTATCAGCCTTTAAATAAGTTCGCTAGAAAAAATAGGCATTTCCCTAAACATCCGATATCTAAAAATGACAAACACGAAACCTTAGATGAAAATGTGCAATGCAGTCTGAATTAAAACAAAAGGACACTCCTGAAAGCGAACATCGCTTATAACGTACCAAGGCGTGCAAGAAAGCAGTCTTGGTTCTTTAATCTAAACCCTTATTGAATCAGTACAACAGCAACATTTATCAATTACATTTCCGATATCTTTACTTATATTTTTAATTATCAAGAAGAGAATTCCGAAAACTGTTATTTGGTACAATTCCCTCCTTCCTTTGCAATTTTATCTTTATTATTCAATTACGAAAGGAGATCTTACTGAGTTACAAGCCGAGATATGACGGTTTCTTTTGTAATGACGCAACCATTTTTCTTGCAAGCAAGAGTTATTGGTAACAAAATTGACTTCATGTGTGTTAATGTCTACCTGCACGCCACGCTGGTGTTGCTAGTCCTTTGCTGCACGACATATCTCAGGTCGAGCTCATTAGAAACAAGAAATTGGAATGATTCATACAGAAAATTCGCGGTTTCGATGGTGTGACGGTTAGCGTGCCGGACTGTCATACCCATGTTCGCGGGTTCAAACCCGATCGAAGCCGTGGATTTTCAAGGGCGAAAAAATCCTTCGTACGCCTTCCGCGGAGGGGAAGTAAAGCCGGCTGGCCCATGTTAGTAGATTACTTGCATGTAAAAGATCCTCAAGCCTAAATGACGCCTCTGAGCTAAATTCAAATCGCCTGTTTCGTCGCCCGAGATAATACCTTCTTTCTCCGCTAGGTGAAAGGAGCGTAGCGAAATTTGCGTGGTCAGACGGAAGAGCGGGCCTGATGGCCCGAGTCTCGCCACGTAAAATAAGGCATTAACTAACTAACTATAATATTAACGGCTCGGCTAAAGTGAAATTCCAAGAATAAATTAAGATCCAACATTTAAGAATTAGATATCAATTGTGTGCTTGTGTCAACTACAAGTGCGTCTCCACTGTCTTGTGCGGTCTTAAACATCGGGAAGGTTTCCGTGAAAGACCCCAAGGCCCCAATGCTTCACAGGTAGCCAAAAGTGAAAGAGGATTCACGGCTTTCGCCTGGCTTCCATCAGCCAACATAGGACCTGCCATGGCTATTGGCAGGTCGAGGGAGAGTCCTCCCCACCTCACAATAGCTAATTTAAAAGAGGTCTCATCTGGTCACGGTAGCGCATAAACGTTTTCTCGTCAATCTCAGATATTTTACCTGTAAACGTATGTATTTTTTTCCTATTTTTGCAATAATATAAACAATCCACTAAAAAGGATATAGCTCTCACAATAAATAAGTTGTCATTTACATGCATTGCCTGAATGCACTGCCTGTGAACAAACATAGCATTGTAATGCATGAGCAACTAATTTTTGTTGATCTTCCAAGACTATTTTGTGAAATGCTAAGCCATCTTCAAGACTATTTGTGTAGAAGCTACGCCCAAATATTACTTAGCTCATCAAATAAACTGTTTAATTCTGCCACCAGGGCTATAAAGTTATGTCCCAAAAGTATCGCAGAAATGGCGTCAAATTTAAAGTTTTACTTGGCAAGCAAATGATGTTGAAAATGCGTTTGATAAAAAATGTTAACATAAAAATCATTAGGGATAACAAAAGATATTTCCAACGCGTGCCTTGATTATTGAAAATCGCCCATCGACATTTGAAATCATCACAGGAAACTGCAAACATTTTTAATCTAGTGATGCAACCAAAACACATACTTTCTCGCATTTTTCTAAATATTCCGCAATATTATAGCATTACATAAACCAGCAAAAGTGTTTTTAACCAGCAATTTCTTCTGCTCCGTGACCCGAACTCAGATCTTCAGAGTTAACTTGCCGACACTCATACCACTACACCACACAGGCGCCTTATGGAACGAACTGGGGTAGAGGCATGAAAAGGTAAACGTTCGATTCATGTAAAACTCCCTCAACAACCAAAATATCCGTTAGAAACTCCCAAAGCCTCTATCGATCAGGGAATATCAATTTTGGAGAAAGTTGGCTGAGGGGTTTAGGCGCAACAGTCGTGTGTGGACAACTGTCCATAGACAGACTGACAACTGTAAGGTTGATTGATTGCTTGATAGCGATTCCGGGAGCGTCCATTGCTAAGGTAATTAGTCTTGTAAGTATAGTCCACGTTTTTTTTCTCGGCAGGTGGCGGTTCTTCCCCCCTGGAGGGCTAAATCCGGTGCCGACCGACCATCAGCTAACGGGATTTTCCCTCCAATCAGATACCTCCCACCAGAGGGGCATCGCCTCAGCCGGGACAAGCTCTAAGCTCCAGACCGGTCACCTGAATGTGTGGTAGTGTGATACATGTAAATGTGTGTGTAAGTAAAGAGTAGGAGAAAACATGGAATGGAAAGAAAAGATCTCGCCCGTTTGGAAGGGTACTGTCCCGGCATTCGCCTGGTGTTGATCAGAGAAACAACGAAAAATTACCAATCAAAGCAGCCAGCCGCTAAGGTCCGATTAAATTAAGAAGGTGATTGACAGTTCTGTGTGACGTCAGGACGCCTCTCCCGTTTCCATAACAGCTGCCAACCAGTGAGACAAAACGTGACGTGTCAGGTCGCTCAGTTGCCACTGCCGAACACGGGGAACATTTGAGCACCGCACAGCGACTTCCCTGCCGCCGCGCCGCCCGCGTTTCTGCCTGTGCTGCGAGCGCAATGTGTGCTGTGTTGTGATAAGTTGCGTTGAGGTTAGGCTTTTGTCGTATTTTTTACACTTTTACACGTATTTTTTGAAGTGTTTGTTTTCGTGTCCCGGTAACACGTGCTCAGTGGTTTGCGACCTGGCAACGTCGCTCCCCTCCACTCACAAATGTCAATCACCTTAATTTAATCGGATCTTAGAATTCTCCTCCAAACAGCGACAGAACTCGACCTAGCTATCTTCGCGAGTGTCGAAAATACTGCCATCGTCAGCACTCGAACATTGGACTCCCGGTCAGTGGCACTACAGTGACATCGGTTGATGCCCTAAGCCATCTTTCCTGGTCAGCCGTTACGGATATCTAAGTCGGTTACACGGGAAATGTTTATAATGTATTTAAATTTCATGTCGATAGATTCATTAGTTTACTTAAATCGGTTCACACGGATGCACAGAAAGACAATTGATTTGACGTGACATATGTTTTAGAAATCGAAAAAAAGGCTTAAAAGTTGCAAATTGGAAAAGCACATTAGGTAGGTTCGGTTTATTTATCTGCATTGATTGTATTTGTTAGTCAAAGTGTTTCAAATGCATTTCAATAAAGTTTCTCAAATCATCAATAGTTTTTCTGCAACAACATATCAAATTAAAATCCCTGCGCGGGATTCGACCCTGGTTCCTTTTACCCGGAAGCGCTCGTTGAATCCGAGCACGCCTTAACCACCTCGGCCATCCGGGTAGGACACGAGCTGTACACTTCTATATTAGTCAAGGCATAATTGTTTCAGTTCTAGCATTAGGGAGCCGAGAAATTGAGAAAATGTGGATATATGTCTTTTGGGCGACAGAAGAAGGCAGCCGGGAAGAGTATAAGGCCTGACAGAAAAGCTAGACCAGACAAAAGAGATTAGAAAACTAGTGCGAGAAAGAGTGTGCCATTCTACAGCACCGCGAGGGTTTATTTATTTATTATACGTTGTTACATACGAGGAGAAACTTAAATGAAAAAATTTCGTGCGGGTTTTGAGAAAACACTTTTTTTTAGAAATTGCATAGATTGCAGTCACGAATAAAAGAAATCAGCTCGTTTTTTGAAAAAACAAACAAACTGTATATGACCTTTTTTAAACAGCTGATTTTTTACAACAGACTTTGTTTAAAGCAAAAATCAATTTCTCCGATTTTGTACTTTTGAAATGTTATTTCTTTTTACATTTTCAAAACAACGGATCGAAAGCCGAAAATAGGACCAGCGTAATATTGCTTACAGACACTCATTACTAAAGACCGGATTCCCGTGCAATTGCATCTTTTGTTTGCTAACTTAAAAGTGGATGAAACCTTGACAGAAATTTGAATGATGAAACGGACGTTATTTTGGTACTAATTTTATTTTGCACGAAATTGCACGTTTTGGGGATTACTGCACGATATTGCACGTTTCAGGTAATGCTGCCAGAAAATTGCAAATTTGGGGATTTTACTGGACGAATTTTCAAGATTCATAATTTATTACTTAAAATATATTTTTTATATTATCAACTTGTTTTAATGTATCTTTTTTAAATGTTTGATTTAAGAAACAATTTTAATGACATAACCCAGTAATGCATTCGGGTGGTCTGTGAAACCATTTAATATATATTAATTCCACATTTTGTTGCCCTATGAACTGATCGTATTTACACTTCATTATGCCTATTGTTAATTAAAATTTCTGACAGTGAGCTACTGCAGCACGGATATGCTGTGTTACCACGAACTAGGTCCGCGGCCCTTGGTTGCGGCCGCTCAGCCAACGCTATGTTTGGGGTCTATCATCCCAATCCAGGCCTGCACAACGCCTGCTCCCGTGGGCTTTCTGCACTTGCGAACCGATCGTCTGCACGCGGCAGCGCCGAAACTGCAAGTAGTGGGGAGTAGGAAGCTTTGCGGGGAGGGGAAAAGTCTGACGCAGCACGACGCGCGGCGTAGATTGAATGCCTGGGCGTCTACAATGATCCATGCTGCAAAATTATATGCCCACTTATGGATTACGTCTAGTATTTCAAGTCACAAGAACCATAATTCACTGTTTAAGTTCTGTGCACTGCTGTGTACCCACCTTTGTATCCACCACTATATGTATTTTCCTTTTTAAATTAAAAAAAATAACATGCTCTTTGTGATTCTTAAGCAATATTTCAAAGTGGTAGCATTTTTAAAAATTTTATTATTTAATTCTAACAAAAAATTACAATTTAATAATTGATTGTTCATCAGGAATGTTATAATCCTCAAATAATAGAAAAATGAAAATAAATTATGAGATCAATCTCTTCAATGAAAACTGACATAAAAATAGAATATGTGGCAATTCCAAGAAGGGCAATGTTTAATAGCACGCATATTGGTGATCATTTTCCCCCGTTATGAAACTGAGTAAAGGAGATCAACGTGCAAACCTCGGTGACGATATGTTACGGACAATCATGAGATTATCATGGGTATTATTAGATAGAACGCATAGAGTTTAACATTTTTATACGATGTCGTAAACGACTCTTGCCAGAAGTTAGAGCAGAAAATAATCATGATTTGTTTCAAGAATAATGTTTTACTTTAATAGCGTCAATGAAGTATAGTTAATGAAAAAATTATTTATTGATGTCATCATCAAACAAAAACAATTCAGTATTGCGTTCGAATTGCGCTTTCTCATTGGTGGTCCCCAATCCTAGAATGAGTCTCATCCTCACCCTTAATCGATTTTCGAATTTGCACCCGAGATGCTCGCGCGCATCTCCTGACGTCAGTAAAAGTGCAAAATCCTGTGCAGGCCTGTCCCAATCGGATCATATATCCGTTATGACAGTCTTCGCCGAACTTACCAACACGAGACTGCATGCGCGAGTCATATTGACCTTAAGTTCGGGCACGAAGCTTGGTGGTAAGCGCACTACGTTTCATATTCATCAAAATTCTCGAAACAGATTATACCCTGGGAAACCAAAAGAGAATAAACACAGTTTTGACCGAGCTGCGTGCACACGTACGCCAGAGGCTCGGCACACAGACAAATGTAAATGTAGAACGAAACTTTCCGTCTGAAATATAGATTGATAGAAGATATAATAATTTCTCAGAAAGTAATTTGGAAATATACATAATTGTGCCAGGCGGCTTAGCTCATTGGTCAGCGTGCTCGCTTTCCATGATGCGACCCCGGGTTCGATTTCCGGTCGGGCATGTGCGTTTTCCTTGCAATGTCCCAGTATATGTTGCTGTGTGACGATGAGAAAACTCATTTCTCAGTTTGAGAAGACCAGAATACGGCGTAGGGTTATCTATGTGCAAACTACATTTACCCCTTTAGCCCATGGCCGCGAGGCCAGGATAAGGCCATGGCCCATACGCGGTCTGCCGCGCCAAGTACAAACATAATTGTAGATTATTATGAAAACAATTAACATTTCTTCTGTAATTTAATTACTTTTAATTTCTGAAGGTTTATTTGTTTTTTTTCAATTTTTGTATTTACTTTCTTGTATTTTTATGCTGAATTTATTTTTGTGTGCATAATATTTAAAATGTCAAATATGGTGTGATTAAACAATACGTATAAAATTATAATAAAAACACTAAAATCATAATACTTCAATCACCCTAAATATCACATCCCAAATATAAAATAAGATGATCACTGGAGTTTTTAGGCTACATAACGTTTTGCACAGTTTTAATCGTTTTATTGCATGTTTTTTGCACGTTTTGGTATTTTTACCGTAAGTTTTACAGAGTTTTACTGCACAAAATCCAGTCTTTACTCATTACATTAGAGGAAAAGATTTAAAGAAAAAAATTATAGCGGCTTTTGAGAATTATTTTAGAAATGGCATAAATTTTAGACTAAGCAAAATCAGTCGTTTTATCAAAAAATTGTACATGGACTTCTTAACTAATTCTTACAACAGACTTTGAAAGCAAAAATAGCTATCTCCAATTTGGTTGTTTTCAAATGTTAACTTTTTGGCATTTTCGAACAAAGGGAACAACAACCGAAATTGGGAGCATAATAATATTTTTACCGCACCTTATTATATATGAGGAGCAAATTAAAATAAATGGAGAGGTTTTTGAGAAAAAATGCCTATATTTCTCGCAAAATTACACGGAAACTTCTCATATAGACACAAATTATGGATTCTAACTACACCACGAATTAGATAATTTTTTTTCTAAATTTAGCAACTGGATTTATCCACTTTTTCTTTACCAGGGCTCTGTAATAAAGAGTTTTTCTGCCGAAAATTCGCCGCAGTAAAAATTAAGGCAGAACCTGAAAAAGTCGGAAATTTACATTCGCCGGATGAAATCTCAGAACGGGCTATTTTCCAATACAAAATATACTAGATAAGTCGGAAACCTGCCTAAAGCGGAAACGGAAAGACATTTTTAGTATGACGATGTGACAAATTCTGGATAAGACGGAAAACAAATATCGGGCCTCAAATACGTATCTTCAAATGAAGTTTTTCGAAAACTCGAAACTTTTCTGTGACAAGAGCTTCAGATTTCGAATTTACAGTAGCGCTTAAACGCCACTTTCTTAAAAATGGCTCCAAATTTTTCAAAGAAAATTGCCATTTAGGACGAGGTTTTACTGTTGTTTAATATTCTTAAAATAATATTTCTGTTCTACTATTAGGAAACCAAAAAATTAAGAAAATGTCAAAAAATGTACTTAGAGCGGCGATAGATGGCGTTTACGCCCATGTATTGGCTAAGTAACAATATTTTCTAGCAAATACATTGTTAAAATTGTTATTTAAATATACGAAATGGTCGTAGTGTTTTATTGTCAAGAGTCACCTGTGAAAATAGCGCTATCTGTAGGATGGTTTTAAAATCACTAGATAGTGTACAGAAATCATTTCCATCTAATGAAAACAAAGGCCACTATATTGCCACTATACGGAGGTTGTGTTTTAAGGTGGTTCGAGTGAGATACCTGTTATGTTTAACATGCCTTTTTTATTGAATTAATCGAAAGATGAGAGGTTCTTCTATGTTCTATTGGAGTTTGAATCGATTTCACCGTCTAGTTTTGGAGACCACAGAATTATGAAAACGTGCACAAAATTCACTTCTCCCCATAGCTCGTCACACGCAGTTTTTAACTGTTTTTGACGTAAATAAATAAATAAAATATATGGCTATATGATTATGTTTGCGAAAATAAATATTAATTATGTTTGCGAGTAACGAGACCGTAAAGTTTGTCTTTTTAACAAGAGCTCTTACGGTGACCTGACAGAGCCGAACTGAAAATTTTAAAATTGTGAACAAACTAACTGTTGAAAATGTTTTTAAAAACTCTTCCATAGGTAGGAAGCATCTCGAAGAATCAATATGCGCAATTGGAAGTGCATTTACCGTTTCAGTTGGGAGAAATTTTTAAAATTAATCAGTCCACATTATGTCCATCAGTTCGCGCGATTTCTAGAGTCGGGACGGGAAAGAAGCGCGCAACGCGTGCGGTGTTGCCGAGTTGGGTGTTATACTGCGAATTTTCTAAGAGCGACCCTCAAGGCCACTCAAATCCCATCTTCGCGATGGAATATGTCACGGCATTTCGCGTCTTTTCTCGGTCTTGCCGGTAAAAGTCGCATGATCGCAAGCACTGCTTCATACGGTCGCCATCGTGCGAAATCTAGCGGAACGACTGAGAAAGATGCGAAATGCCGTGACATATTCCATCGCGAACATGGGATTTGAGTGGCCTTGAGGGTCGCCAAAGGTTCTTACATTCCTCCGGGGCTTCTAGGCGCAATTAAATTGTCATCCTCGTGGAAAAAACATTGCCTTTGATGTTAAATAGATACTCAGCAAAGTTGAAATATGATGGACATAATGATTTGTGCGATCTGAATTAAAAACTCAATTCAATTAATAGTATTCCAAATTAATAACGGTGATACTGCTCTTTATAATCAAATGAGTGTTCTTGAGAGTTCATTGAACTTTTTTATACATTCAGTACAGAATTCTAATTTCAGTATAGCATAAAATGTGGTGAAATGATAAAATACTTTTTTGCTGGTGTTAATATCAACTATTCTAGGAATACTAGGTGAATGCACACCTGGATTTCCCTAGAAAAAAAGAAGTGTATCATACTGTTATAAAACACCGTTTTCCGAAATGTCAATCTTTAACTAACTGGGTGACATAACCACAAATTAGTCACAGGTAATCCACTATTAATATATCTATTGTTAACTTAGATTTTTCATCGTGAGAATTATAAACATATAACTCTGACTTATAAATATTGCATAAAATTGTAACAACATAGTTTGTAACAATATAGTTCAGATACTGAAGAGGAACTCACAAAAGAGATCGAAACGTCTGTCAATGAAATAGAATATTTGACTTATGACTGGAATCATTGCCTGTTATCTTTTGTATTTATCCAGTGATCTTTGTTGTTATTGTTTGTTTGTTTTTTTCAAAATAAGAAGACTTGAGATGTCCATCCCCATCAAAAAATTTTTGAAAACAATTATTCTTAAAAACTTCATAAAATATTTATCTGAAAACTAATCATTAATCAAATAATTTACTGAACTACAAAGTTTGAATTTAAAAATAATTTGAATGGAATAATAAGAAAATAAAATGTATTTGTAAATCAGAAATTAAAAATGTAATTTCCACTTTGTAAGCAATTTGTTAATTTACATCTGTATTTTTACAAGGATTTATTCTATCATAATTAGTGTTTTTTAGTTAATCAAATATGTTTTTAAAGGAGTGCCCAATACAATTCTGTGCTTCAGCCACAGCATCTAAATCCAGCCACTGCCCTCTAGTATTTATTTTATTTATTTACGTCAAAAACAGTTAAAAACTGTGTATGACGAGCAATGGGGAGAAGTGAATTTTGTGCACGTTTTCATAATTCTGTGATCTCTATCCTAAACTATATTCTAGTCGAATTTTGAATACAGAAAAGAGCAATTTTTTTCAAGTTTTGTTGACAAAATATTCGCTCCTATATAATAAAATATATTTTCAAAGGTAAATTAGCTATAAATTCCTGCCCTGAACCCTCATGTTCTTCATGAAAGAATAATACTTTTTGCCGTGATAATGTGGAAAACGATAATTTGAATAACTATATTTCCCACTGAAATTCAGAAGATGTGCTCAGATAATGAAGTTACATTTATGTCCAGAAGCAAAACAAGGGACCATCTCAGCATTTGCTCAAGGATCAGGAAACTGGATGAAAAACCTGATCGAGATGAGGGAAGTCTTTTTTAGTTAATCAAATATTTTTTTAAAGGAGTGCCCAATACAAGTCTGTGCTTCGGCCACAGTATCTAAATCCAGCCACTGGCTAATGTAATTGAAATAGTAAGGGGAATATAAATTCATTCTTTGGTAGTGTCAGTATTTTAAAAGAAACACCTTTTCTTTATAGCACTCTTTTTGTCTAACCGATTGCGCTCCTTATAATGCATTTTAAATGGGGTCGCATGCCTTATTTCCAAAAGACCATGTCACTTGGAAATCTCTTTTGAAGATTTTTCTCTCCAACAATGTTATAACTTTGTTATTGAGGGTTAAATAATACAGCTCTATGAATTATATGATGCAGTATTATCATTTTACGAGGTTTAGTTTGGCATTTACACAATAATCTGAATCTACATCCATATCATAACATGATATAAAGTTGTATTGAACATTGCAACCAGCAAATAACTTATATGTATTGATACCACTGCAGGAAATAATATTATACTTTACAATTGTAAAAATAGTAGTAAAATATTAAGCAATCCAAAGCTATTAAATCATGAAATTTGATCCTGCAGTTTCATTACCCAAGTTAAAATATAATAGGGGAATAACAGAAAAAATTATGAAGGTTTGGGATAAGGATAATAAGGATTTGTAGTAATCAAAGATTTCTCTTGATTAGGATTTCTGTTAACTTACAATATAAATCTGCATACAATCAGAGAACCAATTTACTGATACTGTTGTGAAGCAATCAAATAGTTTATGATCTTTTCTACTATATGCTCAGGTAATTAAAGAGATAAAAGTTAGAAACAAGCATTGAAAAGTATTTGAAAACATGATGTTAAGTCACTGTTCTGCATGACAATGGGAGGAATTATTTTCTCTTCTCTCAAATTCTGCTTTGGTAACAAATCTTTCACCAATTTGCTAAGACAGTGATATTTACCGTGTGTCGAGATTCAAAACAATGAAATTTTGAAGCAGCATTAGCACTGAGCAGGTATGCGAATCTCAAGGACATTACGCCATTGCCCAATTTACCAAAGATTTTTCGCCCTTCTCAGACAATGAAAGTTTTGCCATTTTTAGTGACTAGTGTACAAGTATGTGTAGATATATGTCTGCAATGTTACTTTTTATAATTTTGCCCTTGCTAATTACATAATAGTTCTTTTTTATATTCAATCTTATACCTCAATTTTCCATTCCTTGGCCATGCATTCAATTAATATTTGATCTATTGGTATCAGTTAGGAATATAGTCAATGGTATAGTCAAGTCTTATAGTCAATATAGTCAAGTCTTTAGACGGTAATGAAATATTTTTATTTTCTTCTATGAAACAAAATTCATTCATGTAGTTAAAAACTCATTTAAAGAGTCCTATTTTGTTTATGTGGATCTGACAATACCGATTTGTCTCGCAAATAAATATTCTGAAATGTAATATGAACTCCCTACGGAATATCTCTCTCTAATCACCATAAAAATAACATTAACAAAATCATTACATTAATAAACTAGTAGCAGGTGACATATTATTAATGAAATTACAATAGGAATAAGTAATTTCATTATCGTAAAGAAGTAATTTAATTAACTTATAATAATTTGAATACATTAGATGTTAAAAATAAATGTCAGTGCTTAGAATATTCTGAAATATAATTAGATTATTTACTACATCACTAATAGTATATTGCATTATTGAACTGAATAATGGGGATGGGAACTCTTGCAGCGGTATGTGGTTGATAACTATAGAAAAGTTTCAGCAATTCCAATATTCCGTATGGACACACATGAATAATGTGACATTTAAATTATGTTTGAAGCATTTATTATCAGCTGATTTTATGGTAAGAGGAAGATTAAAAAAAACTGTTCAGAAATGCAGAGTGGATCTTTGTTAGTTGAAGAGTTGCTAGTATTAATCCTTTGATCCTATGTCCTCAATTATATAGTCAAGTACCTCTTTATTGCTCACAAAATATTGATTCTGGTGGTTCTCAATAACAGTAATACTTTGTGAGGGCAGAGTGTACAATGATCAGTAATTCATATTTGATAAACAAATCTTTACAAGACTGTCACGGTTTCAATCTGAAAATGCCTCTGATACATTTCTTTTATAGGACCATCAATCTATCCATATTTGTTTTGTGTTTGAAGCATCACTACTAGAAGGCCCTCTATCCTGGAATTAGGGCACTGTAGCATGCCACCCGAAATGCATTGCTCGATTGTCACGCAATCTGAAGGCAGAACATGTATCTATATGCAAGGATATTGAATTGCTTGTTACCTTCATTTTCACTCAAAAGTGGACTAGGGGGCTTTTAGCAATGACCAATTCAATGTTAATGCATTTTGATCCTAGTTCTCAATGTTTCCAGGAACAGAAATGAAATTGGAAGAAGTGTGTTAAAAAATCCTGTAGTTTTGCACACTGAGACATGTTTGGATTACCAACACTTAATTTTTCCTCTGGCTAAGAAAATTTACAGAAAGAAAGTTTGTTAATGTGTTGCCGTGACCTCTTCAACTGAAGTTACAATAGTACCTCTAAACAACATCATACATTCAATTATAAAAGTGGGAATGTGCAGCAACCGATGGGACAATGATGTCCCTGCAATTCTTCTTGCTGAGATGGTAAAATTTTTAGCCTCTTAAATGTCAGATCAGAAGAAGGAAGGCTTCAAAATAAATGTTGTAATATCGTTGGGGACAGTGACCAGCAACCCACTGAGGAAGATATATTTCTCCAGAAGAATGGATTTTGAGTTTTTCAGTGGACTGCCCAAAATATTATGCATACCTCTATAAATTCACGAGATACATATTTTAACACTGATTTCTTCTAGATCACCTACATAGAAATCTAACATTACATTCACTTCAGATTTATTGAAATGCTCTCTTAAATCTATACTCAGAGTACTGCTCAATGCCACAGGAATAATAATTCGTTCAAATTTTTTGAAAACTTCCCTCATACCTTTCAATTAATATTTGAAGGTGTTCGATCACTGCAGAAAATTTGCACATTCTGATTCCAAAAACGTTAACGGTATGTGCAATCCTTACAGATGCACTTTACCAGTAGAATTTTGGAATGCTGATGAGCTGATCTTTTGTCTCTGAATATAACTAGTATGAATTGACAGCAGTGTAAGAGGGCCATCAGGCCTGAGTCTAATAAGAGCAAGAAGTCAGAATATGTTTTAACTCAAGTTAGATTAGTGCTTCAATCACTTACATTTAATGTGGAGATGAGTTGGTGTAAAAGGACAAAATTGAGGGTGAACATTTCAAACTTTAAAAAATTGGAACACAATGCATAGTAACACATTATTGGTAAAAGTAATGCGTAATTTGTATTGAATCATATTGATATTGTAGTGAGTATTCATAAATTATAATGAATGCAAAAGATTGAAGTGTTTCAACTGATGTATTTCTGTAGAAAATTTTCTAATAAAATAATACTCACGAGAGCAGCAAGAGAATATACTTACTTGTGACTCGGGAATTTTGTCAATAATGATGTTACTAGTAGTTTTTCAACTTGTTGATCTGTTTCAGTGACTAAATCCACATCACAAGACTTGATTGTGACTTTTTTTCCCCTTATTATGTTGCTCACGAACAATCTAAAAATAAATGAAGTTTAATGTCCACTCGATATATTGTAATTTTTTCTGAAGTAATAGTCACTACAATTTCACTTGATTTGTGTGCAGTGTTTTCTTCCCTATTAAAAGTCAAATTTATTATCACAAACAAAAATTAATATTTTACTGAATAACGGTTTTGCAATTCATCTAATTATTAAAAATTGGATTTAAATGAGAGGAAGCTGAAATAAATATTAGAAGCAGCATCAGTACTTCTTTTTGTTAATTTTGTATTCTGATTCTGATTTTATTTCATGATCAAAGAGAGAATGTTTCCAAGTCATTTTTATTCCAACTCAAAACATATAATTTATGCCCTTATTTTATGGATATTTTTCATAGCCTCGAAACCTCATTCTAAGCTCAAATGTTTAAGAAGAAATATCAAATTATTTTCATGATTAGTGTATCTCAGAGTTCACTCAGTAACAATCATTTAAATTTCAGAAAATATTATCTTCATTCCCTGAAGATCGAGTCAATTTGGAAGTCATGACGATAAGATGACTGTATACACAATCTTCAAAACTCTTGCTTGAGAGTTCTCGTCAGCTCTTCTCTATAGTACAGTACCCAAATAGCCAGAAACCAGTACAAGCATTTCCTGTACAATTATATTGGTTAATAATTTTTCTCCTTTTTTTAATTGTAAGAATTAATTCATTCCCAGAAATGATTTTGAATGTCTTGCATCTATATTTAATCTTGATGCAGAAACATCAGTAAATAGATGTATGAGAATTTTCAAGAAACCACAATTAAAACAACTACAAGGATGTAATGAAACCTTGTGAGGAATCCTAGTGATGTGTTACTGAATAATTTGCAACTTCAGGTCTTTGTATCAGCAAATCTTCTCTAGCTGCCTTGATTGATGCAACTTCTTTCTTTCTTTGTAGCCAAGCACATGGATGCAGTTAATATTATAGGTATTATATATTATATATTATTATTATTATTATTATTATTATTATATTATATACAGGAGTGGATCCAGAGACTAATTTTGGGAGGGAACATTTTTTTATACAAAATGCTTTGGTTGAATGTGTTAATTACAGATTATGTAGAATGACAAAGGCTACAACTCAGTCAATGTTGTGATACAATGTTATTTGTTTTAATGTTGTATACAAAATATTTTTGCTCGAGTTTCGTGTCAAGTTAAAATTAATAGTTACCAAAAAGTTTTGGGAGGGGAAATTTCTCTCCCTGTGGATCTGTGCCTGTATATATAATACATATTATCTCGTGGTATAAAATCCATTATGTAATACATGTAATCAACAAAATTAGATTCTGAAATAAAAGGGTATAAGTCTTCATTATCTTATATTATTTAACTTCATTCATGTGGCACTTTGGGCTACAAACCAAGATAGAACGAGTTGCATCAATCATGACAGCTAAGAGGGTTTGCTTATACAATGTTCTGAAGTTGAAAGTTGTTCTACAACACATGCGGAATCCCCACAAGATTTGAGAAAATAAGGAACCATAATACTTGGTAATATGAGGTACTGAGATACAGCATCATAATTCATGAATATGTGTAAGAATAAAATAAAAACAGGCTGGTTGAAATGTATTTGTTAACACAATAAGGGAATGACTATATTAACAAAAAAATACAAATCAAGCAAAAAGAAAAATGGTACGCAATGCCTCTAAGGAGAAGTGTTTTAGGGTCTAAATTTAAAAGCCACAAACTCAAAGAATGAAGTGACATGAAGTTTGGAATATACACATTTTTAGTTTCTTTGTAACAGATATGAAAAACATGCATAAATGAACATTGCCATACACATGGCAATTGCTTGGATTCTTTAGCATATTGTATTTCCACTTGTAACCTCAATAATCACAATCAAATGCAAAGGTTTTAGCCTTTTAAAATACTGTGTGGTGTATGTTTTAGTTTTATTTTAGTGAACTATCTGAACTAAATATCTCAACAACAAACATGTGAACCACTTAGAGAAAATAGTTCAATTCTAACATAACGATTTGTATGAGGAAATGGATATACTTAGTTTTCATTTCGGGAATATGAAAAAATTATAGACATTATGAAAACATAATTTATTGTTTTATATTTACAAGTTGTTTTCATTTCAAAAGAACCATTGAACATTTAAAATGAAACATACAAAAAGAAAGCAAAATATGAAAGCAAAAAATTAATTATAATAAACAAAAATAAAAAAATAATGGATGTGGATCAAATCACAAAAAATACAGGTTCCCCATAGTTTGCAAGTTTTTGTACTTGAGGAAGAAAGGCCCCATGATTACTTTGTGCACAAATCCCAAAGAAAGTGCAGAGGCTAGAAGCATGTCAACAGTATCAAAAACACTACAGTACTCTCCGAATAAAAATCTTAACAAGTCTAGAAATAAACTTTCAGACAGTTATCTACAACTACCATCAAACCATAGAACATTACTAAATGCAATCTTTCTCTTGCCCTTTTTTCTCCCCTTCTTTCTTTAATTACAATCCATCCCTCCTACATCAAATGTGGCTATTATGACCACATTTTCAAAAGTCCAATTCAGTAGAATTAATATGAAACAGAGTTTATACAATAATTGCACTTTAAGAAATTGTTTCATATTATACATTTTTAACTAGCCAAAAACTGGTTTAATGATGCATCTTCAATCAGAGCTATTTATAAATATTTTTAACATATTAATCACAAGTGCATTTAAAAAATAATAATTGATCTTTACAGAATTAACAGGAATATTTCCCTTCACTTCTTATAAATCTATGATTTGCAAACTATATAGGTAACAAATTCTGACCTAAAATTGCCATGTCACATTCATTCTCTCATTACAATTCATGAACATATTTCAGAAAAAAAAATTGTCAAACAACTCTTTTATTCCAAAAAGTTCTTAATCTCAGCATTATACAAAGAATAATAACTATCAAGATACTTTCACAAATTTCTTATTCTTGCATCTGCAAGGCAGAACGAAAATTATTTCCTTCAAAATAATAAAAATGCAAAAGAGCCATTGATAAATCCCTTGGCAGTCCTATTAACTATTTTAAATTTAACTAAGGAATGATTATGCAAAATGTTCAAAATGTCGAATTAATGACGACGCAGAAATGACTGATGACTACTAATGACGCAGAAAACTTTACTGCTGGTATTGCAAAGCTTGCAAGAAAATATAATAATTATTAAAATAAGTTTCCAGACGGGAAAATTGTCAGGTACCCAAAATATCAGAGAAAACGCTTATTTTTCCTAACCATGTCAGGCTGTCATTTTATGCATTAAAGAGAATTCTACGAGAAAAACTATCACATTAATTGACTTACACCAATAAGTAAGCCTGTCAAGATTACACAACATACTAACCCTATTCAAATAGCTAAATGCACTACAATAAAAAGTGACACTAAGTTCTAATTACATCACGCGAACTAATTAATTTAACAATCATAATGACATGTCATTCAACGAATCCATACTTTTCCGGCATTTCTGGTAAGTTCAACAGCGGTATCGTGGAATAATTGTAACTGCGAATCATCCACATCCATTTTTCCTTATTGTCGCAACACGCAAGCGTGAGAATCTTGTTTCAACAGCACACAAACCACTCACAACTACCACGTGCGAACGTACAGGTGGAACTTTAAAGACTCACTAAGTAGGTCAATTCAGTCACATGCACTCAGCTGTTGCTTGGCAGTACGAAGCGCCACCGTGGAAAGGATGAACTGAATTTAATTTTAATTGGTGGAACACGTGTGACGTTTCGTGTACACTCGTTAGGCACATGATTTAAAACGAAATATAATGCAGAGCTTTGGGGGAGATATACTTTGTTTAAACAATATGCTAGAAATGGAACTATTCCCAAACGCGATTCTAAGTTGATATCAATCGCAATTTTTTCGGTTTCCTAATGGTAGAATGGAAATATTCATTTTCGAATATTAAGGAACACAAAAACCTATTCCTAAATGGCAATTTTCTCTTAAAAATTTTGTGTCGTTTTTAAGAAAATGGAATTTTAGCGCTACTAAAAATTCGAAATTTGGAGCTCTTTTTCACAGAAAATTTTTGGGTTTTTAAAATACTTCATTTGAAGCACTTAAACTCACAAATATAATAATATTTAGAAATTGCTGGTGATGTGCATATTAAAGATATGAGAGAACTTTCAAGAAAATTACATTTACATAATTTTTTTAAAAAACAAAAAAAAATCTCATAAACTTTGCATTTTATTAAGGAGTGTAATTAGCACTATCAAGTTTCAAGAAAACATTTGTAGCCATACATGAGAAATTGGCGTTTGAGCGTTTCTGAAAATACGGACATTAGAGCTACATTTCATTGAAAACGGTTGTGTTTACCAGAAACTTTACTTGACATTATTTAAAGCACATGTACTCGTAAATATATTAATGTAAAAAAAACGCCGGTAATGTAAATATTAACGACGCACGGTGGTCTGAACGGGGTCGAAACGCACGCATAGAATGTTAAGTTAAATAACTATTTATATAGCGATTTTAAAACTTTTTTTTGAGTATGAATCTAACGAAACATGTTCTAGATGAGAAATAATAACATTCCACCTAATTTATATTTATTTATATATTATGCCACCTCGGGCATGGTATCCAACGCTGATGCTACGACTGCTGACTGCACTTTCCACAAAGAGAGGCAATTCCGGGAGACGAAAATGTTTTTTTCAATTGTTCACTTAATATCAAATATTTATTTCATGGAAATGTGTTTCTATGTTGTTTTATAATTGCTCGTCAATGATCACTTAGTTAATTGAAATGGCATTTTTTTCAATGCTCGTCAAGTAAAGTTTAAACTTTCGCCATTTTCAAAAAGGCCGGCCAAGATGACTCTTGTTAACTAAAACTTATGACCAAATGTCCACTTAATAACATTAACTTCATGGAAGTGTGTTTAGTTATTTTTGTGTAATTGCTCGTCAATAATCACTTACTTTTGGATAAGGCGCTTTCTTTCAAATCTCATCATGAAAACTTTAAATGGTCACCATTTTAAAAGAGGCAGGCCTCTTGTTAAGGAAAAAACATCAACAAATATCCAATTAATTACAGTTATTAATTTCACAGAAATGTTAATGGTTGTTTTTGTGTACTTTTCCGTCAAAATCAGTTTTGGAAATGGCGCTTTATTTCAAACCTCAAGTAAACGTTTAACGGCCGCCTTTTTAAAGAGGCCAGACGAGGTGGCTGTTGTTAGAGAAAACACATTAACAAATGTCCAATTAATAATATTTATTAATTTCATGAAAATGTTTCTGGGTGTTTTCGTGTAATTGCACATCAAAAATGACTTAACGAAATTGACGTTTTCTTTCAAACCTCGTCATGTAAATTTTAAACGGTCGCCATTTTAAAAAGGGCGAGCCGAGGCTGCTGTTGTTAACGAAAAAATATTAACAAATGTCCATTTAATAATAGTTATTAATTTCATGGAAGTGTTTTTACTTGTTTTTCTGTAATTTTCTGTCGAAGAACACTTAATTAATGAAAATCACGCTTTTGTTCAACCTCATCATGTAAAGTTTAAATAGATGCCATTTTGAAAGAGGTTGGCCAAGATAGTTGTTGTCACCAAAAAACTATTTTAAAATGTTTACTTAATAACATACTTTTGTTTCAAACACATGTTTTCAGAGGTTTTAATGTTATTGCTTGTCAAATTTCGCTTATTGCATGTTACAGTTCTGCAGATCTCAGTTTCATATATTTAAATTTATTGAAAAACAATGAAATTTGGCAAAATTGAAAGAAGGAATATTTTTGAAAAGAAATTGAAAATATTATGCAATTAATGGAAATCCGAAAGTTGAGAAGATTAAAAATCTTCCAGAAGTAAACATTCTCGGTATTATGTCCGGAGGTAATAATGCTCTTTCCAAGCACCATTAACGTAAACTTTAAATGGTCATAATTTTGAGAGGGGCAGACCGGGGCAGCTGATCTCAACTGAAAAATGTTCAATAATGTTCACCTAATAACATATATTAATTTCAGTGATGTGTTTTTGGTGTTTGTTTGCAATTGCCTGTGAAAGTTTACTTAGTTTAAGGTTTTCGCACATCTTAAATACCTATGGCTTAATTAAATTAAAAATAAAAATAATTGACACTGTAAAGGCTTTAATATATTTAGAAGGGCATATAAAAGCGCATACAATTCCTGGAAGTTGAAAAGTTGATTAGGGAAAAAGTTAAAAACAATGAAAGATAAGTGTATTTTCACTGCTTGAGTGGCTAAATTTTTCCCCGGCTGAAAGGCTTGGCTTTGAGGGTGTCGTATGGCTGTAAGCATTGATACAAATTATTATTTTTTCTGATTTCAAATAATTTGAGAATTGTAGAATTGATATTTA
This sequence comes from Acheta domesticus, assembly GCA_031308135.1. Taxonomy (NCBI): domain Eukaryota; kingdom Metazoa; phylum Arthropoda; class Insecta; order Orthoptera; family Gryllidae; genus Acheta; species Acheta domesticus. Next base: position 147,526,658 of record JAHLJT010008446.1, on the reverse strand, counting down.
TCAAGAAAAAATCCTTCTCCAAAAACTTTTTTCCCATTTTTGAAAAAACAAAAGAACAGAGCAATATGAGGGTTTTGTCTTGTCATAAAATACATTAGGTTCTGAAGTGTAAGTTTTTAATAATTTGTAAAAATTATGAAAGGAGCTGTCAATAAGAGGAAGTAAATCGATCAGATCCGTTTTTTGGCTTCGCTTTGGCTCGACTTTTGCGATTTCTTTATCGGTTCTCTTTGTAGCATAAGCCTTCTCAGCCAGAAAATGATGGGAATCCCTTTCGGCAATCACTATATATCTTCACCTGATGTTGCTTGTATTTTGATTTAATTTACTTGTGGTAGGTGTCTTTTTCTGATTTCTTAACACAAAGGTTTTTCTTATGAAAGTATTGAGAATAAAGAGAAAAAGAAACATGATTGGATTGAATTTCTTTATACAATGCATACATCTTTGAAATATTTAAGTCAGATAATAAATATTGTTTAGAACTCTGAGCACGGCAGAAGTGACTTTTGTAAAATGGAAATGAATCTATGTGATCGTTGACAGCTCGAATTTGTGCAAGGGAGTACTTATTTGAAGGAGGGGCAAGATCTCGACGGTCCGGAGGTATGATTCATGACTAGGATACTTTTCTTTTACTTACTACTATATCATCAAAACCATTAGTTTCTCCTAGTGATTTTACAAAACAACACTTACAAATGGAAACATTCTGATATTTTATTAGTAATTTGTAATAATAGGAGAGAGATCTAGCATCATATGAATTCATTGAATGCGTTTTCTTAGGTGTCATCGAAATAAGAGAATATTTTGCACTTTTATCGCGAATTCCCAAAGCCCAATATTCATTAAAACATTGTAATATGTTTGTTCACTAATGCGTTTGCACATTTCATAATGAATTGCCTATTTGATTCATGAATTGCCTCGTTTTGAAACTCTGTATATGTGTGATTAGTTAGATAAGTCGAAGTGCCCTGTTTTGTATTTGCATTCGCAAACTGGATAAGTGAACTTGTTCAATATTGATTATGCCACTGTGTGTGCAAAAATAGGCATGCTTACTTATCGAAATTGATTCACATAATTCGACGATACCTAAAAACTCACATTCAATTTACGCCTCAGAGCCTAAGATTGAGACTTCCATACTTGTTCACAAAATTATAATTATGATTCTCTTCCATTAAATATATTTACCCGATTTTCCACAAAATATCGACTTATCAAGTTTTTCCCTGTGACCATCGATATAGGGTTGCATGTTAACAGGGGCTAAAGACGCATGTGACCGATTAATCATTAAAAATACTAATAAAATATAAATAAGTAGTACATTAACAATTAATAAAAAATAATAACATATAATTTCCTTAAAATTGACAAAGTGGCAAAAAAACTGACCGTCGAGTAAATGCTCAAAGTGACCACCGTTTATCAAGAGACAAGAGTTTACTTTTTTCTGTGTAGAGGCTGCAGTACATTGAAGAGTAACAAGGACAGAATAGATGCTTTCTCTTCTTCCAACTAAAATTAGACACATTCTCTCAGTCCGAAATCTGAGGGCACCCGGTCGGTGGGTTGCTAAAAGGGAAAGGGATGTCAAAGGTATTTCACGCGTTGCCAAATTGCCAAAACAAGAGGTGGTGTTTCGAGACCTGGGTTGCAAGATACGATAAGACGGTATTTTATTATTTTTCTTCTCTGTTCCCGAGTAAATTTATGGATATCTTTGTAGCAGACATAGGAATTCATAATGGAATAGTTCTGCCCTTTACAGCTTTCTATTAATGCTTCCAATTATCGTTTATTACCGTTTCTCCCATTTTGCCTATTACACCATCTTCTTCCTTATTTCCCATGCACCCATTGAGATCCCCATGATTAGTTCGTTGTGGAGATACAATCCATCACCTTTGCTAAGTCTTCAAAAAATTTCGTCCTTCTTAACAAGGAGGTTATCTGTAGTCCAATAACTACAAGGGCAATTCCACAGACATAATTTTTTATTCTTACAAATCTTTCTTTTATAGCTTCCCAATTTTGAATCAAATTTCGCCACTACTTCTTTACTAATAAAGAGACGCCTGCCCTTTCTCTCTCTCCCTTTTCTACTCCGCTCCATAAATGGTAATACCCCTTAATTTCCTCTTGCCCATTACCTTTTTTTCGTTTCCGTAAGAACCACCAATTCCAATCCCTTGTCTTTAATGCCCTCAACAATCTCCTCTAATTTCCCTGAAACGCTCTGCACATTCCACGTGCCAAAAGAAAAAATCCCTTGGTTTCCGAGGCTGTATTTATTCCGGCTAACGTAGCATGTTCCTTTTTCCAAGATAAGGTTGCTGGCCCATACGCTTAACCCCCCAACTTGGAGGACCGGACGATTTGTCTTCCGGCTTCCCTTGCTCTCGAGAGGTTGCCTTTACCAAGGCTTAAATGAAACCTCTCTCCCCATGGAAGAAAACAAATGAAAAACTAGTGGTGTTACAGAATGGCACAGACTTGTATTAGTTTTCTATTTTATTTGGTCTGGATAGGGATTTGGACTTGCCACGTTCCCATTTACCCACGGCCCAGCTGCCATCTATCGCCGGCCAAAGTACATTTTTTGACATTTTCTTAATTTTTCGATTTCCTAATAGTAGAACAGAAATATTATTTTAAGAATATTAAACAACAGTAAAATCTCGTCTTAAATGGCAATTTTCTTTGAAAAATTTGGAGCCGTTTTTAAGAAAATGGCGTTTAAGCCCTACTGTAAATTCGAAATTTGAAGCTTTTTTTCACAGAAAAGTTTGAGTTTTCGAAAAACTTCATTTCAAGTCATTTGAATCACATTAACTCACAAATGCAATAGTGTTTACAAATCTCTGCAAATGTGCATATTAACAACGTGAGAGATATTTAAAAAAAACATTTGTGTAATTTAAAAAAAACACAAAAGAATACAGCAAAATGAACTTTGTCATTTTTAACAGTGCAATTAGCACTACAATTTGGAAAATTTGGAAATAAATATCTGGAGCCATTTTTGAGAAAATGGTGTTTGAGCGTTTCTGACAATGCGGAATTTTGAGCTCATTTTCACAGAAAACATATATACAGTTCATCATATACAGTTTTTACTGTTTTTTTGACTAAATAAATAAATAAATAAATAAATAAAAACTGTTAGTTTTTGAGAAACGTTATATGACATTATTTTAAAAGAACATGTAATCATAAATATAATAATGTGCACAAATTGCTGCTAATATAAATATTAACGACGTGAGACAAGTAAAAAATACATTTTTTGTAATTTTTGAAAAAGCTAAAGAATAGAGGAATTGGGCGTTTATGTGCATTTACCCTATCCCTGACAAAAATTTTAAAAAATTGGAGCCGTTTTTGAGAAAATCTTGTTTTTGTAATTTTTCTAAATTGCAAATATTGCACACAATATTGCGCGAAAAGTACTAAAAGTTTCAAAAAATACACATGACCTTAATGAAAGGATTCATATTTATTGACAATAAATTTCATTTGAAGGAAAAATCTATCTTCAAGTTTGTTGTTATAGGAAGACGCCGAAATAATTCCAACATTTGCAATTTTAGACAATTCAGAGTTAACCGTGAAAATCGGACCTCTGCCACATTTATAAATGTATTTTACTCTACTCTTGCAAGAAATTTAAACGAAAATTTGGAGCCTTTTTTTGAGAAAATTTTGAAAATGTCCATTGAAAAGTGTATTTCCGTTGAAATCTCGAAATCGATTTTCCGCAGCATTACATAACTCTCTCTATTCTATTTATATTGTCAAGCAGCGCGGGCCCTCGCGGGTAACGTCGGGGCTCGATCTGACGATCAAGATCCCCCCTTACCTTCACTCACCTGATGCAGTTGCCGGGCTAGCTCAGGAGCAGTGCTTCTCTAAGAGAAATGGGGGCCTATGGATGGACGCTACTTGGTTGCCAAATGAAATTCATTGAGGTTTGAGAAAAAAAAATTTAATTAACTAAAATGCAAAAAAATATAAAATCCTATTACTAATAACCCTTCCCTCTCAAACCCAAAGACATCCCTCCCCTCTTTCTTACTTGTCCCGCATCTCCCAAAAAACAGCTTGAATTTACCCCCCTCCCAGATTTCCCTTTACTTAAATTACTTTCTTACGTACTAGAAGATAACACAATTAAAATACAATTACAAAAAAGAAGCAAATACAATTTTGGAGATTTTCTTTTAACAGCCACAGCGCGGCTCGCTTATGGTGGGGTACAGGTCTGTAATCCGGGCCATTCACAAGAGTCTAGTGGACAACAGACCGTGTTTGGAAGACTTCGTAGGGTCGATGCTCGACCTTCGGGTGACGTCACCGGAGTTCCCTTTTTCCGGCGGTGAAGGCCGTGCCAGCAATGGGTCGCAGCTGACGAGGCGGGATCCTCGCCGAGAGGGCGAGGTCAGGCACCCGTACTCGACGCCGGTGGGGGCGGAGACTCCAGCACGAGGAACAGATCTGCGGTGGCGCAAGCTGAGTTGAATGGTTTCGATCGTGCGCGGCACAAACTGCTCCGCACATGCAGCGATTGTCTCTTTTAGGCAGCCGAGCGAGATTGCTTTGCGCTAAACGAAAGTAACGGCGCACTAGCTACAACAATCGTTCTTTAATAATTCAAAGCCCCACAGGATGGTAGCAAACATCCGTCGGGAGCAATTCCGCGTTTCGCACCACACACAGCACACCAAGAAAAAAATAACAGTTCTGTCTCTCACACTGCGGAGGTGTCTACGCCAGCGGCGTCTGTTCCCCGAACGACGCACCGCCGAGGTGCGTGCACCCGTCCTCCCCGAACCTATCCTCGAGACCGTCTCTTCCCTTCTGCCCCTAGTTTCACTTGTGACTTGCCCGCGAAGCCTCGGTAACCCCCACTCCTTCCTCCTTCGTCGAAAGTTCTGAAATTATTTCGGTTTAAATTTTGAAAAGTTCATCTCTATTGGCTAAAGGCTATTGCGTTTTACTTTAATTTCGACCAATACCAAAAAATGTCCGGGAGTGTTTTCTGACCGTAGTCGATGGAAAATTCCGCCCAACCCTCTCACTCCAACATCGGGCGGTGCCGCCGGTCGCCCGGGGGGATGGCGGCGCCAGCGGGACGCCGGTCGGGTCATAATTCTTGAACACACTGGCCCTGCCGGACAAAGGGGCGCGAGGGACCTCTTCCTACACGTGCGCGTCGCTAATCGGCCCGACCTAGCGCGCACAAAGAAGGGGCTGCGTAGGCTTGCGACGGGTTACTACGTCGCATGTTTTATATCAATTTTCCTATCAAATATTCGGTATAGTCACAATATATTCAATATATACGTACGTAAGGAAGTAAAAAGAAAGGAGTTGACAAATAAAAGTCTCCTTAGGCTTTCGCATCCTAATCGCTTCGGATCAAAACAAACAAGGGAGTATCAAGAAAGATAGAATATATAAAAGCAGTGTGGCACAAGAGGAAGCAATGCCACACTGGTAGATAGAGATCACAAGTTACACCCGTGTGAATCGTGCGGTGTAAGTTCTAGGAGATGCATGTATGTCAAGTATGGCTTAGATATGGATAAGGTAAAGTGGGATATTATGGAACACTCGTCTGACTCCTCCACTAAGGCCTGTGAAGTGTGGGTGACACTACCGGTAGTTGCGCTAGCCTATTAGACGCACGTCCAGTGTCACTCAAAGGCGATATCCCTTGGAGAAGGTTGAAAATTGCAAAAGTGCAATTTTATTGGGTGTCTACAGTATTGAAGAATGACATTTTTACCTTCATAAAAGCTGCTCTTTAAAGGTAGTTCTCGAAATAAAGTTATGCCCAATTTTTCAAAAAATAGAGTAGTTTTGCGTAATTGTGTGTAAAATATAGGACATTTTAAATTTTTTATACTTTTTTCTCAAAAAATGTATAAAAATTTTTTTCTTTGAATTTTGTCCTCGTGTGTATCAAGCGACGGTGGAATATAGGCGTTAGTCTCATTTTCAGCTCATATTCGTGTTTTCGGAAATTGTAAAAAGTTGACATTTCAGAAATACAAAAATGACGATAGCGATTTTTGCCTTAAACAAAGCTGTTGTAAAAATCAACTCTTAGAAAAAGTTATGAACATTTTTTTGAAAAAAAAACGATTAGATTTCACGTAATTGGCGTCTAAAATTTATGCAATTTCTATGCAATTTCCCCCTCTTATGTATAGGAAAGGGCGGTAAAAATATGGCGATAGTCTCCATTTTACGCAAACTTTTTATTTCTGAAAATTGCAAAAAGTAACTTTTTAAAACTGCAAGCCCGAGTTCGAAACTTACTGCGTTTTGATAACGTAGGGGTATAGCCCACGGCGAGTGAACTTGGAGGACGTGGGTCTCGGAGCGGAAAAAAACTGTTGGTTGAAGACACTTTTGCAGGTTTATGTGGACGTGTAATAGATGAGCAGTTAGAAATAATGCGAGAGAATATGTGCTTTTGCAGCAACACTACTTTGAATATGTATCACTGGCTCTGTGGCGAGGTGGTGGTGTCCGATGTCCCCCCTTGAGCTGTCTCTTGTGTGCGCCATTGCTTTTAATTCTAAAATGATTACTAGAACTGGGAAGGTCAAGCAAGCTTTTAACCCTCAAATACGTATGCAGATATGCTACCAAAGGTTGAAATATGCATAGAAATGTTTAAAATGTACAGAATTTGCGCAACCTAAAACAAGAGGGGGCAATATTTTTCTGGCCCACTTCGGGTCCCTTTTTTCATCAAACTTCTTTATAGTGTATGTCATTACTACGAAATAAATAAAACGTGTTACAAGAAGAATAAAATTATAATTTTAATGATACAGTTGATAATTGCAATTGGTATACTGTGGAAATATTTACGGGGTTGCCAGATGGTTTGTGGACACTCTTCCCTAAATGTGTAGCTAAAAATGGGGAAAATAAGGAATTGATAGAATTTTCGAAAATAAAACGGTTCATTATGTAGGGCTACAGGGCCACTTTTGGAATTTTCAGGTGGGCAACGGCACCCTGACCCCCACAGTGCGCTTGCCTGTGGTGACATTCTCACCTATTTGCCATCTAGAGAAAGAGGGCATGAAAAAATTAAAAAATATTATCTGTTTCTGCACATTTTATTTTGCATTAATAACACAATGTCATTGATTGATTGGTAGTTCCGGCTGCATCAACTGCTAAGGTCATTAGTACCGAAAGTGTAGAGCATGTTTTTATCGCGAGAGGTGGTGGTGATCTTCCCTCGCTGAATGGCGAGATCCGGCGCCGCCTTCCCCATTCCACTTTCGGGTCTTTTCCACAACAAGGTATCTCCCACCAGTGGGGCACCGCCAGTCTGGTTCCACTCAAGGCGCTGCGATTTTGAAGAATATTCTTCTAAATTTGGGAGTACTTTACATGAAGCCCCCCGGACATTTTAAAAATTTTCTCAAAAACGGCTTCAAATTTTTTCATTAAATTTCTTCTGATAGAATAAAATACACTTATAAAGGTGGCATAGGTTCCATTTTCACGGTTAACTCTGAATTGCTGAAAATTGCAAAAGTTTGAAATATTTCGGCGTCTTTCTAGAATTACAAAATTGAAGATAGAGATTTTTCCTTCTTCTTTCATTAAGTCCATGTTAATTTTTGAAAAATTTAGTAGTTTTTGCGCAATACTGCACGCAAAATTTGCAATTTAAAAAAAATTACAAAAACCAGATTTTCTCCAAAACATCTCCAAAGTTTTTCTTTAAGTTTTTTGTAGTGCTAAATGTGCTCTGTGAGATCACATAAACGCCATATTGCTCCATTCTTTTGTTTTATCAAAAATTGCAAAAATGTAATTTTTTGACTTGTCTCTCGCGTCGTGAATATTTACATTAGCGGCAATTCGTTCCTATTATTATATTTAAGAGAACATGTGCTTTAAATAATGTCAAATAAAGTTTCTCGACAATTGGATAGTTTTCTGTGAAAACTAGCTCAAAATTTCGCATTTTCAAAAACGCTCAAACGCCATTTTCTCATAAATGACTCCAATTTTTTTCTTCAAACTTTTCGGACGGATAGTATCAATTGCACTCTTTTTTACGATGTCAAGTTCATTTTGAACTATTTTTTTGTTTTTTCAAAAATTACATAAATGTATTTTTTAAGATCTCTCACACCGTTGATATGTACGTTTCTAGCAATTCGTAAACACTATTGTGTTTGTGAGTTAATGTACTTAAAATGACTTCAAATCAAGTTTTTCTTAAGACTCAAAAATTTTGTGTAAAAATGAGGTTCAAATATCGCATTTTTAGTAGCGCTTAAATGCCATTTTCTCCAAAACTGCTCCAAATTTTTCAACGTAATTTGATATTTAGGAGGAGGTTTTAGTGTTCTTTAATATTCTAAAATTAATATTTCCGTTATACCATTAGGAAAACGAAAAATTAAGAAAATGACAAAAATGAGTGGCGATAGATGGCAGCTGGCACGAGTATGTGGCAATTCCGAATAGCTAGCCCAGACCCAAGGAAATAGAAAACTAATACTACGGGAAAGTCTGTGCCATTCTGTAGCACCACTAGTTTATAACGTTGTGCGTCAAGGCCTGTCTTCACAATGGAATATGTCACAGCATTTTCCATTTTCTCGGTCGTACCGCGAGATGTCGCATGATCGCGACCGTATCAAGCAGTACTGCGTTCATGAGACTTCGAGCGGCACGACCGAGAATGACGCAAAATACCTGACGTATTCCATCGTGAAGACAGGCCTTGACGTGGTAAGTTATAACCGGGACCGAAGTAGTGTACTAGGCTTACTTGTGTGTATAACTAAGGGGGTGAGAATAGGCCACTAAAATTCTCTTCCAGATAGCGGCTGAATTCGACTTAGCTGTATACTAGGTAGTGTCGAAATTCCTCCCACCACTGTCGGGACTCGAATCCCAGGACCTCCCGGTCAAAGGCACTGCAGTGACATCAGTTGATTCCTTGAGCCACCTCAGCCAGTCTAATTAATTCGACCGAATTCTAAATGTTGACCTGATTTTTGTATCTAAATTGTGATTTGAGAATTGAAAGTTTTTGCATGTTTCATGGTTGCTAATGGTGTGATAGAAAATTGAAAGTTGTTAACTTGGTTATCGTGAATTTCGCAGAGTCAAGGATGACCGTGGTACACGCAAGGGCCATGTTCATTGAACTCATAACCTATGGAAGTTATTTGAAGTTGGTAAATTATGTGATTGGAACGCCACGAGGAAGCGCTAGTATTTACCAATGAGAAGACTCCTGGCATCTTTTTTGCTCCATCTTTGTTTAGGTATGGAGTTGCTGTTTCATCGCTTCGGACTTTTATTATTAGCCTTAAATGCTAGTTTCGACTTTGAATGTTTATCGGATGTTTACAACAGTTCCAAACTATCGCCGTGCGAAATCGCTTCTTGGAAATTCTGAGGTTCTATTGCATTGCAATTTTACTTTGGTATCTTTCGATGTACAGGGCCGTGCTATTACACTAATTTCATTACTTTATAATGTATTTATTGATACTTTTCGAATGAACAATTACATGAACCATCTGTTTTGTAGGTTTGGCGTCTTGTATTTCCCGCTTAATTGCGAACATGCGCGCGAGAGAAAACGAACGCTCTGACTTTTGGAACCTTTAATGCATGCGCAGTACGTGAGCCCGCTGCTTTAATACCGGCTGCTTGATATCCCTGAGCTGGTCTTTCGGCAATCCTCGAGATCAGTCGGGGTCTGTGGTATGCTCACTCACACCAACACACACACACACACAAACACACGCACACATTGGGGTTGCTATTCATTTGGTATTTCTGCCAGAAGTGCACATCAGTGTTTTTCTTAGTGGAAAAGTTTAATTCAGTGAAGATTCGTGTAGTTTATTAAGGATTAGTTAGAGTTGCCTATGGATGACATCGATGCTGCTGGATGAACAAAGGATTGCAAAATCATCTACAAACTGCGATGTATTTACAGGTTCTTGCACGGCCGACATACTGTTTATGGGAATGGCAAACTGTGTTACACAGCGCCGACCCTTGAGAGATGTCGTTTATCATGAGGTTGACTCCTAGCCAATTTGACACCAATGCAAAACATAGGAGGCTCTGTTCGAGATAAAGTTTAGAGGAAGGGGGAGATTCCACCTCCATCTCCAAGAGTCCAGGGTTCGCAGAATGCCGTACCTCTAAGTGGTATCGTAGGCGTTTTCCGTCAAATAATACAGCCCCAAGGTGTTGCCTCAAGACGCATGAGGAATACATTTCTGTGAACAACCCAATAAGATGGTTCACAGTAGACCGCCTATTACCGAACCCGCGTTGGGTCGGGGAGAGCAGATTTCTCCATTCGAAGGTCCAAAACAAATGCTGATGCGTTCCAACATTTTGCAAAAATATTTGGTACGAGATTTAGGTCGGCAGGTCGATTGTAACGATCGATATATTAATTCTTTTAGAGCTTGCAACGGCTTTTCACCATAGAGCAAGAAGGTGTGCTCTTTCCTTATACTATTATAAAGCCAGAGGAGAAATTGCACGGCGATTTCGGGAAGATTTAACTATATATTGTAAATTTAGTCAGGATTTCGGATGTTCTTTTCGCAAGAGCGAGGGCAGAGCGCATTTTTGTCGTGGAGAATGTGGTATTGCAATCGTTAGTCATTCTTTCTGAAAAAATCCGTGGCTATCCATTCCTTTCGTAACCAAAAGAAAGTCTAGACCGTAATTCGCCGATCGCGACATATTCTCGTAGAAATCCCCGGATTCCCTTACAATGGCATCTCGAGTTAACATCTTTCTAGTCTTAAGCAGACCTGTCATTGTGTTTGGTGATGATTATCCATTAATTTATATGTTTCCGACCACACCAAACTTGAGTGTGCATGGCAACTGAGATGTATGCTCTTCTCGCCTTTGCTATGCATCTTTTGTATTCAATTAGATTTTTCATAATGGGAGAATTGAGTCGTGCTTGTTCCTTTTTTTACGTGCACTGACCGCTCCTTGAAAGTTCAAATTCCACCACCGGACAAAGGAGTGTCGCGGTTTACTGATTGATTCTGAAACTTCAGCTAGGAGTGTGGAAGCGGCTAGGAGTTTAGCTCTATTGAGATGTGCGACTATATGGTCCACACCGTCTAAATTGTAATTCGAGAGGATGACATTAGCTTGAAATACCAAACAGGCAGCTCTTTGCATGATCCATTGAGGATTCGCACAAACCATAGACCTAGACCCATTAAGTCCCAAATTATTTTTACTGCAGTTTTTTTTAATGAAATTCGAAAAATCATCATAATTGAGTGCTAGTTATTTAATTTTATCGAAATTAATTCAAATTATTAATTTGGATAGGTGTGGAGGACTGTCCTCATATGAGGACGCTGGGACTTGGTATGAAGTTTTCCGCAATAATAAAAATAAGTCTTGATAACAAATGTTTAAGCCCACTGGATTCGAATTTTAGTTACTACTTTTTGAAATTTAAAACAAAAATAAAATAAAATAATTAAACAAGTAATTGTTGTTTAAACAACAAGTAATAGTTATTGTAATGTATCAACAAAGCAAATACGATTACACTAGAAGAATATTTTCAAAAAAGAACTTGATGGTAATAATTGAACAGAATTCTACTACAAATAGATTTTCGAAATTGATCTTGTACTCAGCTAAGATTATAGTACAAAAGTAATTTCAGAAAAATCTACTTTACTTTCTGAAGTGGAATAGACCAAAACATTCCGTACAGTAATATTGCATTTAGCACAATATTTGCGAGGCTTCTTTATGCATGATGGCTGCTGATATTGTGCATAAGCAATCCTCGTGATACTGAGTCTTTTTCTGTCGAATCTTATGTTAGGCAGCACGCTTGCTGGAGAAGACAAAACTGATACTTTCTTTCTTGCAGATTCTTGGAACTTTTATAATGCGATTTTTATAAAGCTGCCTCTCAAGACCCATCTTCACGATGAAAACTATCGCCGCATTTCGCGTCTTTCTTGGTCATGCTACTAGATATTGCATGATCAAGCAGTGCTTGATACAGTCGCGATCATGCGTCGTCTAGCGGCACGACCGAGAAAACCGCGAAATGCCGCGATGTATTCCATCGTGAAGACCGGCCTGGAGAGGCAGCTTTATAAAAATCGCATCTTTCTCGGTCGTGCCGGTAGATGTCGCATGATCAAGCAGATGTCGCATGATCAAGAAGTCGCATGATCAATCATGCGACATCTAGAGACACGATCATTCCTTGAAAAAAATACACATATGAAATGAAAGTTACAACTCTTGTACAAGTTCTTCACTTCACGACAAAAATGTATAACAAAGTCCCAGCGTCCTCATATGAGGACGGCACTAAAATATCAACTTCTCGAAAACATTGAATCATATAACTGCACAATTTTATATTCTTCGTAAAGTATGAGCACAAACTAACACTATGTAGTCAGTTTAGCAACAAACCGAAATTTAGAAAAGTAGATATAATCAAATTTTTTATCAACACAAACAAAGTATAAAATGCACCAACTTAGGAAGCTAGAAAACTACAAGAATATGAATCTGAGCGATAACAAACGTTTATATCTGTTGAATGAACGTTTGCGGTGTTGACAAAAAACGTGATGGGGAACACAATTTATAATGTAATGAAATAATAAAAAAATTCACTGTCCTCAAATGAGGACGCTGGTACTTAATGGGTTAATGTGGACGATAGTAGGGATACAGGTTGACTAAAATGATCCACTGCATTGCAGTTGCCAGTGAAGGGTTGTAAATGTCTATGTGAATAGAGAAGCCTAAATTCGTTGCTTTGGCGAAATGTGTTGGTTTATCTTTATTGAGAACGAATAGTTCGTTGTCTATGACTGATTCCACTGCCTCTCTGACAAGTACGGGAAGAAAATGTAATAGGAAGTGGGGGTTTTCATTATTAGCAATCAAGAAAGGTGGGCTTATAAGACCCAAGAAGTTATCCCAAAATAGGAAGTGGGCGTTTACATAATTAACAATCAAGATATGTGGGTTTATTAGGCCCAAGAAGTTATCGGCCAACAGCATTGTCCTGGAGTGATAAATACGAGTAATTACCTACCGTGTGCGTGAGGGATGGGAGGTACACCTCCACGCACGTACGCACGCGGGCACGCTGGCACGCGCACACACACTGATGGTCGATGTCGTGAATCATTGTCGCAACTCCGCTATGATCGCGAAGTTAGTCGTTAAAATCGGTCCGACATGGGGTTAAAACCGCGAAAGGATAAGACGCGTGGGAAAATTAGGTGCGTCTAAACAGTTTATTGAAGGCAATAACGGACCAATGATAGTTTTAGATCATTCCGTCGAGAACAAAAAGCATTTAAGTTCCAGGAGTAGATAATAGGTATTTTTCCTTTCTTTCTCTCTTTCGTTTCTGTCGTTTCCCGAAGGGTGAGTGTCCAACTCGACTGGAGTTTTCTCCGAAGCAGAGTCCTCCTGGGCACTAGTCGAGAGAAAAATATCGACCAGTTGGAAGCAAGTCCGGATGGATACGTAAGTGACATCGACCTTCGTGCCGGGTCTGCATGGAAGGGGAAGCTTGAATAAATTTCTACAACGGTGTAACTTTTTTACTCTGCTTAAATTTGGTGGAATTATTATCCACCAGGGGCGATGTCTACTCTGGTATTTAGTAAAGCGAAGTGGCTCACTGGGGTCTCAGGAAGTGACGCTTGGCAAGTGTTGCTTTAACACTCTTGCTCACGACACTGGAGAAAGACCAAGAGAACCATAGGGCCTTTTGCTCGATACAGACTTTTGGTCTCGGGAAGTAACACCTCGGCAACTCGGATCTTCTGAATCTCCCTCTTCTTTCGAAAGGTAGGGCACTTGTTGGAGTGGGCCGCCGAGTCTCCTTCGCGGTCTCCCAGTGCTGTGATATATCAGAAATTTCTGTTTCTTACATAATTTTGTCGCACGCGTGCATAATGGGCATTCTGCCCTAAATCTTTGTTAGGTATGACCCAACCTTCGGCATTTGAACCAGTGCAAATGGTTAGGCACATACTGCCGCACGTGAAGATTATAAAATTGGGATATTGAAATTTAGAATCGGAGTGGGTCTCTCTCTCTCTCCATGCTCCTTCCACTTGATGCTTTTGATGCTCAGGGACGTTCTCACTTTTAAATTGAGACATCCTCCTCAGTTTTACGAGAAGTCGTGGTTGACCATTCCTTTGCACAGGTTAAGGCTAGGATGAGTGGTTACCTTTACCTGGAGGCCAGAAATAGGCGCGCTTGATTGATCAGTGATTCCGAGCGCGACAACAGCTAACGTAATTCGTCCCGTAAGTGTACTACAAGCTGTTGTGGGAGGTGGTGGCGGTGAACTTCCCTCGCTGGATGGCGAGATCCGGCAACGACCAACCAGGCTTGGAAGGGTTTCCCCACCCATGTATTTCCCACCAGCGAGGCATCGCCACAGCTCTAAGTTCGCGACTGGTCTCCCAGCATGTGTGATAGTGTAATGCATGTTAGTGTGTGTATGTGTGTAACTAAGGGGCGAGGATAGAACAATGTGGAAAGATCGCGTGCGGTCTGTGGACCGTTTCGTGACGGTACTGCTCCTGCACTCCCCTGATGGTGATCGGAGAAACCACGGAAAACTTCCGATCAGTGCAGCCGGCTGCTAGAATTCTCCTCCAGACAGCGAATGAATTCGACCTAGCTGTTGTAGCTAGAGTCCGAAAACCTTGACACTGTCGGCAGTCGAATCCGAGAGCCTCCCGCCCAGAGGCACTGCAGTGACAACAATTGATGCCCTGAGCGACCTATGCCGGTCTGTACTCATAATTAAACTTCATAAGTATACAAGTTTGGACAGAGCTCAAGAGCTCAAGAAACCGCGCACACATTGCACTTCTTCTCATAGCAAGTCATACAATTTTTAACAGTATGTTTTTGCCCGCCATCCCTGCCACGCTCCGCTCCACGGCGGGAAGACATTACTAACTATAAATTGTATCTGGGTAGGGAGTCAATAATGTAGGTACTATATTAAAATGCATTGGTGGTATTGGCTGAGAAAATAAAGAAAATTCACACAGCAGTCAGAACAACTCTGTTTACTCACACATAATAAAAAATACACGGTAAAAGATGAGAGGAGATACAGGACCATTAGAAGCTTTACATTTAATTTTTAATTAAAACACCGGGATAACTTAAACATCTCGCTCTCTTCATATCATTGCAACATCCAAATCAGTCCATTGGGGGTTTAACGTGGAACTTATTTCCCAACTGACATATAGCCAAAGACATTTTTCGTCTAGGACCAAGGCACCTGTAAATAATATTCGATTAACAGGGCATGATAGGCATAAAGTGTTTAGGTAGAATTCAATAATGTCCAAAACTAAAATCTGATAATATAATATGATGAAATGATATCTTCACTACCTTTGGAGGGTTACTAGAACGCCAGAAAGGTGGAATTGTGCTTTTCGACCTTAATATATATTAAAAATATAAATCTAGAGTAACGACATCAATGCAAGATTAGTCTACACTATATTTATATAATAAGAGTCAGGAAAAAGAAGTTACAAATTACTTGATGGCATTAATACATACTTTTTTGCCGTAATATAAAAGAAGGAAAACAAATGTAATAGTCGATAAAAAAAACCTGTGGCGCTTCAGATGTACTGAAATTGTCTTTAAGGGACAACACGCTTGAAAGAATCTTTTAGTTTCATTTTCAAAAGTAAAGGTTCAAAAATTCGTACTTTTGCACTTTTCTTTTTGGCAGAGCACAAAGAAACACAAGAGATGACGAAACGAAGCTTCTCGATAGCAAAGTAGATAATCACGTCAATTTTCTTTGTTTTTTACCTTGTTTGTATCAAAGGACAGTAAAATAAGAGGTCCTACTGATCCTATTTTCGGCGAACCCTGTGTTTTCGAAAATTACAAAAAAATTACAATGCAAAAGTACAATATTGATGGAGATTGTTTCATAAATCAAATTTGCTCTAGAAATACGACTTTAAATAAGGTACAAATCGTGAATAATTATTTGAAATAACGAATTGTTTGCGTATTTCTTCTTGAAATTTATGCC
>JAHLJT010008446.1:147415665-147510396 GCA_031308135.1 Acheta domesticus | reverse complement strand
AAAAAAACATAAAACTGCTAACAATGCATCATGTCGCTTACCCTCAAGCTGATATACATAGACTTTATGTGTCACGTAAGAAAGGTGAAAGAGGCCTCAGAAGAATTGAAGCCTCCTGGCACAATGCAACAGTTGGAATGGGAAAGTATGCAGTCAGCCATCAAGATGACCCTCTAATGAGACAGGTCATGAAATCTGACCGAAGAATGGGAAACAGAGGCATTGTTAGTGTAGGAAAAAGCATTGCGAACAAGACTCTGCAAGACACGCCGAATAACACAGACACTGAACTTCTGATGCTACTAAACATGAAATGTGAGACACAAAAAATGTTTAAGAAATCTTGGAGAGACAAACCACTCCATGGACAATATCTAAAAAGAATGGACAAGGTGCAGATCAATGAAGATCAATCATTTATGTGACTTAAAAGGGGAAGAATGAAGTCAGAATTGGAAGCAGTTCTAGTAGCTGCAAGATCAGGCGCTGAGAACACGACATTATGATAAAGCGTTTCTCAAAATTTCTCAAGATGATAAATGCCGCATTTGCCAGGAAGAAGTAGAAACCATTGATCATATCGTCTCAGCTTGTCCAATTGTAGCTAAGACCGAATACTTTAAAAGACACGGCAGGGTGTGTAGTCACCTCCACTGGCAGATATGTTTCGAACTTCGAGACCGTTATAGATGTCCCAATGGTACGAACACTTAGCAAAACCGGTTACATTTGTTGGGCTCTATACAATATTGTACGACCAACAAATTCGAACGGATAACAAGATAGCAGCAAACAAATCGGATATTGTTATCCGGGATTTGGAAAAAAATGTGTATTTGTAGAGTTGCTGTGTCCTGTGATCAAAATGTCGTAACCACGGAGGCAGAAAAACGTCTTTAATACAAGAGTTTGGAAATCGCGGTCAGCCGAATGTGGGGCATAAAAGCACATGTCGTCCTAGATCTGTTCCTTAGGTAGCTGGTTGCAACCTGGAGTAGATTTTATACACAGCCGACTCATAACATCTGTAGTCGTGATATAAAGCAACAACAACAATAATAATAATAATAATAATAATAATAATGATAATAATAATAATAATAGGCCGGCCCCGGTAGCACTGACACTTGTGACAGCCGTCGCCTGCGCCGAGGAGACTGTAGGTTCGAGTCCTGCGTAGGCATGGCCGCCATTGTGATTGCCTCTCCACCTCCTCATCTTCATACCACCCCATAATTCATAATTCAATGCGGAACAAAGAAGCGGAAAAAAGCTGATCCTCATACGCGTATCATGTAATAATAATTGTAATAATAATAATAATAATAATAATAATAATAATAAATTATGTTTTTACCATACTTCTCCGCTATAAAAGAAGCTTCCCGTCGAGGGGACATGAATTCTGCTCCAGCATCAGCAAGTGCCTTGAAAACATTTGTCACTTTTTTCTCTCTAACTCTGGCGGCCACCATCAAAACATTTTGTTTATTTTTATCTCTGGAATACAAACGTAGAAAAATTACACTGGAAATTTATTTCGGATCATACAAAAATATCATCACAACAAGCAGGTTGCTTTACAAGAAATGGTGATTAGGGTGAAATTTCAAACAATTTTGAAAATGGAGATCACTTAGCGAAAACTCGAGAGGTTTGACGCGCCTTTATTCCTGAACACTTTTCCCTCCATTCCTTTTCTTCATAGTTTCTTGGGGGTTAGTAAAGACAGATCATATGTCTTTATTATAAAATAGTTAACTTTTATAGAGCTAGAATATAGTATAATGTCATACACTACAATATATAAAACAAACAAATGTGGGATTGAAACTTCTAATGTGAGAAATGTTGGAATCTGGACATAATGATTTTTATAGTGTACGCACATTGCATACTGCGGCACTCATACAACGGGGCTGCATATGGCCAAATTTCTGGCATTTAAAGTAGCGCAGAGGATTCGGCACATACTGCCGGACGCGGAGATTGTAAAAGCCACATACTTTCTCCGGCAGAAATGGAAAATGGAAGGTGAATATCAGCGTTGAGGAAGGTGTGAGTGTCCCGTTCACTCTCCGCTGGATCCTGTAGTTGTCAGTCACACCTTCAGCTACAAAGAAGGTTTTAAGTTCTTCCGTTTCTGATGAGAAGTCCTCATGGTTCAGAGGGCGAGAAGGAATGTTTGCTATCCATGGAGAGAATATCAGATTCATCCCCGTAGTCCTCGCACACCTCGGACCTCAACAAGGAGGCACTACCTCGGAGTGTCAGGGTAGCCACGGGGATATAACAGGGAGAGTCGTGGCTTATTCCCCGCGGCACGCTTTGAGAGGGACACAATGACCTCCCCCACTCACCCTGGAGTTCAGTACAAGACCTAGTCTAAGCCGATTGATCGGGAGTGTGTTGTCTCCCGAGCAAGGGTATCGTGGCGTACAAGGGATGTTCCCCAAAATACGTTAAAAGTGTATCTCTAGGTGTAAAGTTGCAACGTAGTACAAGAGGAGCCAGTTGGACCATAACCGCAAGGACGCCCATTCCCTCCGACAATGGCCGCCGTGTACGGCAAGCACATGGGTGGGTGTTCAGTATAGCA
Organism: Acheta domesticus; assembly: GCA_031308135.1. Lineage (NCBI taxonomy): Eukaryota > Metazoa > Arthropoda > Insecta > Orthoptera > Gryllidae > Acheta > Acheta domesticus. The sequence continues at coordinate 147,507,797 of JAHLJT010008446.1, read as the reverse complement.
GCGGGGGAGAGTGAAATAGAAGGGGGAGAAGAAAAGAGACAGGATGGTATAAAAGAACGATAATGAATGATGGGGAATAGAAAGATGACTGGTGAAAAAAAGAACACTTGAGAGCCTTCCTGCATCCCCCCTTCAGGACGGGGGGAATCGACCCACCTCGACGGGCTATGACTGTATTTCAGTATCATTTTATACTCACGTTGCATTTACTTTCGCCCCGTTGCTCAAAAGAAATCCGACAGTTTCCTCTTGCCCCATGTAAACTGCATGGAACAACGCTGTCCAACCTTCGGCGTCTGCGACATTTATGCCGAATTCCTAAAAAAACGTAATTTATTAGTTCATTCAGTACTTGTCTTTTAAATTTAGTCACTATGACTATCTTGGATGATAGCATCCTAGGCATTGATTTCAACGTATAAGCCTACATGCGGCGGCCAATAATAAAAGCCGCTTCCTGACAGTCTAAAAGTTGGTAACATTACCGACTGTAGGTCGTGATGGCAACGAAACTGGCGAACACTACATTCCATTTTGAGTTGTTAAATGTATTTAAATCCAAAAAGTAGTAGTCTCAACAATTTTGGGCTTCACGTTTACCAACGCTGTTGAGAGTTCTCTTCCCTATCTGATCCTTGCATTCTGTGGTGCCAATCTCGTGAGCATCTTGAAAGCGGTACCAGATGTAAACAGCAAGACGTCTATCAGCGTTGGCGAAATTCAAGTTACCAATAAATATTAGTTAAGAATAATGACGTAGATTTTATTCTCTTTAAACATTTTCAACGTGCACAAATACAGTTTTATTGCTAAAAAACAAATGCGTATTTTTATACCCTGTAATTTAGACAATTTGCTTCTAATTCCACTTCAGTTTTCAAAAATAAATGTAATTTGTCACTTTCTTTAATTTTGAGCAAAATACATCCCAATCCTCTAGAGTATGTTGTACTTAATTGTTTTTTGGTTTTGAAATATTTAAATTTGCTAGCTTCTTACCACACTGATTTCGAATTGTAATGGATGTCCGACTTACGCACAAACTAAATGTATACTATATAAACTCGAAAAATTGTGAGATAGTAGCGAAAATATTTAATTAGGTAGTTTCGAAGAGAAATCGACTGCCCGAACACGAACAGTCGTATTAATGATTTAAGCCTGACAAGTAATTGGTAGTCGATGGAACAGACCAGGTATTGTTTTGATAAGTCTGCAAGAACTGTAATGATCGATATTGCAGGTCCTGCAGATGAAAATTTACTGTCCCCCGTTGCTGAGAAAAACGAAAATAACACACGCTTGCTGGTAATATGAAGAATATGTACACATTGCAGGGTATATACCTCTGAAATTATCAGCAAAATGTGTAGTCACAAAGGAACGGAAGTAAGCCGGTGTTATCCGCCTGAATATGCTACAGTGCTTTAAAACGCATCTCGTTTCTCATTTGACGTGTTTTTACTGAACCGTTCTAATTTGCGCAGAAATCAAACTTCCGTTGATATCCTTGTGGCTTTCGGAGGTCGAATGCTGCATCACACTGCCAGTCAGTCGTTGACGTTGATAATATGACTATCTTCCTCACCGACACAGTGAACTCCATGAATCTACAACTCGACCGACGCATGCGCATAATATTAATGTTCGCCGTAAGTTCTGATATCATCATTACTACTACATTAATTGCCTCGTGAGTGCTGCAGAAGCTGTAGCTCCGAGCGCTGGCCAAGTTTGAACTTTCCGCCACCAATGGCAGGAATGAAGTTGTTATACTCACTTCCGCGGTAACGTTAATACCAACATTTTTGAATTCAGAAATCCAATGTGCTTGAAAAAATCCAATGTGCGGTTTTCTTTTTTTGAACAAAAGTCTATATTATACTTTGCCGAACTCTATTTTCTTAATGGGCGGCAAGTTACACTACAATGGCGTCTCGAGATATAATCTCTCAATTCTTAAAAAGACCTGGCACTGAGTTTGGGAAGTGTATCCCTTGATTTGATATACTTTCCCCCATACCACACGTGGTGGCACATGGCAATTGAAGAAAGAGATGTATGCTCTTCATGATCTATTTTTATGTAATACTCTATATGCTGTTTTCATCGCTTTCTCTCTGTACCTCTTGTATTCAATTAAGTTATCCTCGGTTAGACCGCATTTCAGACTTACCAGCGCTTTCTTACAGGCCCTGATCGCCCTTGAGCAGTTCGAGTTACACCACGGAACAAAGGGGTGTCACTGTTTACCGCTGGAGATTGCAATATCCGCAGCTTTTAGTATAGCACTGTTAAAATGTCCTGCCATTTCGTCTACGTCCTCAAAGTCGCCCTCTGAAAGATTGACATTCGCTTGAAATTTTAGCCAGTAAGCAATTTTAGTCCGTAGCCACGATCAAATCCATCAATGTAGATGATACTTGGGTAATAGTCGCTGCCATACAGGTCGTCTAGAACGGACCATTGCCGGACGGTTTCAAGTGGAGGGCTGCATAAACCTATATCAATACATGTGCTCGAGCTTGTGTCTATGACTAAATGGGTTGGTTTACCTGAATGAAGAATAAACAAGTTTGAGGTGTCTATTACCGATCCCAGTACGTCGCCCCTCGGACAAGTGCGGGAAGAGCGCCAAAAAGGACTGCGGGCGTTTACATCCACGACTATCAAAAACGGCGAGGGTGGTTGGTGTATCAATCCCAAAACTTCATCGGCGGAAACACTGTCCTAGAGGGACGTGAATGTTATACAGATTGTGAAAGTGGTATGGGAGGTACACCTGCACACACTGTTTAAAGGTCGGTCTGAAGAAATACCTCTGCAGACAGCAGCGGATCATGAATTAATATAGCAACTCGCATGCAATGCGCACGGAGGCCATCATCAATATCAAACCTATAAGGAGAAAACCGCCAAGAGGTAGAAGACGTGGTGGAATGAGGCGCACTTCTGGTAAAGAAATTATCAGAGGATTGTAAGGGGACAACAATAATTTTAGATCGTCCCGTCGCAAGCAGAAACCATTCCTATTCCATGGCAGGAGAGCTATGATGGTATCAGGTTACGTCTTTTCCTGTGTTGAGTCCCAAATGGGCGAGTTTTCTCCTCAACGAGAATTTCCTCCGAAGCAGAATCCTCCTGGGCACTGCAGGGGGACTAATTGCTCGCTTAGAGCGAGTATCCGAAGGTAAAAATGGTCGGGGCTTTGATGATGAGAATTTAGTAATGGGGTCTGAGGCAGATATCAGACTGACATCGCCGTCCATTGAGAGATGCTTACATCAAGATGATTTGGCCGACTGCGGCGTCTGTCTTATATTTAGATGGGGTCAGGTTACTTAAATGTAGTTGGGATGATCTCTCTTCCGCCTTGCAGGAGGAAGGTGCCCAAAGGGAGGTCAACTGGGGACACTTCACACGAAACGTTTGCACTTGGGGCTCGATCCTTTTTGCCGCTCGCTGTTGCCTTCTAGGTCTTTGCTTTCAGGGAGCTAGAAAAGAGCCAAGAAAGATCAACAGAGTTCCTTGCCAGGTACCGACGCTTTTCCTCAGGGAAGGTTACTTTCTCAGCGACTCTTCTTCGGGCTCTCGATCCTTCAGCAAGTTACGGCACTAATTGGAGTTGGAGGGATGCTCACCTTCATAGTTAATCAATGCGGGGTTCTGCTTTCTGCATCGATTTTCCGCATATCGGGCTTTCTGCCATACACCGTTGCTGTGTATTGACGAACTTTTGGCCTTATAATAGGGGGTTAGGCACATATGGCCACACTCTGAGGTTATAAAAGCCTTAAGAAATCTCTTCCGGAAGAGATGGAAGATCGAATGTCAGAATCAGCGTAGAAGTGGAGATTTCTCGCCAATGCTCTTTCCTCTTGATCCAGTAAACGTCAATCACACCTTGGCTCTTCAAAAATTATACTAATTCTTCCTCATTGTGTAGCAAGATCTTTATGGTTGACCACTCCCTTGCAAAGGTGGTGTTGGGTGAGTGGTCACTTCCAGCTGGTGGTCGGGAATGTCCTTGAGCTTTAGAATCTTTCCGATCTGCTCACCGGTGCAAGCTTCAAAAACGGTATGATCCCTTTGGCGCACTACCGCTTGGAGCTTTTCATACTCTTCATCTTTAGCCGCGCACTAATATTTTGTAAGATTTACCTTTCTCTGTGCATGCCATCAGGAGGAAACGATAGCCATCTTCCTTCTTTTAAAAATCTATTTAAATCAGTGTTTCATTCTGGACATCTTTACTATGTGGAAGAGGGCAAGGGCGGTAATTTAGTATCCATACGATGGTAATTCATCTCCGAGCTCCCCACCTACCATAGTGTCCAACATGGCGACACTGGGGTGCCAGGGCTGACACGGAAATATATTGGGGGATGCCACAGCGTATCCCCGCCGTGGATCCCCACGCTCATCCTGGAGTTCGGTACAAGATGTAGTCCGAGCAGATTGATCAGGAGTGTGTAAGCTTCCGACCTCCTGTCTCGATTGATTGATTGATTGAATAGGGTTTAAAGGGCGCTTCGACTGCTGTGGTCATTGGCGCCCATGCCAGAGTATTTGGAGAAAAGAATATTCAGTGTTGCATATGTAACTTACTCACTGTTTAAAAGCATGTACATGGGCTAAAAAGGAGGCTCGAATTCTGCATCAAGTATACATGTAGAAATGGCAGAAGGAAAATAGAAAAAGGGCGCGTAAAATTTATCTTAAAACGTAAAATTGGCTGTAAAGGGGCCAAAAAACAACATAAAACATTGTTCTTTCAAATAAAATTATATATTCTGCTTTCTCTCAAAAAACAAAAAAGTTTTGAGAGCGCAGAATCGTCATCCCCGAGCACCACTTGTAGCGAGTTGCCCAGGTCATGTCTTCGTCGACTGCCAACAAATTTCCTACAGTACAGCAGGACGTGTTCCACGGAAAGAACAGTCTGGCACGAGTCACAGATGGGGGAGTTTCATTTCGAAGAATGAAACCATGAGAGAAATGGCAGTGTCCGATACGAAGACGGGTTAAAATCACTTCCTCGCGTCTACAGGACCGTGATGAGGAGCGCCAGGGATACACAGAATTCTTTATCGCACTTAGTTTGAAAGTGCTATTGTGCCACTCTGTTTGCCACGCTCTAAGCACGGATCGTTTCAAGAAAGCCTGAACATCGGATAATGGCACAGAAGGGATGTCGATACGAGTTTTACGAGTCGCTGATTTCGCCGCCTGGTCGGCCAGTTCGTTCCCTCTGATACTCACGTGGCCTGGGACCCAACTAAGTACCAGGTCATAGCGGCGGGACAGAAGACGATGAATCAGGCTTTGAACGGATAAGGTCAGGTAGTCTGACGAAGGACGGGAGACGGCTTGAAGAGAGCTGAGAGAATCGGAACAGATAACTACTCGCCGCAACGTCGCTGATTCAATGTATTTTAGGGCCTCAAAGATGGCATACATTTCGGCAGTGAAAATACTGCATTTGGAGTGAAGCCGAAATGATTTGGTGGCCCTGATACAGTAAAAACCACATGCCACCGCGTCGCTGCACGATGAACCATCCGTGTATAAGAATAAATGATCCGGATAGGATTCTCTCATATCCAGAAACTGCTTCTGGTAAACCAGAGGACTAGTAGTTTGTTTGGGTAAATGGGAGAGTCTGAAGTCAATACTGGGAAGGAGGAGTTTCCAAGGGGGGATCCGGTCACTTGTGGGTCTCACAGGGGTGGGAAGTTCTACATTTAATTCCCGGAGAAGATTTCGTAATCTAATACCTGGGGGATGGGGTAACGAAGTTCGAAGATTGTACGAGGACTCATACTTTGGGTGGATGATTATACGACGACAAGGGTGGTCAACCAGTCCCGACACTTTAGCCCCATAAGAGGCTAATAAATATCTCGCCTTCGGCTCAGAGATGGTTCTCCAGCTTCGGCCAAGAGGCATTCGATGCGACTCGTGCGGTAGGCGCCTGTACTAATTCTTATACCGGCGTTGTGAATGGTATTTAATGGCCGGAGGGTTGATGGTGACGCTGACCCATATACAATACATCCATAATCCAAAATAGAGCGGATGAGGGTTCTATACAAACGCAAGAGACACACACGGTCAGCTCCCCAAGAGCTGCCTGTAAGGGTGCGGAGGAGGTTCAGAGGTGAGACACATCGGCTCTTCAGTTTACGTATATGATTTCGCCAAGTTAGGCTCTTATCGAAAGTAAGCCCAAGGAAAGTTGCAGAGTCCACAAAAGGTAGAAGATGGCTTCCAAGAAAAAGATCGGGGTGGTTATGAAGATGATAAATCCTGCAGAAGTGCATACAGCTAGTTTTTGATGCGGAGAATTTAAAACCTGTCGCATCAGTCCATTCCTGCAATTTGTTGAGGACAAGTTGTAATTGTCTCTCTATCACTTGAATACTCTTGGAAGAGCAGAAAATGGCAAAGTCGTCAACGAAAAGCGATGCTTTCACCGGCTCTCGGATTATCGACGCTATACTATTGATAGCGATGGCAAACAGAGTGACACTCAGAATTGAGCCCTGAGGGACCCCGTTTTCTAAATGGTGGCTGGAGGATAACCTGTCACCAAGGCGAACGCGGAAGTATCTTGAGGAAAGAAAGGCTACTAAAAAAAGGGGAGCCGGCCCCTAAGACCCCAAGAATGGATGGTGCGAAGAATGCCGTACCTCCAGGTAGTATCATAAGCTTTCTCTATATCAAAGAAAATTGCTACCAGGTGTTGACGTAGCACGAAAGCAGTGGAGATCTGTGTGGTAAGGGTGACAAGGTGGTCCATGGTTGACCTGTTCTTCCTGAAACCACATTGGATGGGGGTAAGTAGGTTTCTCTGCTCCAGGTGCCAGACCAAACGCGTATTCACCATTCGCTCCAGAAGTTTGCATATACAGCTTGTGAGCGAGATTGGACGGTAGGTTGACGGCTTTGTCCTGTCCTTTCCTTCTTTAGGAATAGGAATAATAATCGCTTCGCGCCAGGTTCTAGGGAAGGTATGTTCCATCCAAATCTTGTTGAAGATACGGAGGAGAAAGATACGTGCCTCTTCCGGCAGGTGTTTTAACATTTGGTTGTGTATCTGGTCTGGTCCTGGAGCAGAATCTTTCCCACGGGTGAGCGCACAGGAAAATTCATCCATGGAGAAAGGGGCGTTATAATCTTCCTCCAGGCAGGTAGAGAAGTCCAATCTGCATTTCTCCATTCTACTCTTAGTTTTCAAGAAGCTAGGGGAGTAGTGTAAGGAACTGGAGGAATTTTCATAATGACAGGCCAATTCCTCAACTACTTTTTCTGGAGAAGTAATAAGATTTCCATTAATAAGAAGTCCTGGGACAGATGATGGGGAAAATCTTCCTCCGATCTGTCGGATCTTTCGCCATACTACTTTAGGCGGGGTATGGCAAGAAAGAGAAGAGATAAAGGCTCTCCAGGAAGCGGTCTTACTTTCCCGTATTACTAATCTGGCTCTGGCCCGCTTTCTTTGAAATCGATCAGGTTTGATGCGGTGGGGAACCTATTGAGCCTAGCGAGAGCTTGCTTTCGGTCTCGCACCGCGGTGGCACAGTCAGCATTCCACCAAGGCACAGGGACGCGTCGTGGCCGACACGTAGACTTCGGGATTGCAATGGTGGCTGCGCGAAGAACGGCGTCGGTGAATTGGACCACCAAGGTATCGATATTATTTGAGAAGTGGTCTGGCATTATAATTTTCTCGCTGAATGTATCCCAGTCGGCTCGATGGAATAGCCAGCGAGGAGGGTAGATGACGTCTAAATCAGGGACATTAAAGTGGACCAAAGTGGGAAAATGGTCACTCCCATGTAGATCATCGAGTACGGTCCAGTCTACCATGGTAGATAGGGATGGACTGCAGAGTGCCAGATCGATTGACGAGAAGGTGTTTGACGCCATGGAGAAATGAGTGTGATTCCCGGAGTTCAGAAGAATTAAGTTTTGCTGGTCGATAATATTTTCGAGGAGAGAACCTCTCGGGCAGGTCCTCGTGCCACCCCAGAGGGGATTGTGGGCATTAAAATCCCCCGCAATAAAAAAAGGGGCGGGCAACTGAGAAAAAACATCTTCGAGTTCCTCTTGTGACACGACTTGGCCAGGGGGAATGTATATACTACACACCGTAAAAGAGAACGATGGTAGGTGTACCCGTACGCAAACTGTTTGGAGGTCGGTTCGAACGTTGTGTTCCTCCGAGAACAGGGAGTCGCGGATGAGTACCGCAACGCCGCCGTGAGCACGAAGTCCGTCGTCTTGATCAAACCGATAGATGTTAAATCCGCGAAGAGACAGGGGATGATGAGGGAGAAGATGAGTTTCCTGAAGACAGACTATAAATGGTTTGTGGCGAGAAATTATTAATCTTAATTCTTCTGAGTGAGCACGAAGACCATTCAAGTTCCATGAGAGAGCCATTATGAGAAATTATTTCTTTGGTTGCTTTTTTTTCTTTCTCACCTTCTGAATGGTTGTAGAGGAACTCTCGTGGGGATCCTCATCAACAGCAGAGTCATCCTGACTGCTGCTGGATATGGTCGGGGGGTTTTCCCGACTTTTGGCCACGGGTGACCGAGATCTATAGGGGCTGGAGGATCGTCCGATGTGATTCTGAGAGACAGAAAGAGGTGGACGGGATTTGGATGACGTATTTTTCCTGGGAGGCGGTGTCTGTTTAAGATCGATTTCAGTAGAAGTCTCAGTGGTCGATTTCTGGTGGTGTTTTTGCACAGGTTTTTTGTACTTTGTGGGAATTATAATTTTCCCACCTTGGATACATGCCGAATCTTCGGGAAGTCTGTCGGCGACACCTGACAATTAAAGTGCGAAACTACCGCTGGGGTACAGTGAGTTTGACAACTCGCTGTTACCCCCGGGGACTTAGGTTTTGCAGCACTGGAAAAGGATCGAGATAGGTCCACTGGATTCCTGATTTGGAACCTACGCTTCGCCTCAGGGAAGGAAACCTTTTCGGTTACCCTTATTTTTTGGATTTCCCTTTCCCGGAGAAACGTGGGGCACTGGTTGTCGTTGGCTGGGTGATCGCCTTCGCAATTCACACAATGCGGTGGTTTGTCGCAGGGTTGTGGGTCGTGAACTGACGATCCACACTTCCCGCAAACCGCGTTAACGGACATACATCGCTGTTGGGTATGCCCAAACCTTTGACACTTAAAGCAGCGCAAAGGGTTCGGCACATACTGCCGCACACGGAGGTTGTAGAAAGCGGTAACGATCCTTTCCGGGAGGGATGGTCGGTCAAAAGTAAGGATCAGGGTAGAAGTAGGGATCACTTTCCCCCTGCTCCTTCCTTCCGATCCTGTACACCTCAGTCACGCCATGGGTCTTAAAAAAGTTTAGAAGATCTTCCTCCGTTTCAGTAGCAAAGTCCTCGTGGCTGACTACGCCTTTGCTCAGGTTCAAGGTGGGATGAACCGTGACTACTACCTGGAGGCCGGCAATCTGCTTCGTATTTTGAATTTTTACAATCTGCTCGTCGGTACGCGCTTCAAAAAGAATGGTTCCATTCCTTTGTCGCACGACCGCTTGGAGCTTCCCGTAGGCTTCTTCGATAGCTCGCGCCAGACGGACAGCACTCACAGTTTTGAAAGTCTTACCTTCCTCGACACATGCCATGAGGAGGAAACGAGGCTTCTTGGGTCGATCTTCTTCTCTAGAAAAGAAACTATTCAAATCAATAGTTCTTTCTGCAAATCTCCTCTTCCTTGCGGAAGAGGGCGGGGGGAAAGGTGAAGTATCCATGTAGATGGAATAGGTTCATCCTCGTGGTCCCCACCCACCACGGAGCCCAACAAGGGGACACTCCATCGGAGTGCCAGGGTTGCCACGAGGATATAGTGGGGGAATAACACAGCGCTGCACCGCCGTGGATTCCCCCGCTCACCCTGGAGTTCAGTACAAGACCTAGTCCGAGCCGATTGATCGGGAGTGGGTTAGCTCCCGACCGCCCGTCTAGAAGAGTCCGGGGCCAAAGCGAGTGTGTTGGAACCTACAGGGAATGTTCCCCAAAATACGTAATCAACGTACTCCTTAGTGCAAGGCGAACAGTAGCACTAGGACTAGATAGGGAAACAAACAGGTCCCTCAACTGCCAGGACACACATTCCCTCCGACACGGGTCGCCATGCACGGCAAACACATGGGTGGGCGTTCAGCATACAGAGAAGGCCAGTGAGGAAGAAAAAGGAGTGAAAAGAACGTACATGACATGAAATGAGAAGCAAGAAGATGAAAAAAAAATGGAGAAAGGAACACTTGAGAGCCTTCTCTGCATCCCCCCGTCAGGACGTGGACCAACCCACCTCGACGGGTCCTGTCTCGAAGAGGCCGGGGTCAAAGGAAGTGCATTGCGACCTTCAAGATGCAGAGACCTCACCACAGTCACCAGGGCCAACCAGTGATCGCACAGCGAACGTAGCAAGAACGGGTCTACCAACAGAAATCCAGCGTCAAGGCGACAGTCGGAAACGCATACACAATCCCTCAACCCATTCCCATCGACATGGGTCGCCATGCACGGCAAACACAAGGGTAGGCGTTCAGTATGCAGAAAAGACCAGTTAGGAAGAAAGAGTCAAAAATAACGTAGGAGACAAGAAGATGAAAATGGAGAAAGGATCACATGAGAGCCTTCTCTGTATTCCCTGATCAGGAGGTAGACTGACCCACCTCGAAAAGCCACAAACTGACAGTTTGCCGTGAATCGATTTTTCGGCATCAAAGACTCACAAAATATATTTTAACTACGAAATGTGATAGAGGACATAATTTACTATATATTGTGACGTCGTCGTGAGATGAGGAAGAACACAGACACGGAGTTTCTATACATTTTTATTTACAGTCGTTTACTGTACAGTATTTACACTCGTATGGAACATTTTACGTTGCACTTCGCAACACTCCTATTTCTGAGGCAAGCCGCCTCAGTCTCACCCACGAGAACCCCAGCTCGCTAACACTAGCGCCGTCCCTGGCCTCCTGTCCCATGGCGAAAGCCACGCCTCGCAAGACGCTGCTCGCGATTAACTCCTTCACGAATGACAATGTGCATCCGCAGCTCGATTCGGCTCCAACTCGAATGCCAGGCAGTTTTCCCTACTCTCGTCTCTTGCGAGGCATCACGTGACCAACCAACCACGCTGAAGGGGTCATCTCATTACTGAGTTTTTGGCCTGCTGCGAATTGGGGCCTGCCGCCATCTGCAGGCAGAGTTCTGTCGTCACACATCATTCCTTGACATGCTCCCGGCTCGCACCCTCCGAGAGATCCTCTGAGGTCCGACTGCCACCAGCCCGGCGCCAGAGGACTAACCCTCCTCCCTGCATGACTTGTGTGGCCCGTTGAGCCCAGTGCTATGACGTTACAATATTGAATAAGATTTATCTCCTTGTACGTTACGAGGGCCTGGCAATAAGAGTTTTTGGCGTACGAAGAGTCGTCTGTTGCCAGTTGAACGGAAAGGATACCATAGAGGTTCCTACGGATGTAAGGAAGTCTTGCTAGTAAAGAAAGTCATCGTGATGTAAGGAAATGAAAATGTAATGTGAGCTTGGCTTGGATTTACTACCAGAAGACATTTGACAGTGAACCTCACGATTGGATTTTGGAGATCAAATGATTTCATCCTACACTTATTTAGTTTTGCAAGGCTAGTATGAAGTAGTCCCCGACTAGATGACTTGGTGTTTAGCGTGCTCGCTTACTACGGCGCAACCCAAGGTTCGATTCCCGCCCGGGTAAATTATAAATGTGCGTTTTCCTTACAACTTACATTACAAATGTCTCAGTATCTATTGCTGTGTGACGATGAGAAAGCCCACCCTAAATTTATAAAGACCAGAATATAGGGTGAAGCTATGTCTTCGTGCTAACCACACGAACCCCTTATCCCAGGGCTGAGAGGCGGGGTCACCGCTAGTCGGCCAAGGCCCGTATCGGGCTGTCGAGCCATAGGACAGGACTGTGGACAGGACAGCCATAGGACAGGTCGTGGAGTACCAGGTTACCAATATACAGCGGAAGTCGTAGAAGGAAGAAGTATTTAGACTTACAGGGGAATTTTTCAAGGCGATTCGCTGTCCCCTCTGCAGTTTTGCATTCGTTTGATTCCACTATCGAGACAGTTGTCGCACACTGGCTTTGGTTATAACCTCATGGTGATGAAAGACCATTACGGCGGCGATGGTGTAGCGGTTAGCGTAGCGGATTGCTATACCCAAGTTCGCGGGTTCAAACTCGATCGAAGCCATGGATTTTTTTAGGGGGCGAAAAAATCCTTCGTACGCCTTCCTTCGGAGGGGAAGTAAAGCCGGCTGTCCCACGTTAGGAGATTAACTTACATGTAAAAGATACTCAAGCCTAAATGAAGCCTCTGAGCAAAATTCAAATCACCGGTTTCGTCGGCTCAGTATTACCTTTTTTCCGCTAGTTGGTGAAAGGAGTATAGCAAAATTTGCGTGGTCAGATAGAAGAGCAGACCTCAAGGCCTAAGTCTCGCCACGTAAAATAAGGCAATTCAATTCAGACCAGTATAAAATTTGTTTTCCATTTATGATCTTAAAGTTTTTGCTAAGAATGAAGTGATTCTGTCACAAATGCAGTGTGTCATCAATGATTTTATCAAGGACATCTACATGAAATTTGTTCTTGACAAATGCGCCAAACCTCAATTAAAAAAGAGGAAAAGTGACGTCAGAGAGCACTGATGTTTATATTCACACTATGATTAAGGATCTTGAGTCAGGTAAAAGTTACAAATATCTGGGCATTGAAGAATGTGAGACCATCTCGAACGATACAATAAAAGAGAGAATTCCCAGAGAGCGTTACAGAAGCGCGAGATTTGTCCTGGAGTCCGTTCTGAACTCCTGGAATAAAATATCTGCAATTGGTAGTTTGATGGTGCCTGTAGCCGAGTACAGTTTTGGACTAGTGGACTGGACTGAGCACGAAATTCGAATGGTGGATAGAAAAACCAGAAAACTGTCATCAAGATAGTCATCACTTATGAGGCAGGCCATTAAATCTGAACGAAGAATGGGAAACTTTATGCGTAGCAAGAAGAATCCGAAGAAAACTATGCAAGATACAGAATAATACAACGACTGAACTTTTGATGCTAGGTAAAATGAAATGTGAGAAACAAACAATGTTAAATCGCTGAGAAACAAACTACTTTTAGATATTGATCTAAAGAGAATGGACAAAGTGAAGATCAATTAAGATCAATCGTTTATGTGACTTAAAAGGAGAAGGATGAAGCCAGAATCGGAAGCAGTTCTAATAGCTGCCCAAGATCAGGCGTTAAGAACACATTATTATAAAGCGTTTTTCAAACTTTTCCATGATGCAGAGGCGTGTCTACGGTATGACAGACATGGTATATGACACGGGTGACATTCATAAGGGGCGCTATTTAGAGTATACCCGCTAAAACAAACAACACCCACCCTAATTTGTAGTATCCTGACGGACGCAAATTCTATGATGCCATGGGCGCCTGAAATCCTAGGTACGCCTTTGCTACGATGATATATGCTATATCTGCCAGCAACTAGTGGAAACCATTGATCATATTGTCTCAGTTTGTCCAATTCAAGTGAAGACCGAATACCTGAAAAGACACGATAGGGTGTGTACTAGTCGCGCGACTTTTCTTTACGTCTGAGCTCCCTAGATCACAATCATCACGGCTCGGCACGGACTGCTCAAGACCTTGGTCTCACACGGAATGCCACGACATGATTATCAGGGCTGCCTACCGTTGCTTCCAAATGAATTCGGTTCTCGTGTTTTCGCTGTTCCTTATCGTGCCCTGTGTTTTGGTTTGCTGTTTTATACCACGTAAAGAAACCAGATGAATACTGGAAAAAGACCGGATAATGAAAATCGCAGTGGATGACATAAATACAACTGAGTATCCAAGGGATTATTCCAATTATTCAGAAGAAGATGACAATTCAGATACGTAAACTAATAACAAATCTCATTGATAAGCAGGTTTAACACTCATTACTTTCACTTGTGGTTGCTATTAATTACTAGACGATTCGTTCTAATTTATTGTCTATAATGTCCTGTTATATTGAGAACTAAAGGGGTACGTACACTAATACTATAATAATAATAATATAATTATTACTACTATTATATAAATATAATAGTAGTAATAATGTTACAGTTGGCAACACTCGCCTCTTCTCCCCGCGCCCCGCGCTGCGAGACAAGAAATGTCGCGCGACTAGTAGTTATCCTCAAATGGCAGATACATGAAGGCCTCAAAGTTACGAACTCATGCTTTACGTGGTACGAAAACTCACCAAACTGCTGACGTCTGTTGGACTGTGTACAATATTGCCAACAAATTCAAACTGACCGCACTATAGCGGTAAACAAACCATATATTGCTATCCTGGATTTGGAGGGGGAAAATGTGACTACTTTTAGATATTGCTGTGCTATGCGATTAAAATGTAACCAAGAGGCAGAGAAACATCTTAAATACAAGAGTTTGGAAATCGAGATCAGCCGAATGTGGGGTGTCAAAACACAGTTCGTCTCGATAGTTATGAGAGCTCTGGGATTTGTTCCGCAAATTTGTGTAAGATGTTGGCTGAATTCGCGGGTTGAAAGCGGCTTGCAGCAGTAAAAATGCTGCTGAAAAAATCACAATGTTTTTCCATAAAATAACTTTCATACTGTTTAAGGGCAAACAAATAAAATACTCTCGTATAACAGTACAACAATTTAATTTTTTAACGAAATCTTCGCGAATGCTATGCTATAACAATATATACACAGTCGGATACACAGTCCAAGAGTTCTTACACACCAAGACTATAATAAAAATTTCTGTTCCGTAATGCAAGATGTGAACAACAATATTTAATAGTCTCTTGCTTGGAACAGTGATGTCGCATTACGTCAGCTGTGTCGTGAAGAATGACGAAGTAAGCACGTGAATTCAGTGTACGCGCAGTATGAGAATAGGCGGAATAACAATGAAAAATTTGCTTTTGCAGTCAAAACCGAACTCTTTCATTGTTTTTGGATTTTCCTTGAGGTCAAGAGTACCTAACAAAACCATGGACATTTCTCAGAAGGTCGGAGGATCATGATTTTCTTTCAATTTCTGCGCGCATTGAATTAGTAATGCAGTGTAATAACAATCATAATATTGAAGGTAATAAACACATTTTAATATTAATAATAAACAGAAGCAAATATGGGAGTCTGGAGATCATTTTTGTTTCACCACAGGGCGTATGGGAAGACCAGAAACTTGACAATCTACTGAATACAGAGTGAATTTTAGTAATACGAGTCATATTTTCAATAAACGTGTAACATTTAATATCATGAATGATTAAATGTATAAAGCAAACAATTTTCGAAGCATTACGGCCAGAGTCAGGTACATGATTAAGGTCATGAAAATAATTACTTAATTCATTTCTAGAAATAATAGAAATGTTTGTGATCTGATTATTATATTACATATAAAAACAAGTTTTCAATTTGTAACAAATTAGAATGATTTTAACGATGTAATGTGTAGGCCTAATCATTTGGAATATATTCCAAATATGTAAAAATTGTCTTAGTCCTTGGAAAGCTCCACAATTGTATTCACTTGTTAGTTATTAGAGTGCATGCTAATACCAATTTTTTTATGCCTCAAGAAATGTAGAAATATTTTAGCATTTTAAGAGGGTACAATATATGTAACTGAAGTACTATATCAGACCTATATGCATTTTAATACTATTAAGAATCTTAACAAAAATGAAAAAGAAAAAGAAAGAAGAAATGAAAAAAGTAAAATAAGAAAAGAAAAATGAAAAAAAAATAGAAAAAAGAAATGGAAAAAGGAAAATATGCTTATTTCAATTAGTTTGAATATTTTTCAGAAGGTATGCCAATAAGATCATTAATGCCATAACACACAAAAAATACTAAAAAGGAATATAGAAACATATAAAAATAAATTAACAATAAGAATTGAATCAGTATCACTTCAAAGTCATTACTTAAATATTATCAATTTAGATGAATAAAATGCATACACATTTTTAAAACGTTTAATAATTTTCAAGAGATTTGTTCAAGCCTAATACTAGTAGTCATCGAATTTTAGTGTAGTCATCGAATTTTCATCAAATTTACCAGGTTTTTCAACAGTTTCAAACACAATCTTAGTGTAAATAAATGTCTTCATCAATAATAAAAAGCACTAAAGACAAGAAATTTACTTCTGATGTAAGTCACTGAAATTAACAGTGATATTAAATTAATATTGCTAATATAACTACTCTACACTTTCTGTTAGGCAGTAAGTTTATCTATTTAATAACAAAACAAACTCACAATGCAGTTCATGTGTTGAAGTAGAAGTTTAGCAACATCAATGGCACCCAGCGAGAGAAGCAATCATTAATGGTGTGAGTCCTTTGATGCCAGGGAAATTAGGACCAGCTCCGCACCTCAACAAGAGGTCGATGACTCGTAAATGACGACTGGAGCACGCGTACATTAACGGACTCCATCCCTCCGAGTTAAGGTTGTCGAGAGCGCCACTGAAAATACTCATATGCCAAAAATATGGACAAAAATATTAAATATCTAAACATTTCAAAATACAAACCATTGAATGAATGAATCCACACTATCGTAGGCACCGAGGTACGCAGCCACAGTGGATATTAAACATTTTTCAGGGCCAGTCTTCTTCACATATACACAACTTGCAAACTACCCACTATTTTCCTCGAACACTAGTTCTAAAATAATGCATTTCTTAACGGTAAAATGTAAATAATCATTTCGAACAAGTCCAAATCTTGTGGAATGTGACCAATTGCCGTAGAACCTTCCGAAATATAATTAAAAGAGTTCACTAACATGACTGGCCAGCAGCGAAAATCTCCATCTAACCGCTGGCTCGCCGCTCGTAACAGCAGTAAACTCGTAGCGCAAACCAAAGAATGTCCCCTTGTTCTGGCAGTGCTCATTGGGCTAAGCACTGTGCTAAAGTTTGGTTCTTCTGCGCATGACGTCACGGTCGCGAAACTTTTAAGGAGTTTTGTCATGAGAAATGCCCGGGTGAGTTTGTTGTTTGAGCAATTTTAACTGCTTTTTGTGAATTTTTGACCTGTCGGTAACATGTGTTAACATTAATTTAGACAACACATTTAGGTTTTGATAGATTGTCACTGAAAATAGCGGTGTTGTGGTGCGTGTTTAGCAGACCTGCACAGCATTTTGCACTTACACTGACCTCATGAGCTGCGTGCGGGAAACTCGGGGGCAAATGAGAAAATCGATGAAGGGTGGGGATGAGACCCAATCAGGATGCGCAGTTCGAACCACAGCGCGTAAATTGAAAGAGCAATCGGCAAGAACATGACGGTCATATACAGTTCAAGTAATATTGTCTTTTGTATTTTATTGCAAACGTTTGTTCTCGGTATATGACAGGGCGAAATATGAAACTACAAGGAATAATACATATTAGATTTCGACACCAAGTATTATAATTGCTTGTAGGGCTTATAATGTAATTCGCTTTGCTACCATGTAATCACAAATTTAGTGTTGTGCTAAACACAAAATTTTGATACTGAATTGTTTTTGTTTGATGATGACAGCAATTAAACTATTTTTTATTAACCTATGTTTAATTGAATGAGACGGTTCTCTTAAAGCAAAAACATATTGTTCTTAAAAAAGTCATGATTATTTTCTGTTCTAATTTCTGACAAGAGTGTTAGAGTCGTTTACGACTCGTATAAAAATATAAAGCCCTTTGCATTCTATTTAACCAATACCCAAGATTATCTTATGATTGTCCGTAACCTATCGTCACAGAAGTTTACTCGTTGATCTCTTTTATTCAGTTTCATAATGGGGGAAAATGGTTACAAATGTGCTATTAAACATTACCCTTCTTGGAATTGCCACATATTCTATTTTTATGTCAATCTTGATGTGAGAGATTGCTCTCAATGTTTTTGTTCATTTTTTCTATGATTTGGAGATTATAAAATTCCTGGTGAACAACCAATAATTAAATAGCAATTTTTGGTTAGATAGAATTAAATAATATTTTTTCTTATATATACGCATATATTTTAAAGCTATTAAATCGCAAAAAACCATCGTGAAATTTTATTTTTGGTTTTTCGGGGGTTGTTGTAGGACCCAAAGACATGACATATGTTTCTCTACGTGTATCGACCCACTGAACCTGAATCTGAAGCCAGAATTGCGCCATCACCATCCATTTTTTAAATCGCAGAAAAGCACAGTGAAATTGCTTTTTTTCTGTTTTCGGGGGTTGTTGTCAGACACAAAGACTTAACGCATGTTTCTCTACGTATGTCGACGCGCTGAATCCGAATCTGAAGCCAGAATTCGCCACTACCCCCCAGTTTTTTATTTAAACCACTGAAAAATCACCGTGAAATCGTATATTTTTGTTTTTGGGAGTTGTTGTCAGACACAAAGATTTGACACGTTGTACGTCGACGACTACGTACGTCGACACGCTACATTCGTATCTGAAGCCAGAATTCGCGCCACCATCCTAGAGCTTTTTTTTAAATCGCGAAAAATCGCCGTGAAATTGTAGATTATAAACTTCACGGTTGTTTTTGTGATGCGACCCCCGAAAATAAATATACAATTTCACAGTGTTTTTTGTGATTTAAAGAAACTGGAGGGTGGCTGCGCAATTCCAGCTTCGGATTTAACGCGTTGACGACAGAAACGTATGTCAAGTCTTCGGGTCTGTGCTTTTCTGCGATTTTAAAAAATGGAAAATATTCTTTGTGTGTGTGTGTGTGCTTGTGTTACTAATATATTTCAGAGGTTCACTATATCGTTATTAATATATTTCAGATGTTCAATATATATCAGAGGTTCACTATATCCGATGATGTCAAAATTAAATAGAATTTCTCCATGATAATTGATTTTATTAATATAGAGATACAGCAAAATACATTAACAGCGCGAAATGAAAATTCCACTACCTTTATTTACCCTTAAAGGTAAATAAATCAGTTATTCGCAATTGTCCGCTTTTTTTTTTTTTTTTTTAAACGTTTGTTACGTCTTTGCGCAACGCGCCTCGAAAGCCCTTCATTGGGCGTTGGGCGCGGAGTAATCCTCCATTAATTCATACATCGCTTCGTACATCTTTCGGTGAGTGAATCGGTGAGTGCGAAACCACGTAAGTCCAGATTTAATTAATTAATTTATTTATTTATGCATTTATTTATTTATGTATTTATTTATTTATTTATTTATTTATTTATTTAAATAAATAAATAAAATATTCCAGGAGTGAGAAAAAAACGTCATAACTCCTCCAAATTTTCAAATAATTAAACAATTTTCCCACGGTCATAATATGCTTTTGTGTTGTTGTCATGCCAAAATTTTATAGTTTTCATATAAATTGAGCTCAGAAAAATTGCAAATTTAATTCGAACTTACGCTGTTTTCTGCACTCAACTGGTTTTCAGAAAACGCTGAAATTTGGGAAAAGTTAACATACATTAAAAGTTTTTATTTATTCGTATTTATATAAAAAAATAAGTAATGGTTGCAAAATCATTATAAAACAGAAATTTTATAAAAAGTATAAAGCTCTTATAATAGATCATTTGAACCATTGTATCATGTCATTTGCACTGGTTGACCAGGTAAATAGTTCATCATAAAAAATCTACAATTTTCATTTATATGGCCAATCGTCTTCTTGATAACTTCAATTTTTTAAATTTTGAACGAAACGTTTCCTCATGGATAGGCATGACTTGAAGGAAAAGAATATCTACGTTCCGTGAAGTAGGTTTCAGCAGTTCATAGCTGTGATTATTCCTTTTTCTTTAGAGTTATAGTGGAACTCTTTATATCGAGTGGAAGTAAACTTGAATTTTGCTTCGTTTTGCATGATATTCCCTCGACATTCTCTAGCTAAAGGGTTTGTTCATAAAAGTAACGAAGTAGTAACGAAATCTTGATCAGGTTGAAAGAAATGAGTGCCATCGAACAGAGTAGTAATGAATATCTTGGTCAAAACGCCCCATTTCTTTTGAACTACTAATATGACTAATGTGGTTTTTGCACTCAACCCGCATCTTGCCTTCCTAAGCTAGTCTCATCGAAAAATTTCTATGAATTACGTGTCACTTTTGTGACTTGATGTGTATGAAAAGGAGTTGTAAATTGTCAAATTTATGTTGATATTTGCTTAAAAATATTTAGTTTTCGCATCGAATGCTCTACCATTTGTAATGTGTAGAGTTTTTTTTGCATGGTTATAGAATACTCTTCTCTAATCCTGACCCTATGAAATGCATTTATATAATGTCCAGGATATCAGGCTTTTTTTCCAATAAAAGTTTACAAAAAAATTGTATTATTTTTTATTCAGTTGTAGAAAAATGTTCATATTTCATATGTGAAGATCCCGTTCCTTTCACGGTCTCGACTGAGATATTTTGCCTTGACCTACGGTCTAGGCAAGGAATCTCAATCTCGACCGTCAAACAAACGGAAACTTTCCACAAGTAATATGAAAATAATTGTATTATTATATGCGTTTTGTACTAGGGTAAAATGATTACCTATAAAAAATGTTAACTGTTGCTAACTTTTTTGTTTAATGCATATTCTTAGTTTTAAACGCATATATTATCTATTTTACGTGCATATATTGCCAATTTTAAGTGCATGGTTGCATGCATATTTTTAACTTTTTTAGTGCATGAAGTTCCGAGGTCTAATTATATACCATTTAATATAATCTGATACTTAAAGAAATTTACTGCGTGTTGAAGAAAAGAAATTCGATGAAACGGTGTCGGAACTGTTATCTTACGACGAAAGATAATTCACGGGTGAGCAGTAACAATTTTCGTAATTATTTCGATGTCATTTGCATATATTCTAATTACTATATTAGTATTATTAGACAAGCGAATTCACATAGTTTTGACAAAACTGCGATGGAAACGGTGAGTTGCTCGCTTCTTGGTTGAATTGAATGTTTTCAAATAGTAGTTAAGATGTTAGAAGTGCAGAAAATGCATATTTCAATATTACGTGTAGCTGTTTCCAATAGCGCGAGAACGTACGTGCGTCACTAGTTGAGGATAGTAATCAAGTGTTAAATTATCAAGTAACAATAATTGGAACAATCCAGATTGTAGACTAGAAGCAAGAAGCGGCGGACGGGACGGAACGAAACGGAAGCCGATCGGGAGCTGCTCTCGCCGAAGGACGCCGCTGGACCGCAGAGCTAACGGGACCAGCAGCCCCGCGCGACGCGACGCGACGCGGCGCTGACGGGCGGTGGCGCGGAGCAGCGCCGGGGCGCACCAAGGCCGCAGCGCAGACGGCGAAGCGTGGCTCGGGGCCGCGCCGAACAGCCAAAACTGTTGCTATTGCTAAACTCAACTTCCCAACAAAAGAAAAACAAAATACATAAAGCATTATTTGGGGCCGTCCAGAAATGAACGTAACGCAAATTTCGAGTATTTTCAGTACTCCCCTTCCCCCTTGTATCGCACTTTCCTATGTCTATGCAACGCAGCGTAACGCTGCCTCAGTCCCCTTTTCCATTTAGCGTTACGTAATTTATGGATGACCCCTTTACACTTATGGGTCATTCCATATTAAATCAACACAGTCATTTTACATCACCATCTCAGATTCAGATGAAATTTGACACATAGGTAGTATGAATGAATAATAAGAAAACTATAAATTTTGAGTAAATTATTTCCACCCGTTTCTGAAATACAGCCATGTAAAATTTTGCAAAATTGGGTTCCCGAAAATTTTTAAATTGATGTAGAACCTCACCAAATTAAGATAGAGAGCTGGAACAGGTGTCATTTTGTAGCTTTCTTTATGACCTTTTATACGATATACAACGCAATAGGGGTTGCGTTCAAAAAGTGTTTCAAATTTGAATTTAAAATTTTGATTTTGAGTTTTTTCAAAATGCTCATCTTCAAAAAAATTGAAAAAAATTCTAAAATAATCCTTGTATATATCCAAACAGATGGTGCGAGTTTAAAAATGGGACTGCAATGGGTTCATATAGTAATCTTTATTTAAAATGCACAATATTTACTTACTCTAGATTTTACTCATTTAAAATGCATTTTATTTCAAATTATAAGAACTAATATATACAAATTATTAATTTAGGGTTTTTGTTGGCGAGTGTGTTCTGTTTTATTGTTATGATTATTATTATCATTATTATTATTATTATTATTATTATTATTCCACTACATCACGACTAAAGATGTTACGAGTCGGCTGAATATAAAATTTACTCCAGGTTGCAACCAGCTACCTAAGGTTCTGTTCCAAAGAAAGCGAATTTTTGCACTTCACAGTCTTGAATTACCTGGGAG
This sequence comes from Acheta domesticus, assembly GCA_031308135.1. Lineage (NCBI taxonomy): Eukaryota > Metazoa > Arthropoda > Insecta > Orthoptera > Gryllidae > Acheta > Acheta domesticus. Next base: position 147,485,307 of record JAHLJT010008446.1, on the reverse strand, counting down.
TTTAGATAAGTTCTTACTCAAATTTTGAGGAACAAATCCCAGAGCTCCGACAACTATCGTGACGACCTGTGCTTTTACTCCCCACATTCAGTTGATCTCGATTTCCAAACTCTTGTATTTAAGACGTTTCTCTGCCTCCATGGTAATGAAGTTTCGATCGCAAGGTACTGCACCACCGACAAGTAAACACGATTTTTTCTCTTATTCCCGGATAACTATATCCGGTTTGTTTGCCGCTATCGTGCGGTCAGTTTGAATTTGTTGGTCGTACAATATCGTACATTCCCCTTTTAAGCCACATAAATGATTGATCTTTATTGATCTACACCTTGTCCATTCTTTTTATATTGTCCATGGAGGGGTTTGTCCCTCCACGACTTCTTTAATTTTTTGTGTCTCACATTTCATGTTTAATAGCATCAGAACTTCAATGTCTGTGTTATTCGACGTGTCTTGCCTAGTGTTCTTCGCAATGCTTTTTGCTGCACTAACAATGCCTCTGTTTCTCATTCTACAGTCACTATTATAATAACTTCGGTCATAATAATAATAATAATTATTATTATTATTAATATTATTATTATTATTGTTAGACCGCGGAATTTCATGCAATTGCAAATTTTTACTGACTGCATATCGAAAGGAAATATATATAACTTTACATATCACCAAAAATAAAACAAATTTACCCTATTTTTATTTTGCATGTGTGCAATTTTTTAGTTTAAATGCGTATTTTAATGTATGCGGTTTATTTTAGTGCATTATTACAGATTTTTGTGGGGAAGTGGATCGAAGTCAGATCTTTTCGGGTTTTTCTCTTTTAACTTAGAAGTGGCTTTCTTCTGTCAACGCGGGAACGGCAATTGAACCTCCTTAGTACCCTTCGCACGGTTCCGGGATTTACTTTCTTGCCAATTACAATTCATAACTGTGGAGTAACTTTTGGTGTATTAATACGAGAGTCCTTCTTTATTATTTTCACAACAAGATACTCTTCTCGATCAGAAAGTCTTCGGACGTTCACCTCCGGGTTGCAGTTCATTCGCCTATTCATTGATGTACCATGAGATTATGTCACTCACTGTGCTTTTTTCATTAATGGCATTTTGCAAACGTTTGGGCATCATTATCCTTTGCATAATGGTAAATAACCAGCTGACGCTTCTCAAAGTTGGTGTTCATTCCTCAACGATTCTTTTCGCTTAAATGTTTAGGTTCCCACGTATCTGGTTCATCAACTGAAAGGTGACCTTGATTTGTTTTATTTTTGGTGATAGGTAAAGTTATATACATTTCCTTTCGATATGCACAGTCAGTAAAAATGTGCAATTGCATGGCATTCCGCGGTCTAATAATAATAATAATAATAATAATAATAATAATAATAATAATAATAATATCATCATCATCATCATAAGGAAACACAACACACTCGCCAACAAAAACACTAAATTAATAATTTATATATATATATATATATATATATATATATATATATATATATTAGGGCTTATAATTTGAAATAAAATGCATTTTAAATCAGTAAAATCTAGAGTAAGTAAATATTGTGCATTTTAAATAAAGATTACTATATGAATCCATTGCAGTCCCATTTTTAAACTCGCACCATCTGTTTGGATATATACAAGGATTATATTAGAATTTTTTTCAATTTTTTTGAAGATGAGCATTTTGAAAAAACTCAAAATCAAATTTTAAATTCAAATTTGAAAAACTTTTTGAACGCAACCCCTATTGCGTTGTATATCGTATAAAAGGTCATAAAGAAAGCTGCAAAATGACACATGTTCCAGCTCTCTATCTTAATTTGGTGAGGTTCTACATCAATTTAAAACTTTTCGGGAACCCAATTTTGCAAAATTTTACATGGCTGTATTTCAGAAACGGGTGGAAATATTTTACTCAAAATTTGTAGTTTTCTTACTCTCCATTCATACTACCTATGTGTCAAATTTCATCTGAATCTAAAATGGTGAGGTAAAATTTTAATTAAAACTGTGTTGATTTAATATGGAATGACCCTTATGCTCTGCGTTCCCATCGGCAGCTATGCACATGCGCAGTCGTGCGTGCAAGGACCGGCGAACTCACTGCAATGTTTTGCGACGCTATGAGTACTAATGTTTTGGAGTTTTAAGTTGTTAAAGAAAGTTCAGTTCTGATGAATAATTGGAAAACAACTTTCATTCTGATCGATGATATTGATATTTGTTCCTGTGTTCGACGTGACAAGACCATGAATTACTGAAGTTACGCCTGTTTCTCATTGCCATCCCTTTCAGTATCCTCCTTTTCCCCTTACTTACTCGACGCCGCGAACGACACCTTCCCCGAAGGCAACAGTTGAGATGGCTGCCGCACGAAAATATGTCCTTTAAATTTAAAATCACATGTCAAAAAGTCTAATTTTATTCTTAAATTACTATCAAAACGTTAACATATGATACATAATTGTATTCCTCTTTTTATGACTTATCCATTGCTAGAGAGAAAAATATTTGTGTAGTTCCATTTAAAAATCAAAGATAAATAAATTTCTTGAAAACTAAACATATTTCAAACAATATCGCTGCGGCATATTACTTGCCTCATAATTCCGCATTGTTGAGCGAAAACTGCATTTAGATACTGTGAACCGTTTAGAAGTTGTAGGGTGACCATTATGGTGGACTTGTATACAGTGTCCCACACTTGTAAACAGAGTGTCCCATCAACTATCTTATTATTTTTATAGTAATTTGAAAATAAAACTGGACATTCTGACACACGATTTTAAAGTAAACGGACAATATGTTCTGTAGCAGCCCTTGCAGCTATCGCCTTTGGGGAAGGTGTCCTTCGCGGCGCCGAGACTGTTATGAGGAGAGGGGAGACTGAGCGTTGTGGCAATGGGGGTAGTGGTGTAACTAAAGCAATCCATGATATTGTCGCGAACCACACCGTAACAAACATCAATATTAACGATGAGAATAAAATATTTTTTCTATTTATTCACCAGAATAAAACTTCTCTTCTGGTTGAAATTCCAAAGCATCGGTGTACAGTGTAGTGTCACAAATCACTGCAGTGTGATCGTCGGCCCTGGCACACACGATTTCAGATGCGCATTGCTGTTGATTGGCGACACAGAGCTTAGTAAATAATTTATGTACTTATTTTTATTCTGTTTTTCTATTCTTATCTACATCTTTTTTTATTTTTGTAAATTTAAATGAGAAGTTGAGTAACTGCAATATTAACAAAATATCTACCTTTCCATGATCTGATGAATTATGTGGAGGTATTGTAGTGAAAATCTGTAAACTTTCATTCCCTTTGCTTGTATTTGAAATGTATTTTAGTAGTAATAGCCATTAGACATCGATCTTGATAGTTGTTAAGTGTGAAAATAACCTTTGTTAGTATCTTTTTTTAGTACCAATTTCTTTACATCGTTCATTTTAATGATCGATACTTTGGAATTTCAACCAGAAGGGAAGTTTAATTCTGATGAATCAATGGAAAGATATTTCATTCTAATCGTTAGTATTTATGTTGGTTCTTGTGTCCTTCTAGTCAAGACCACAGATTGCTGAGATTGTGCCGCCACCCTCCCCCTTAGTCTCCCCTCTCCCCGCAACAGTCTCGGCGCTGCGATGCGAAGGCCACCCTCCCCGAAGACCACAGTTACAAGGGCTTTTTTCTAGGGTTTTATCCAGCCGACAGCCGGTTACCCTTTACGTCTCGATTGGACGCATATTCGACCATACAGTAGACACCAACACACGTGCGGGTTCCTCTGATCTTGGGTCAGCAGCAGCGAGGCTGCAGGGGCCGCCAGCATAACTACTTAGTAGCTAAAGCGAGAAGAAGGATTTCTCAGCTTAATTTAAAATCACATGTCAGAAACTATTATTTTTTTAGTCAAACTGCTATGGAAACATTAACAAATGATACTTAATTGTATTCCTCTTTTTATGATCTATCAATTAGACTAATAGTACGAAAAATAAATAGTTACACTTAAACAATCAAAGATGATTAATTTTCTCGAGAACTAAAAATATTACGAACAATATCTCTACAGCATATTATTTGCCCCTTGCTTCCGCATTGTTGAGCAAAACTACATTTCAATATCGTGAACCGTTCAGAATATATGAGGGTGGCCCACAATTGGAAGTTCAATTGGCAATTCATGGCAAATGGAAGGGAACCCACTATAGTAAATTACTTCCTCCAACACATGGTGTAGTCAGAATCCATGTTTTCTAGTCTTGGATACTGAAAAATCGATTGACGGCAAAACTGTCATCCATTCCGTCTGTCCGCCTGTATGTCAGTCTGTCAGTGTGTCTGTCCGTCAGTCTGTCAGTCTGTCTGTCCGTCAGTTTGTCAGTCTGTCTGTCCGTCAGTCTGTCAGTCTGTCTGTCCGTCAGTCTGTCAGTCTGTCTGTCCGGCTGTCCGGCTGTCTGTCCGTCTGTGATCAACGCTAGCGCCTAAACCGTTTAGCCGATTTTCTCCAAAATTGATATTCCCCAATCGATCTCAATGAACCGAGGCTTTGGGAAATTGAAACGGATTTTTGATTTTTGGGGGTACTTTACATGAAGCCACAAAAATATTTTCAAAACTTTCTCAAAAACGGCACCAAAGTTTCTGATTAAACGTTGTCTTTCGAAAGCATAAACGACTCTTGAGTGAATGGTGCAGTCAAAATACCGTATCACCCACCATTTGTTCACATTTCAACATTTTCTGTGCACAGCTAAGCAACTGCAGCTCTGAGAATCTAGAAATGTATGAAATGCAGGAAGTTAGAATGAGAAAGAATTAGGACGACAAAGAGGGTAGTATACTCTGTAGTAAAATGTTTGACAAGTAGTACGGTGTTTGTTTTATTGGAGACGCACATGTTTGTATTGTTGCTATCAAGATAAAATACTAATTTAGTAGTTAGTGTTCAGTCACAGCTAGTCATGATTTTAAAAACAGCCTGACTACTTTTGTTATATTTATGATGAATTTATGATTAAAATCACCATCGGAACCTTACAGACTTTGTTAGACATGTGCATTTTTCTTATTTTGGAACAGTCGCGGCCCGTGGTTTTATAAACGGGGAAGGCTGCAAATGCATTGCATTGCATTGCATTACATTACATTACAGTGTATTGCATTGCCTGTATTGTATTTCTATTAATAAATCTGATACAGACTTACAGCGCTCCTACCGCGTATCGGGAAAACTAGTTGAAACGCAATACTAGCCGCTGATCTGCATAGTAATGCCATCTGATGAGCACGTCCTTCTTCAGACCCTAGACCCCCACCCTTAAAGGCTGCCTGGCTATAGCCTTTCGTCCGCCGGTAAGCCTGTGCAGTGAATGCATGACGTCATTGCCTCCTCGTTTTACACAGGCCTCATGGCGGAATGAAGTGGGAGTCTAGCGCTTCTATCTTCCCTGTCAACAGCTTCAAATGTGTTACGAACGGCCGTTAACGAACCGACAAAGAAAAAGTTTGATATGATTGTTACATAATACAACTCAGAAATCCATTATTAATAAATAAATACATGTTTAAACATATTTTTAAATTTCTTTTGGAGAGCGATTTCTCTAGGAGAGGCTCTGCCTTACAGCCTTTAATGACGAGCCGCACCTGTTTTGGAATTAAACTTTGTGATGACAAATCTTGGGCGCCACATAAAGTATATTATATTTGTGTACAGGACCTTAGAAAATGGCCAAAGAAGGAGAAACAATCCTTTAGATTTGCCATTCCAACGGTATGGAGAGAGCCAAGGAATCATTCGGATAATTGCTACTTTTGTTGCATTAATGTTACTGGTTCCAACTCAAAAAACAAAAGGGAATTCAGTATCCTAACCTACCATCTGCAATAGGCCATAGTTAGGATCTGCCTGTACCTGAACCATCAGTGACTATTACAACTGTTAGTCTGGATAATGTGTCAAATGATGAATCTCCCTGTGATACAGATGAACCAGGTGACAATGAGTTTCAGTGTCTCGTAGACAGTGTGGAATCTCGGTTGTTCACTCAAACTCAGGTAAATGATTTTGTCAGAGAAATGGGCTTAAGAAAGGAGAAAGCTGAAGTGCTTGTCTCCAGACTCAAGGAAAATAATTTGTTAGCAGCTGAAACCTCAATTCATGTGTAGAGGAGAAGAGATCAGCAATTTGCTCATTTTTTCAAACAAGAACAGGATTTAGTATATTGCTCGAATATTGCCGGTCAGGCGAATGAGTTCGGAATTCAATACAAAAAAGAAAAAGGCTATTTATCGATTCCTCTAAAACTAGTTTAAAAGCAGTTCTATTAAACCATGGTAACACCTACGCATCATTACCAGTTGCTTATTTTGAACATGTGAAGGAAAGTTACGAAAAACTTTGTAGTTTTAGAGAAAACAAACTACTCCGCCCACGGATGGATGATATGTAATGACTTGAAAATAAAATGCGTGCTTCTTGGCCAGCAAAGTGATTTTACTAAATCCCATATTTACTATGTGAATGGGATAGTGGGGCACGAGATGAGCATTGGTCTAGAAAGAATTGGCCTGTAGAAAATATTTAAAGCCAGGGAAAAAGAACATTCTACGGGACTATCTGGTAGATCAACACAAGATTCTGCTGCCTCCATTGCATATAAAATTAGGCCTCATGAAACAATTTGTGAAGGCCTTACCTAAAGATGGGCAGTGTTTCAAATACCTTTGTGAAAAGTTTATGCAATTGCCTGAAGCAAAATTATTAAAAGAAGGTATTTTCGTTGAGCCTCATATTAGAAAAGTGATGTTTGATCCCCAATTTGAACTACATATGACAGCAAATGAAAAAGAAGCGTAGTTTGCTTTTAAACATGTAAGTAAGTTCCTATGCAACAAAAAAGACCCGGACTATCAAACAATTGTTGCCAATATGCTGGATGCTTTCAAGAAATTGGGATGTTTAATGAGCCTCAAGGTTCACTTTTTAAACATTTACAAATCTTTCCAGACAATTTAGGTGATGTAATTGAAGAACAAGGTGGGCGTTTTCGTCAAGTGATGAAAAAAACGTTAGCAGGACGCAGGAACACCAACATGATGCCTGATTACTGTTGGCCACTTCACCGACGCGCAGAGGAGAAAAAGTTATATTAGAGGATTTAAAGAAAAGAGACAAAGCAAATATTCGTGAATGGATACGTGAACCTTTTGTAGAATGTAATGTTAAGACTATAAAGCCATCTTCCATGTGTAAATGAGGATCTGTTGGTATTTTAGATGTAATTTACTTTTTATTTTAATTGCATTTGTAGCATATTTTCCCATAACAATAGATCAATTTGTGTCTAAACTATGGGTGATGGAAACAAATAGAGTTCAGATACGAATCTAGCACCAAAAATACTATAAAAATCAGCTATCAAGATTTTAAAAGTTTTTTGAAACCCTTTTTTTGTTGACCAGTGTAATTTTTTACTTACCTAGCAGTGGCGTAGCGTGACTCGCACGTTTGGGGATGCTCAACAATAACGCGAACAGAAGACATCGTGATCTTTAATTTTTCTAGAATCTGTGTTATCAAACAAATGTTACAATATTGCAACACCTTTGTCAGGCTATACACGAAAAAATATGAACAATATTTTTAAGAATTCTTATCATCATTAGGACGCGCGATAAAAATTTAAAGAATATATTAAACATTGACATTGTAAAACTAATGAATTAATAGATTAATTATTTTTGTGGTGAAGAAAAACTTACCTTCAGAGGTGCGAAGAAACTCGCAATTAATACAGCATAAGTTACACAATCTTGTAAATTAAGTCAATTCTTCTATCCTTCTTTTGTGAGAACTCATCAATAACTCGTTCGATAAACTGAGGATCTGAAGTGAGTTCTCCGAGAAGTCTCTTTTCGATTGCTAATGAACTTAAACAAGACAATCTGCTGTTGCTCATTGTATTTCTCAGATGCGTTTTGATCCGCTTGAGAGTACTCATGCTTCGTTCACTTGTCGCTGTTGATAAGGGAATGGTTAACACTAAACGAAGTAGTTTTGTAACTTCTTCATACACATTTTCCAAACCACTTCCAACAAAATATTTTAGGAGCTCATGAGGAGGTAAACGTTTTTTGTCATCAGCATATACAGTACATAGTTCATTATGAAGTAGCTCTTTGTCAAAAAATGGATATTGTTTTGTCAATGCTGATATAAGTGGTTCCGGAAATTCTTTGGTATAATCATCAAACTTTCTCTCATTTACTAGCTCTACAAACAGAATGGAAGGAAAATCTTCATATCTACATTTCATCTGGTTAATCAGAGAATCAAGAATTTCGAAAGTAAGAGCTCTAAGAGAGGCAATTTGGGAGCTGCGATACGCCAAATTCTTATTGAGATTCACACACTGTTCGACACACGTGTCTACAAATGTATCTTTTCTTAAGTTTTCCAAGTTTCTGATAACGAGAATAATTTCATTGTGACTTGTTGATATATTCACTGAATTTGATTGTAAAATTTTGAACAGAGGGTCTATGTACAAAAAACAATTTTTATAAACACACAACAAGAACACAAAAATGGGGCCGTTCATATGCCTCTTAAGACCTACAGCACAATTCACAGTGTCACAATCCCATTGCATATCCTCACCCTCTATTATTTGGTTGAAAATTAGGTAAAGATCAGAAAAGTGTGTTTCTATTGTTGAAACGGCTCGAGAGTGAAAATTCCAACGCGTGGCGCTGGCTTGGGGCAGTTTAAATCCCTGCTCAGTCAGTAAAACTGTTCGTTTCGATGATTTGTTGAAGAAACTGTGAAATGCTGTTAACGCACAAACAAAGAGACGTACTTGCTTGATGGTTTTGGTACCATGTAACAATACAAGATTTAATTGATGTGCATAGCAATGAATGAACAGTGCATGAGGGCAAAATTGCTTGACCAGTTTTTGAACACCTCCATGTTGACCTGCCATAACTGTCGCACCGTCGTAAGTCTGACTAACAACTTTTCCATTTTCTACATTCCATTCCTCTAGGACGTGATGTATAATTTCTGACAGACCAGCAGCAGTTTTGTCTTTAGATACGTCAAAAAATCCAACGAATCTCTCTTCGATTTTGTCTTTTATACACATTCTAAAAATTACACTCATTTGGCTCTTACAAGACACGTCTAATGTTTCATCCGCCTGAATTGAAACAAAAGTACTTTCCTGAATTTCTAATTTGATTTTCTCATTTAAAACCGATGTTATGACCTCTATTAGCTCATTTTGAATATCCGGCGATGTTCCCTTGAAGATTGTAGACGTTAACAAATGATCTCGAATGACTGACTCATTTTGGGCTAGTAGATCGAGTAATTCCAAAAAATTGCCTCTATTTTCAGTGCTTTCAGTTTCTCTGTGACCACGGAAGGGCAATTCCTGTCTGGAGAGAAAAATTATTGCTTGAATAAGCCGTCCCAATAATCGTCTGTTTGCAGATACGTGCTCGTTAAATTTTATTGCCTGAAGGCGAGCCGCTTCCGATAATACATGTTCTATTCTTGTTTTGCCGAGAAAGTGAAATTTTTCTTTGTTAAGCAAATGCTGCTTTGATGTCTGGTGTTTTATAGCTTTTTTAATGAAGTTCCCTAAATCAGACACACCACTAGTGCACCAAGTAGTATCTTTATCTCCAAACAGTATACACACGTAACAGAACATTTTGTTTGTTCGAATACATCCAGTTAGCCACGAAAATCTCTCATACCAAGAAGGTTGAAATTTTCTAAATTGTTTTCCTGCAGAAGGAATGTTCAAATGCGGAGTAGGACGCTTATTCTTCAATGAACAATACTGCTCATACGATAACACATTAACTGATGTCGACCGAAGGAAGTCGAGTAAATTGTCGACTGGAATACTTACATGCGTCATTTTATAGTTTTTGCTGTTCACAAATCGTCACTATGAACTACTTAACCTCACAGGCGCACGCAACACAAGCCAGATACATTGGAACTACTTCCACGATCTCGCTTGCTTTCGACGGAGTAGGTGCTTCCCACAAAATCCTCACAGCAGCCAGGGCTGCCGACGTCTTCAAAGCAAATTATACAACGGGCTGAGCTTTAATTCTCATACGCCAATGGCAATGAGACCATTTGTGAATTTATACATTGCAGACTAAAATAATATGTAATTTCTTTAAGGAATAATTCAGTTTCTTGGATATGAATTGAGAATTAGTAGATAGGAACTACTTCTACAGTTTGTGCACATGACCACAAGCGGGGACTCCCGAGTGAGAGAGAGATAATTTACTGACCACCTGAAGTGTGCTGCGCTCTCGTGCACAAACGAGCAACTTCTTGCACAAACGAGCAATTCATTTCATTAGATTCTGTCCGCATAGACGCTAGCGTACAGCAGTCGGGTTTCTCTGGGCCAGGGGTGAAGAGGGGTGAGGGGAACCTCGCCATCTGCGCATGCGTCATTCGTCGTCGCAATCTCGTGGCAGACGCTAAAGCATTTTAGCATCCAAGCAATCACAGGCCAGCGTCGACAACCCGCCGAATTCAATCATAGGAAATGACTTCAAAATTAATACAAAACGTGTTACGCTCAACGGACCACTTGTAAGATTATCAATATAGTATTTACGGGCGTTTATTAATATTATACACGGGGATGCTCAGCATCTCAGCGTCCCCTGACGCTACGCCACTGTTACCTAGGTAACAAAACATAATAACAAACGCAAGTAATCTGCAAAATAAACAGATACTCGTAGCCTCTACCACAAAAAGAACCAACAGCTGCTTTTTTGCAGAGAAAAAGGGAATATTTTCTTACCAATTTAGAGAGCTACCAACTGTTGAGAGCAGAATAGGCATGAGTCAACGACTCTAGCTCTTTGAACAGTCAATGAGAATTTGACGTCTGCCACTAAGAAGGGCTTAATGATACTCGTATCCGTTGTACAGCCACCGATGAATCGATCTTCAATACGATAGATAATTTTCGTAACTCAATTTGTGAAAAAAGGCGACTCATGCCCTTAAGAAATCACCGATTCAAGTAGTGTAAAGTTAAAAAGTTAATCCAAGGTTAAAATGTGTAGTTCAACAATAAGTACCCAAGACAACTGCGTGCTATCAGGATCTAAGATCAATATATTATTTATACAAAATATGTATCAGGTTTAATATTCACAAATTATGCAGAGAAATAATAAGCAATTACTTAATATGCTAAATAGAAATCTAAATATGCAGTATTCATTTAAAAAACGTCTAAATATGCATTGTGCATGGATTTATCCAAAAAACTACCAAATCATGCAACGGAAAATTATGCATTTTTCAAACGAATTTTTCTTGAAACATATATTTACAAAGTTTGAAATGTTTACTAAGTTTCAATAAAAATGCATTTGCATAGATATCCTGTATCTAGTAGTAATACATACTAGTTATTATTAAACAATATGGTATTGTAATATTCCATAAAAATACGAAGGTTGGGGCAAAAGTCATGGCAAATATTTTTTTGAAGATACCAGTCCGGTTGGAAAATGTGACATATACAGACAAAAGGACAAGGTGTTAACTACATGTGTGGACAATGAATAGCACTGAAATATCGTAACACTAATTCATTACGGTAGTGTATAGGGCAAAATGGTCTTCAGTGCAAAAGAATGCCAACACAGTACACATAAAGTTGACATGACAAACCTGGGCCTAAAGACCATTAAAATAGTCCCCTGCTACTGTCACCACACGCTGCCAACGATGTGGGAGGCGTTGAATATCATCAGCCTCAGCATTTGCCGCACCATGTGTGAATCGGGTCACCTGTTGGTGCACAGCATTAGCAATGTCCTCTCGTGTTGCAAACCGCCTACCATATAGTGGTTCCTTAATAATGCAAATGAGATCAAAGTCACAGGGCGAAATGTCGGGACAATACGGTGGGTGCTCCAATTCTTCCCATCCCCAACGTCGAAGTAGCTGCCCTACACACTCTGCTTTATGTGGTTTTGTATTATTGTGCAGGATTATTGCACTCTACACAAGATCCCGACGTTTCTCCCGAACGCCACGTCGTACCTGTCGCACCAAGAAGTCCCTGTGCGGTCGCTGTTCTGCCATGAGGAACAAAGTGAGGCAAATGCCATGAGGCAAACAATGACACCCCTGACGTTATAAGCGACGATCACCATCAATTTGACTGCGGAAGGATTCTGACGGAACTTCTGCCTCCTTAGTGATCCAGCATGTCGCCACTCCGCGGACTGACCATTCAGTTCTGGTTCGTATGCCCTGGCCCAAAATTCAACGATGGCGATTATTCGTGACAAGAATTGATCGCCGTCCTGTTGCCAGCGTGCAAGGTGGTCGGAGCATATTGCATAGCGCACCCACCTTTCAACATCCGTCAGTGCATGCGGTACCCACCGCGTTGCGATTTTGCGTAGGTGCAGCTCATTACGCAATATCCTGGGGGCGGTGCTTTTCTCGATGCCACTTGCCCTCTCTAACTTCCAGTAGTGGCCGTCATCTGTCTTCATCCAGGAGCTGCTCGATGACGGCACGTGCCACGTCAGTCCGCACAATGACAGGTCGTCCCGAACGTTGCTCATCACTGGTTGATACACGTCCTTGCTAAAACATTCCTACCCCCTGTGCTATTGTACGGTATAATAGGGCATTATTCCCAAGGGTTTCCCCTAATTCACTATGACATTCCATCGTATTTCTCCCTCGGAAAACGGATATTTTGATGTAAACGCGCTGCTCAACTTCCATCTCGCACAACACTCTCCAACTGATTCATTTCACAGCCCTCGCTGCGCTACTACCAGCTATTACAGAGACATCTTGATCTTGGCTGTCCGGGTGACGCCGCGTCGCAGGCTGAGTTGCCGACGTTTCGATCGCAATGTCGTGGTCTTATTCAGGGCTGTATGCCAAGAAGATGGCGATCGAAACGTCGGCAACTCAGCCTGCGACGCGGCGTCACCCGGACAGCCAGAAGTTGGCCGCAGAAGCCTACGACATCACAGAGCCATCTGTCGTTCTGCATACACACTATGCCTGCAGAACTTCCACACGACACATATACGTTTGTGATCCATTCACATATCTACAAGAAACTAGTGGTGCTTCCAACGCACATACTTTCTCGCTCCGTTTCTATACGGTCCTTATTGCTATTCCACTACTCCATAAACAAGCAAAAGTGTACTATACCAGCAAACCATTTCGGTACCGAGACCCGACAAACGAAACTCTAATTCAACGAACCTGCACTTATACCACTAGGCAACACCAACACCGCCTCTGTCGAACAGAGCCATAAAAGAATAGAACCAACCTAGAAAATGGTAAATGCATGACAAAGAAACAATTAAAACGATGGTAATAAGCTTTACAAATATAAGAAGAGAGATCAAAAACTGTTAAAACTTAAAAATTTGAACAAATTTACACAGACATTTCCACGACATTTATCGCAATTACTTATCTTTTAGTCAAAACGTAATTCTATCCATTTTATCATTAGGAGCCGGTAATTTTCAACATGCGAAAAACATGTCTTTCAAACATGACCAAGAAAGGAAGCGATCAACCGCATTATGAAGTACTCGTAAGCCTAGAAATTAATAATAATTTCTAAACCGTTAGGGATTATAAGTTTATCGCATGCCTTCTGGTTATATTGTATTACAATTTAGCGTTAAAATGCTCATAATTTTACTTAAATTGGTTCATACAGATATATACTAGACAACTGTTCATTTGACATGTCATACGCTTCAGAAATCGCATAACAGAGTTGAAAAATTGTTTAAAAAACGCAGTTAGGGAAAACACAGACAAGTCTTGTCTATTTATCTATATTGAATCTATTCGTGACTAGAAGTACTTCAAATGATTTTCAATAAAGTATCTACACACTTTAATGTTTTTTCCTGCAACATCACATTCATCAAATTAAAATTCCCCGCGGGGGATCGAACACGGTACCTTCCTTATTGAAGATCTCAACCCGAAGGTGCATTAACCAACCGCGCTACGAAACCGACTTGCGGAACAACTGCTTATATTTCAGTCAAAACGTACTTGTATCAGTTCTATCATTAGGAAGTCGGTAATTGTCAACATGCGAAAAACATGTCTTTCAAAAAACATGACCAAGAAAGGCAGTGGTGAACTGCTTACTCCACATAATTTATCGGATGATCGGCATTTGGAAAATAACTACTGCGAGAAAGTATGTGCCATTCTATAGCACCACTAGTTTATTTATATATTTACCTTCCCTTCTTACACACGTGCAGAAAATTTAAAGAAAAAATTTGGAGCGGTTTTTGAGAAAATTTTTTTTTTGTAAATTTGAATCGCATTTTACACAAAAACTATTCGTTTTTCCAAAAAATGATACATGACCTTATTTGAAGTGCTAATTTTGTACAACCGACTTTGTCTGAGACGAAAATCTCTATCTTCAATTTTGCCGTTTTTAAACAGTTTTTTGCAATTTTCGAAAAATAGGGCCTATCAACGAAAATGATGCCTACGTCATTCCCTTCAACGTTGTTCGCACTATCCAACAACAAAATATAATCAAAAATTTGGAGCCATTTTTTTAATTTATAAAATCTCAAAATGGGCTTCATGTAAAGTATCCTCAAATACTAAGATATCGGTTTCAAATTCAAGAGATCTTGAGGCGAGTAAAAACCATCAGGGAATATCAATTTTGAAGAAAATCGATTGATCGGTTTAGGCGCTAGCGTTGACCACAGACGGACAGACGGACGGAATGCCGTCAATCGATTTTGAAGTATGAAGAAACAACAAATCATGGATTTTGACTACACCACGAGATAGAGGATTTTTTTTCTAAATTTAGCAACAGGTTTTCTCCACTTTTCTGTCACCAGACCCCTGCTATAAGAGATTTTCTGGCGAAAATTCCCCGTTTTTCCGCCGCACGATTACAGAACTTTCTTTTCTTACGAAGTATTCGTAAGGCGAGAAAGTAAAAAATAGTTGCCATGACTTATGCCCCAACCCTCGTATAAAAGTACTAGTTTATATTACCGCGAACAAAATACAGCCGTCATTGTCGCCTTAGTTGGCGTTACAACAAAGGTTTACAGTATCCGGCAATGACCGCTCGTTTATTCGTTTTCACATTTAACACAATTAAAGAACGCAATTTAAAATGAAATAAAAGAAATATAATATAAATATCATGAATAATAATAAAATGAAATAACAGAAATATAATATAAATATCATAAATAACAATAATAAAATGAAATAAAAAATAGTATAATTAGAGACAAACAGTTCCATTCAAATTTTAGATATTCAATGTTTATTGTTGTTTTACAACTGTGACGTTTCGGCTATACCTTAACAGCTATCTTAAGACATCTTTATAAAAGAAGATTGAAATCAATATTGTTTAATCTAAATATTTAGGTAAGCTTCTGTCAACGTATATAAGTATAAATTGTAATTTAATGAGTACAAAGATAACTAACAGAGTTTACGCTAGCACAGTTCAATAAGTTTTTGTAAAAATTGTAAATAATGTGAATATTTTAGATTACACAGTAGTGATCCCAACCTTTTTCTTGTAAAGATGTCTGAAAATGGCTGTTTCGGCTATATGCCGAAACGTCACAATTGTAGGAACAATAAAAATTAAAAGTCTAAAATTCGAATGGAACTGTTTGTCTCTAAGAATATCACTATAGACATTCATTATAAGGAGAGATAATAAAGAAATAATGTACAAATCCTAACTTACGTAGCATCCAATTGCGTAATTTAAATAATTTCTAAAATATTAATTTGTAAACGTAAAACAAAAGCTCCAATGTAAGAAACGAACCGAGAAATAATGAAAGAATAAAACAATGAAATAATAATATACACATTCTAACATACGTATCATCACCTTATTCAAAACCCTCTGAAATTACAATCAAGAAGAGAAGGATTTCCAGAGCGAGCGACTAATTTTGACGACCAATTACTTCACAAATATTTATATTTTCGAAAAATTCAACATGACCTTATTTGAAGATTTATTTTCGATGAACGCAGTTCATTTAAAAAAATTCTATCTTCACAATTGTAGGAGGCCGATTTTTTTAAATTTTTGCAAAATCAGACATTTCAACGAACATGAGACCTGTACCATTCTCTTAAGCTTTCTTTACGCTATCTAAGGTCCTAATTTAATCAAAACATGCGCAGTTATTAAGAAGAAATGGTTTAAAGAAAATAAAAATGACCTACGTTTGCCACAAGATATGCATATTTTTCGCAAAAAATATGCATATTTTTGAAAAATTGGACATGATCTTATTTGAACATATGCTTTTAATGAACAGATGTCATTAAGAAAAAATGTATCTTCATAATTGTAGTTGTAGGAAGACGCCAAAATGTTTTTTCAATTTTCGAAAAATCAGAGTTTTCAACCAACACGAGACCTGCGCCACTCTCTTAAACGTCCTTCAGATTATCCAACAACAAAATTTAATCAAAATTGTTGGCGCCATTTTTTTAACATTTCGAAAATGTTCCAGGGGCATCATGTAAAGTTCCCCCCAAATTTAAAATATCGGTTTCAAATTCCAGGAGCCTCGACATCAGCCAGATCGATTGGGGAATAACAATTTTGGAGAAAATCGGCAGAACAATTTAGTCGCTAGCGTAGTTCACAGACGGAAAGACGTTTTGCCGTCAAGCGATTTTTCGCTATCAAGGGGCCACAAAACCTGGATTCTGGCTGCAGCACGTGTTAGAGGATATTTTTTTCTAAATTTTGCAACTGGATTTATCCACTTTTTCGTTACCAAGGTTCTGTAATATTTTTTTCTGTCCCAAATTCGCCGTTTTTTCGCGCAGCATTACATAACTTTCTCTTTTTAAGAAGTTCTTTCTTAAGCACGAGAAAGTAAAATGTGTTTCTTCAATATTGTACTTGTAGAAAGACGCCTAAAAAGTTGGACTTTTGCAATTTCCGTAAGATCAGGGATTTCAACGAACATGAGACCTGCACCATTCACTTAAGCTACGTTTCCGCTATCAGAAGACAAAGTTCAATCAAAAACATTGGTGCCATTTTTGAGAAAATTTTGAAAATGTTTTTGGGGCTTGATGTAAAGTATCCTCAAAACTCAAAATATCCGTTTCAAAACTTCAAAGGCCTCGAGTTCATTCAGATCAATTGGGGAATATCAATTTTGAAGAAAATCGGCCTAACGTTACGGCACTATCGTTGACCAGAGAAGAGATTTTCTGTCAATCGATTTTTCGGTATCAAGGGCCCAGAAAGCGGAGTCTTGATACACCACGTGTTAGAGGAAGTAATTTACTATATAAAGCAACAGTATTTATTCACATTTTCCTTTCCGGGTCCCGGCAATAAAAGTTTTTCTGCCGAAAATTCACCGTTTTCCGGCACCCGATTACGTAACTTTCTTTTCTGACGAAGTACGAGAAAGTAAAATGAAGCCAAATTTCAAAGTTCACTTATTGGAAGGTCCCATATCAGAAGCATAGATTAATAAGGTTTTTTGTACAGTAATTTTTTGATTCGCAATCTATTCAGTAGAATCCCGGTTTTCCGAAGTAATTGAGGATGTGGTTTATTCGGATTCGGAAATGTTCGGATTATCCGAAAAATGTCCCACATGTATACAAATACATCTGTAAAATTAGCAAACACAATGCAACGTAGCGTGTAATGTGAAAAAAGGAAATGTTGCGAACTACATTCGCAACATTCCATACAAAACCTTTTGCATGCGGTTGTGGTTGCTACGTTGTTCAGAAAAGTTGAGACCCATTGGTTACCAGTGCAATAAACGTTTCATTTCGACATCTCACGTTTCAATAATTAGTTGTTCGGTTCTACAGTATTTATAAAATCCTTTGTTTGCACTACAAATAAGCATTTTATTTAATTTGTTTATTTTTCCTCCATCTCGAATTTTGCTCGAATTATCCGAAATTTCAGATTTGCGGAGTTCGGATTAACGGGGTTCTACTGTATATCACCTTAACTTTACGAGCATCCATTTCTGAAAGATCTTTTGCAGTCTCCAGAGGTTGTTAGTGTCATGTGGACGGCGGGTGTCATGGCTTTTTGACGGCCGATTGACGGTTTAAGGTTCTGATGGCTTAAAATTGTGTGCAATCTCAGCGCCACGCGCGATACAGAACTGTCGATTTGCACCCCAATTCCGCCGGTTTACAGATTTTAGTTTTACTTCGTTTATATCCGAAAAAACGACGTATTTTCTTTGGCAATATTTATAACTCTCTTTTCAGCTTCGACTTACTATAAGCCAATCTTCTGGACGATATAGAGAAGAAAAATCGTTAAGATACTGCTGGGCAGAAACGAATCATTTCTTAGCACAATGCCAAACTAATTACTTGTTGATGTAACA
The DNA here is from genome assembly GCA_031308135.1 of Acheta domesticus. Classification (NCBI taxonomy): domain Eukaryota; kingdom Metazoa; phylum Arthropoda; class Insecta; order Orthoptera; family Gryllidae; genus Acheta; species Acheta domesticus. The sequence goes on along the minus strand of JAHLJT010008446.1, from coordinate 147,466,797 downwards.
GAGAATACGGTGTTGTAATTTTTAACCCCTTGAAATGAGTCATCCTGTATACATGACATACGGAGAGAGTCGATCCGTGTTGCCGAGATCGCTAAGCCAGAAGTGCCCTAGCGGTCTCTTGGAACGAAGGATCGCGGGTTCGAGTTCCGCCTCGGGCATGGTTGTGTTTGTGTGTCTCTGTGTGTTTGTGATTGAAATGAACTATCTTTCATCGAGTATTTTCATTTGAATTGAATGATGAAATTGAAACTGGCAAGTACGGGATAGTCAAATCACTTCGGGTCACGCATACAACGAAAAACGATAACATTTCGCGCAATGAAAATAGTGGTTGGAGGAAACAATAAAAAGAAAAAGAAATAAATTACATTAGATCAGTAAGGTCAACATGAAAATTCTATATTCTATTACAACACAATTGCCGATGAATTAAAGATCAGTCGCACAAGACAGCATGTTTGCGGCATAGGTTGAGGAGAGAGAGCAAGGATAACCGCAATGAAACGTGGAGGCCACTTTGGAAACTTCCAAATAACAGTTCCACTCATCTTCGCAGAAGCTCGTCGGCATCTGAAGGCGCGAAATCGGTCAAGGTCATGCACAAGTCACACGGCGGAGCGCAGAAGCTTCCTGCGGGGAGTTGGATGCGCGCGAAGGCTGTAGAGCAGCGTGGCGGGCGGGGCGGGCGGCGCGGGCGGGGCGGGCCGAGTGCGGGAGGCGGGGCAGGCGCGCGATTTAGCCTTGGCCAGACACAGTGCGCCTGTACGCCACTCCAACGGACGTATGTAAATTGGAGACCAAATAATCCTTTCATCTTTTCTCGCGAAACTTACTTTCTAATTCAATATGTAAATTAAGGACCAAAACCAACACAGGGAAGGAACAGGACTGATTGACCAGCTAAGCGCGTTAAGGGACCACCGCCGCCACGCTGCTGTCCAGCTTCTTCTTCTGCCGTACTGAAATTCTTCCAGACTCGCTCCTATATCAAAATGAAAAGCAAAGAAAGCACCAGAAGTGTCCAAATTCCATGTTCACCGTTATAGAATAATTATAAGCTGAAAAAAGGAATATAAAACGGCCAAGATAAGCAGAATTCATTCAATCAACGAATGATTGAGTTGAATGGAAAGCAACTTAAACTAAACCACGTTTCGAAAGAAAAATGCCTGCCTTAAGTCTGGAACATTGGGAAGGGAGTAGTGTTTTAAAAACAATGACTATGAAAATGTTCTTTGAAATTAAAGTGTCACCTTCCACTTGAACCTGGAAGGGGAAGAGGCAGTCAGTCCCCTATTTACATACGCCGATTCAACCAGAAGCGGATACAGGTCGCACCAAAAAACTTTTTTCAAATATTTTATGATAATAATTGGTACTAAATTAATAAACACAGGTGCAAAAATGTTCCTATGTTGGGCGAAGTTACACTGCAATCAGATTATATTCCCGTATCTCAAGCTCATATTCAAAAGTGTATTGGATGGCAGGATGGATGCCCTTGATGATCTGCTCCATGTCTTCAACGATGGCAGGTTTGCTTCATCGCATTTCTTTATAGATGAGAAATATTTTACCGTTCTTTTGAATGTATCACAATTGCTTTTTCGCCTTTTCTACTTTAGTTAGTACGCCGAATCCTGTCTTCTGATAACTTACTCATACAGGATGCATTTTTTGTCCAAAGTGCAAAATGTATTATCTTTGTTATCTTGATGAAGTGAATGAGTTGATATAACCATGCTCTCATTATTCTGAATTACACCACACATGTTTTTCAATCGTGCTAGTTTATTTTATTCGCCTTGCATCACGATCGCTGTTCATAAAATTCAGCAGGGACCTGAGAAGGTTTTAACTTCGCTCGTTGCCATTCCTTCCAGTTGCCGTTTTAACTTCCGCTCGTTTTCTGTATGCTTGTGTTCCATCTTAATGTTAGTTTCATTGATAGGTTTTGTGTTTGAAGCTTTAAGGAATACCTTCGTAAGGGCGAGAAAGTAGAAAATGAATATTTCACGAAAATAATATTGTACTACACAATATTCGTTTCCTTTGTTCACGTCGTGGCGTAAGGACAAGACTTGCAGAATTTAAAACATAATTGTCGAGAAACATTTTGCCAAAGATTGTTCTTCCAAAGATTTACGTAGTACTTATTCAACCGTTATTTTTAGGATTGTTGTAGTATAAATAAAATGTACATATTATATAACAAATTATTGTAAGTCTTATACATCAAGTCAGTTATGATAATTGTCCTTGGTTATTTATCATTTGACATTATTATTAGAATAGGAGTCATGATTTCTTACTACAGCACACTGATACATTATCAATAATTATACTTAATTTTCTCTGGCACTGCTTAATTATTTAAAGTATTCGCTTCTTTGTCTATCCAGAACATTCAAAAGCCCAAAATCCACATCCCAGAAACTCAGTTTACGCGGTCCTTCCCGTAATCAGCAAATTGAGGCTTTTGTAACCAGAAAGATATTTATCCGGACACTGAGTCACCATAGCAAGAACAAGTTACGGAACCAATGGGGCTCCGGAGAGGAAGTGAACTGCTCACTCTGGAGCACCCATTTACAATAATGACAATAAATCATGAAACTGACGATGTAGAGTGAACCTTAAGGCAGCATATGGGTAGTAGTGCTTATGCTTTAATTGAGGAGCTGCAGCAATAAACAGCGTTAGTGAAACAAGTTGCAATTAGAAAAACGGAATTATGAGACATGAGAGTAAATATTTAAATAGCAGAAGTCAAAAATGTTAATTTTAAAAATGACAATACTGTATTCGCTTAATAAGAAATGGAATGCCATGATTTTATAACGTTGAAATTGTAACGAACAAAAATATTTGAAATATATGCATAAAAAGGTTTGATATAAAAAAATATATTTGCATAAAAAGGTTTGATTTATTTGCATTTTCATTTAATTTCAAATGGACATTTGAAAAATATAATGTAATATGCTTTTAAAACGTGAAAATGGTTTAAAACGACCATTTTCGTTGTGATTCACAGTCTTCATTATCAGAATTTCGTGAACTCATGCAGAATTGTCTAGTATGAAGTATTTACTCAAAAATAGAACGTCTCCCTTCTTCGATGATTTCCAACTAGGTTAGTAAATGTCTGATTAATTCTATTACTGAGGATCAATCAGCTTACGTTTTAGGTTTCAAAACTGGAAAGCAATGGAATGTAAGTGTCTACGCATGCATGAACTCCCTCTGGGTGTAACACACACGTATGATTTTTGGAGACAGAGTTCAAGTAATTTTGAATATAGCAATCTTTTAAACCCTGCTTCCAAAGGTACAGACGAGTCTCTAATAAAGTTGCTGGTCCTTGACAAGGTGAAGGTTTCTGAAAAGGTAAAGGTTTCTTTCATAAGTTACTGATACTTGAAAGGTGAACATTTTTACCGTTCTTCCCTCAGGATGGACGTACTGAATTGTGTGACGTACTGAACGTGTTTATTACATTTGAAGGTGAGTCATTTCAGGTGGAAAAACACACCAGCCTCTTCCCCATAATGTTAGTGATAAACAATCCCCCCGACTTGGCCTCAGAAGCGCAGAATCTCGAAGAAGGTACTTTTGTAAGTTTAGATTTAATCGCAGCCTTATGCGTAAAACCTCAACCAGAGTTGGGCAGTATCGAAAATACTAATATTTAAAATCTGTATTTTCGATACTTTTGTAATTTGTATTTTGAATCGGAAGTACAAATTTGGACATGTATTTTATATTTGTATCGCAAATACTTTCTGATAGTATTTTGTAGTTTGAAAATCAAAAATACTTTTTATTGATATGCCGTTGAAAATTTAAATTTAAATATACAGTCAAACCTGGAAAATACAAACGTCAATAACACGAATTTTTTATATTTCGAAGCAATTTTTCATTCTTTGCGGCGGTATCTAAAAGGTTTTTGATTATTCAACATTTTGGTTAATTGAAGAAAATTTATTTCCAGAGGCCCTTTGAGATGTCAATTAACGGATTTTGGAGACCACTTCACAGATGTTATATTATATCGTCACATTATCATCACTACCTGTCTGGAAGATGATTGTGCGTACTGACTAAAAGCTTGTGCTCGCGCCATGTAAAGATCTTATCTTATGATATGAATGTGGAAATAAATCATCAAAATATGCTATTCTGGAAGGAATATATTTTACTGTTATTGAAGAGTAAGGAGCAAATGTGAAAGCGTCATTTATAATTTGTAAGCCTGCCAAACAGTGATTTCTACAATGCGACCATGAATTTTAAGACACACATAAAGCAAAAATAATAAGCAGCAATATTATAAATTTTAAAATGCACACCATGGTGTACAGCAGACTGTGAATTTCACTTATCATTCCTTTTACTTGGGAAATGATAATTTCTTTACACTTTAAGAGAATTTGTTTTTGTGTGACGAGTGAATTTGAGAAATGTAAACTAGTGGTGCTAAAGCAGCTTGTACTTTCTCGCCCGTACTTTCACGTAAAATTACGCGAAAAGTACTCAATTTTCCAAAAATTGTACCTGACCTTATTTCAAAATCTATCTTTACAAAACACATTTCATTAAGGGAAAAATCTCTGACTTAAGAATTTTAGTTGTAGGAAGGCACCGAAAATACGAATTTTTGCAATTTTCGAAAAATCATGGTTTTCAACGATTAAGTTACAACCACATTTCTCGAACGCCCTTCACACTATCCAACAATAAGATTTAATAAAAAAATATGGAGCCTTTTTTTGAAAATTTGGAAAATGCCCTAGGGGGTTCATGTAGAGTACACCCTCAAATTAAAATATCAGTTTCAAATTCAAGGGGCCGCGACATCAACCAGATCGAATGAACAATATCAATTTGGGAGAATATCGGCTTTCGATGTTAATCGAATGGGATCCTTATCGATTACAATTACAAGAGGACCCTTCTTCTTCTTCTTACTTTTATTTTAGGCTAGAGCCTGTTTCTTTACAAAGGATACTTAATTAAAATTTTAAAAAAACTTAAAAATTACATTTATGTAGTTATATTTATAAATTGGCACTATATTCATGCTGTGTTGTTTCACAAAATGTCTTTCCACCTAGTTCTTGGGCGTCCTACTCTTCTCCTTCCTTCCGGTCTTCTATCTCTAGTCACTTTCACCAGTCTGTCTTCTTCCATTCTGTCTATATGGTCATTCCATTTCTTTCTTCTTTCTCGAACCCAGTCTGAGATTATATCTATTTGGCAAGTTTGTCTTATATTAATATTAGGTTCTTTATCCCCTAGCGTTTTATTTGTAATTTTTCTCAACACCCGCATTTCCGACACTTCCATCATTTGGCATATTTTTTTTTGAGTCTGCTCTAGTTTCAGCTGCATATGACAATACTGGTCTAATTACTGCCTTATATATTCTAACTTTAGTGTCTTTTCTCAGATATTGGTTTTGCCATATCGAGTGGTTGAGACAGCCTGCTATTCTATTTGCTTTTATGCTTTGTTCCTTAGCCTCTTTATAGATCTGCCATCACTAGTTATTGTTACGCCTAGATATTGTATTTCCATCACTTGCTCTATTAGGTATTCGTTTATAGCTAGTTTGCATCTCAATGGCTCTTTCGAGATTGTTATGCACTTAGTTTTTTGTGTGGATATCCTCATGTTGAATGACTGGCATGTCTTGTAGAATTGAAACAGGAGGCGTTGTAAATCATCTTCATTTTCGGCAATTAAGACTGTATCGTCTGCATAACAGATTGAGTTTATGTTATATGAGCCGAAGTAATATCCTTTGGCTACTAGTTGGAGCCCAAAAAAGTGAAATTAAAAAACTTCAGATACAACAAAATAGAGCAATGAGGGTAATAATTCAATGCAATAGATACACTCCAGTGGTAGACATGCTAGACACTCTCAAATTTATGTCAATAAAAGAGAGAATTCAGTATAAGACACTAATTTTTATTTTTAAATTAATTAAAAACCAAATAACAGGAGATTTAGTAAACAAAATCCAAAGAGTGAAAGATAAAACAGCAAGGGAAACAAGACAAGCACAACATTTAGTAATTAATTTTAGTAAAACTGAACAGGCAAAAAATAGACTATTTGATAAAGGAATTGAATTATATAATAAACTACCATTAGAAATAAAAAACTGTGAACAAATTAAAGAATTTAAAAGAAAAATTATAAAACACATAAAAGTAGAAAATTCATTTTGTAAATAGTTAATAGAGTATACTTATAGATGTAAGCTATGTATGTAAATATGTATTTTATGTAAAAATAGCCGAGAAGGCTAAATAAACAATATCTATCTATCTATCTATCTTTTTTGTTCGAAAGATTGTTTAGGATGTGTTTCATTACCAGGTTGAAGAGTATTGGACTGAGGGAGTCTCCTTGTCTTATTCCTTGACCTGTTGTTATGGCTTGGGATATTTGTTCGTTATGTTTTACTTTCATTCTGGTGTTCATATATATATTTGCTATAAGTTTAATAAGGTTGCAGGGGATATTTTCTTTCTTTAATAATCTTACTATATCTACAAGGCGTACGCTGTCAAATGCTTTCTGTATGTCAACGAAACACATATATGCAGGTTTGTCGAATTCCAGAGATTTCTCAACAATTTGTCGTATAATGAAGATCGCATCATTACATGATCTTCTTTTGAATCCTTGCTGTTCTTCTTTCCATTCTATTAAGTTTTCTATTACTTGTGTGATAGTTTTTTTTGTTAGTTTAAGCGTTGTGTTCAGAAGGGTTAATTCCTCTATAATTATTTGGGTCTAGCTTGTCCCCTTTTTTAAAAAGAGGGATTAGAATACTCGTTTTCCATTCCTCTGGTATTTTACTCTGCCTATATATGTTTTGTATCAGTTTTACTAATTCTTTATGTAATGATTGCCCCCTGTATTTTAATAGTTCGTTATATATGCCATCCTCTGCGGGTGATTTCCTATTTTTGAATTTGGGTATTGTTTGTATAATCTGTTCTTCTGAGATCTCATAGTCTTATGTTAATGTGTCGGCTATATCCAATACTGGAGCCTCGTTATTGTGAAATAGCTTACTAAAATATTCCACCCATTCCGTGTTACTAATTTTTGTTGCGCTTATCAACTCATTTGTTTCGGAGCGTGTATTTCTTATAAAAAGCCATATCTGTTTTTGCAGGCCGTAAAAGTCATGTTCCATTCTTGCAGTAAATGATTCCCAATAATTTTGTTTTATTTTCCTGATCTTTATATTTACTTGATTTCTTATAAGTTTGTATTCTTCATAGTCTTGTGATAATTTAGACTGTTTGTATTTGAGAAATGCTTGGAGTTTCTCCCTAGTTATTTCTTTAACCTCTTCTGTATACCATGGTATGTATCGCCTTTGTTTCTGTTGACTTTTCTGTTAATTTTTCCTAATGCTTCTTCGGCTGACTTAAGTATATTAGTTTTATACTTTATAATATAGTTATATATTATTTTTTCCCAGACTGTCTCAATATCATCTTCTTCTCTAATTCCATTGTTATTGATTCTTTCGTCTAAGCGATCTCTATAAAGTTTTTGTGTTGACCCATCTTGAAGGGATTGAATATTAATTTTTGATATTGTATCCCTGGGTATTTTTTTCCCGTTTAAGTGTTGTTCTTAATTTAGCTAGCACCAGATTATGGTCACTTCCATTATCTGCGCTTGTTAAGCTTCTCATATCTAAGATGTTTGAAGGGTGGCACATTCTATTCGTTACTACATAATCTATTATGGTTCGGTGTCCCTTATTATTTTCCCATGTGTATTTATGTTGATCCTTGTGATCGAAGAAGGTATTAATTATTCTTAATTCATTATCCAAGCAGAACTCGATGAGCAGTTCTCCATTTTCATTTAGGTGCGTTTCGTTGAATCTGTTTTTTATGCCAGGGATAACGTCATTTCCAATTCTTGCGTTAAAGTCGCCTGCTATTATAGTTGTCTCCTCTGGATTTGTCTGGTGTATAACTTCTTGTAGGTTCTCGTAGAACGTTTGTCTTTCGTGGGCAGGCTTGTTATTTTCAGGGGCATACACTGAGATTATGTTTATTGGTTTTGTTTTAGATCTTAATTTCATTGTAACATTTCTTTCTGATATGTACTTGTAGTCTATTATCTTATCGAGATGTTTATTGTTTATTATGATTGCTGCTCCTTCCTTTGCTCTTGAGAATTTTTGTACTCCACTATATATAAGTGTGTAATTATTTAATTGTGTTATGCCTCTACCTTTTTTTTCGTTTCTGGAAGGCAGCAGAGATCTACGTTGTGTCTATCTAATTCCATTAGAATTTCCTGATAACTTGTGTTCCATGATCTAATATTCCATGTTCCCAGTCTCAGTATGTTTCCTTTTTTCCATTTCGATGTCCTTGTTCGTGCCATGTTCGTCGTATTAATCGTATTCCGAGGCTTATCCTCAAGAGGACCCATTAGGCATAATACTTGAAAAACTATTAGTGTTGAAGGGAAAAGTGACCAATTGTATACAATTAAGAACCACAACCGAGTTTTGAGAAATAAATTGTGAAACTGGATTACTGGTTGTATTTTTTATTTTCAAAAGTATTTTGAAATACTATTTTGTATCTAAAATGCTGTTATGGAAGTATTTTGTATCTGAAATACTTTTTTCAAGTATTTTGCCCAACTCTAACCACAACTTTATTAGCACTCCCGAGACTCGAAACGCTGTTGTAAACTCGGGAGGTGATTAGTAGTATTTGTGGGCAGGGAGTGCACTGGAATTCTGCTGCCTGATGGTCTAAGGTAGTGTTGTCAAAGTCGATGCTACGAGAGGGAGTCCGTGGCACGAGTGCCACGTCGAAATCGCCCCTTCACGCAGTTCGTCACCCCGTCACCAGAGACAACGCCATCTCTGTTGTAAAACGGCGAGGTTACTAATAGTTTCCTTTCCCGACGCTAGTTGCGCAGAGTAGCTCGTGGCATGCTACGGAGCCACGACGCGTGCCACTGCTACCAGTAGAAGACCTTGACACCACTGGTCTAAGGCAGTGGTATCAAGGTCTTCTACTGGTGGCTGTGGCACGCCTCGTGACACTGTAGCATGCCATGAGCTTCTGTGCGCAAAACGCGTTGGGAAAGGGAACTATTACGAGTAGTAGTAACCCCGCCGTTTTACAACAGGAATGGCGTTGTCTCTGATAGCGGGGCGATGAACTGCATGGAGGGGCGATTTCGTCGTGGCACTCGTGACACGGACTCCCGCTTGTGGCATCGACCTTGGCAACACTGGTCTGAGGTTCTGGCAGCTAAAATCCAATGCGGTCGCACGAGGGCGCGAGATACAAGACTCGAAATTTGCATCCCAATTGCGCCAATTCACAAATTTCTGGTTTTCTTTGTAAATATTGGCAATTGTTAGAAATATCAACAGTGCTTAGACTCATTATAAGCACAACCTTCTGGACGTAGTGATGAAAAATCGACAAGAAACTGCAGTGCAGAAAAGAAGCATTAATGCGTCAAATGACTTTAGATATATTTGTTCATTTAATTGAGGAGAATATGGTGGAATTTTCGCCTCCTGAAATTATACACCACACGCATACACACACACACACACACACACCCACACACACACACACACACACACACACACACACACACACACACACACACAACTTCAGTCATCAATCGCGTCACTCGAAAAATGCAAACGATAGAGCTGAAAATTACGCCATAACCACTTATATTTTGAGAAACTTAATTCAGAAGTATTTAAATATCTAATGTTGAAAAAAATTTGGCATAAAAAAATAGTTGGAATGTACGTGATACCCAAAGTTGTCCTTTTACTGTTATTACTCAACTACTATTTTAAATTTGTGGTAACACATCACATATTTCATCGCATTATTGCTACGGATACACAATATCATAACTAGTAGTGATCCACCAGCACATACCTTCTCGTATTATTTGCAACTTTTACGCAATATAATAGTATAACTCGACCAAGTTGAGAATGATGTTTACTGGAGCGCCACTATGTTTACACCCGAAGCGACAGAGACGGTGATATAAAGACACTCAAATAAAATTAAAAATGGGACCCTGCCAAATTGTTTCGGGAAAAGCGCGATTTATTTTGTCACAAATCTGGTATCTTCCCAATTAATATTTTAACTGTACATGGACATATCTGCACCTCACATTGGAAGAAATAAAATTTTGTTTTTCTCTGCAGAATGATTCAATTTTGATGAATTCCTTTGATGAGCAGAAAATTCGTACTGTAACATTCATTTACTTGTAAATCATTGAACTTAACTTAAGTAATTTCTCAAATATGCACCAAATCAAATTCTTTTTCTCTAAGAAGCAACTACCACCGAAATGAAGAATATTTTAAATACTTGTGACAGTAAATTTTATGTTTTGGTACTTTATTGCATACCTCACAAATCGCATGAAGTCTAAGAAAACGGTGGATGAAGAAGAATACAAAATGTTTGAATTTAATGAATAAGTACTAAAAATTCGATATAAAAAGAAGGTATTTTTATTGAATTTTTGTACTAGAACGGTAAAAAGTAAAAAAGTCAACTTAACGTGACAAAAATAAAATAGTTAGAGCAAATATTGCATAATGCAACTCTTTATTTCATATATTATATAATATATAATATATTATCGCTGTATATATATCTAAAGCTTATATTTTATCGCTGCTGATTCCGTAGAAGCAGAATATGTCTTTGAAGCCGTAAGAGTTTCCTGGCTGTTGTCTGAAAGTGTGTCCGTGTCACTAGACGATTCGCTGCCATTTTCCGGACCGTCACTTATTACCCGCGCTTATTACGAGGTCATCAACAGCATTTTTAATTCGTTTTCAAAGCATCCCAATCCCAATATTCGTATTCCCAGGCCTCTTTTCATACATCTCGATAAGATAAAAAGCTCGTCAAACAACAAATGCCTTCAGGTTCACAAAGAAGTCTTGCTGAGTTTTTGCACTTGCACTGCTAAATATAAATACTAAAGATTTCACAATGTTTCTGAACGTTTCTATACTTCCAGTAAATTGTAATTCTTACTTAGAAAAATTGTACAATTTTCTTAAGGATGGAATTTCTTTTTTTATTCGTAATTTTCTAAAAACTTACGTCTAACAATGCACTTGTCCATTTCACCCATAACAATTTTTCTTTTTTGGTTTCACTTTTTATCGTTACGTGTCTCTCAGCTTCACATCCTTCTTTTTGAATTTTGCGTATTGTTTTCACATAACTTTAAGCTTGCTGCTGCTCGTTTTGTTGTGCTTCCTGGACGTATTTTAGGTCTGTCTTTTTCACTATCACACAATTTAATAACATTATATGCAGGGCGTCTTGCCTGCCTGCGAAGTGTCACACTTCGACGAGAACTCATATTTCCGAAAGCTACAATGATAAACAACTTACTTCACGCTCCTCGCAACTTTTGTTAGCGAAACTGCCTGTACAGGCCCGTGTTCAAATTGTTAGTTTTACGACGCGCCGCAATCACCTCCTTCATTCTTCACTTGGTCGAGCTGTACTACACAAACCTGCCGAAGTGTTTGCAACCAGTAAGGATTCTTTTGGGCACCGAGACTCGAACTCAGATACTCCTTGTAAACTCGCCGTGTGCCTTCCCCTACTTCAAGCCAGCCGCTCTCATGCACCACTTCGGGCCCGCGCTTAAAGATCTCATTGAATCGACCCAAAATTTCCAACTCGCTGTTTTTGAAAATTCAGAGAGGTCAACGCTGAAAAGTCCTCCACCATTCTTTAACCTCTCTTATTTTATCCGTGAAAAAAAATTGAGCGGTTTTTGAGAGAACGTTCTTTTTATTATTTGCATAAATTTCAACCAAAAATTACATGAAAACTACTCGTTTTTCAAAAACATTGTATATGGTCTTTTTCAAATAGCTGTTTTTTTAACAAATTTTGTATCAGACACAAATTTCTATCTTGAATTTTATAGTTTTGAAATGATAACTTTTACAATTCCCTAAAAATGGGATATTTTACCGTCCTTTTATTCACATGATAATAAAATTTAAAGAAAAAAATTGAAGATTTTTGAGAAAAAAAATTGTTTAAAACGTTTTTAATTTTCTGTATTTGACGCAAAATACGCAAAAACTACTCACATTTTTGAAAAATTGTACATGAACTTACTTGAAAATCTGCTTTAGAAAACGCATTTAATTAAGGGGAAAAATATGTGTCATCAATATTAAAGTTGTAGGAAGACGCCGAAAAAAGCGCCGATTCCGGGTGGCGGAGATAGCTAAGACTGTCGTGCCGTAGGGCTCTTCGACCGAAGAATCGTGGATTCGAATATCGCCTCGGGCATGGTTGTATGTGTTTCGTGATTGTGTATATTGTCTATGTGTATTGACCTTGTGCGTCCCTTGTGGTTGGCGTCAGGAATTGTCATTGGCGCCGATTCTGGCTGTAAAAACATAACCAAATGTGTATAAAAATGGGGTGGCAAAAAAAATTAATAAAAATCGAGCTCGCGCCGACCCCGTAGTAACGGAAAAGAGAACAAGATGCGAGAAAATGTGAACTTCTGCGCTTTTGAAAAATCAAGGATTTCAACAAAAATTAGACTTACACCATTCTCTTTAACGTTTTTGTGCTATCCGAGGATAAAGATTATTTAAAACTGGCGAAAATTTTGAAAATGTTGAGGCTTCAAATAAAACCTCAAAAATATTTTCAATTTTTTCTCAAAAACGGCACCAAATGTTTTGATGAAACTTTGTCATCGAATAGTGTATAGAACTTTTAAGAGAATGGTAGTAGTCTCATGTGCGTTGAAATCACAATATGTTTTGAAAATTGAACAAGCGCAATTTTTTGGGTGTCTTCCTATAACTATAATATTGAAGATAAGAGATTTTCTCCTTAATGAAATCTGTTCCTTAAAGACGAATCTTTAAATAAGTTCAGGATCAAATTTTTAAAAATATGTATAGTTTCCGTGTGATTTTGAGCATTATATAGGCAATTTTGTTCTCAAATACAGCTCCATTTTTTCTTTAAATTTTCTCTAAACATGTAATAAGAGACGGCAAAAATATAGTGCTAGTCCCAATTTTGGCTATTGCTACGTTTTTTCGAAGTTGTCAAAAAATAAACATTTTAATACTACAAAATTGGGGATAGCGATTTTTGCTTTAAACAAAGTCTGTTGTAAAAAACAGCTCTTTGAAAAAGGCAATGTAATTTTTTTGCGAAAACGAGCTGATTTCGCTTAATTTATTTCTGAACTTTACGCAAATTATAAAAAAATTCCCAATATCCACTTCTAATTTTTCCTTTAAATTTTCTCCACAGATGTAATAAGGGACGGTAAAAAAATATGGCGCTACTCTCATTTTCGGCTTTTGCTCTTTCTTTCAAAAATGAAAAAAAAAAACGCGAACATTTCAAAACTACAAATTTGGAGATTGAGATTTTTGCTTTCAACAAAGTCTGTTGTAAAAAATCAGCTCTTTAATAAAGGCCCTGTACAATTTTTTGAAAAAAAAATCTCATTTCGCTTAATTCGTGACTGCAATGTATTCAAGTAAATTATAAAAATATTAAATTATTAAATATTATATTCATATAAAAATATTATTTTCTCAAAATCCGCACGAAATATTTTCATTATAAAGCTTCCCCTCGTATATAGCAGCGAATGGTAAATAAATAAACTAGTGGTGCTATAGAATGGCACAGACTTTCTCGCAATAGTTAGTTTTCCAATCTCTTTAGTTTTGTCTAGCTATTCGGGTATGCCTTATGCTCTTCAAGCTGCCTTCTTTTGTCAGCCAAAATACATTTTTTCACATTTTCTCTGTTTATCGGCTTCATAATGCTAGAGCTAATACAATTATTTATTTAATATAGAAGAATACAACGTGTATCCATCTTGAATGGCCGAGCTGGTTAAGGCATGTACTGATTCAGCGCTTCGGATCGAAAGGAATTGGGTTCGAATCCAAGGCAGGGATTTTAATTTGATGAATATGTTATTATAGAAAACTATTGATAATAACAGTAACCTTATAGAAAATCATTTGAAATACTTCTACTCACAAATAGAATCAATATAGAGAAATATACCGGTCGTGTTTGTATGTGCTTTCCCAATTTGCAACTTTTAAACATTTTTTTCAATCTTTTATTCGATTTCTAAAACGTATGTGACGCCAAGTGAATTGTTGTCTTGTGTGAATCTGTATGAACCGATGTAAGTCAACTAATCAATCAACATGAAATTTAAATACTTTGTAAATACTACTCTTAGGACCAACTTAGGTACTCCTAACGGTTCCGAAATTATTATTATTATTTTTCCATTACATCACGACTAAACATCTTATGAGTCGGCTGAATATAAAATCTACTCCAGGTTGCAACCAGCTACCTAAGGAGCAGATTCGGTGACTATCAGTGCCTCTACAATACTTTACGCAAAATGTGGGCTGTTCCAAATAAAGCAATTTCTTGCACTTCCCAGTCTTTTGAATTACCAGGGAGTTTAGACAAGTTCTTACTCAAATTTTGCGGAACAAATCCCAGAGCTACGATAACTATCGGGACGACCTGTGCTTTTACGCCCCACATTCGGCTGATCTCGATTTCCAAACACTTGTATTTAAGACGTTTCTCTGCCTCCTTGGTAACGACGTTTTGATCGCAAGGTACAGCAACATCAATAAGTAAACACGATCTTTTCGCCAAATCCCGGATAACTATATCCGGTTTGTTTGCCGCTATCGTGCAATCAGTTTGAATTTGTTGGTCGTACAATATCATACACAATCCAACAGACGTCACCGGTTTTGGTGAGTGTTCGTACCACTTGGGGCATGTGTTTGGAACTTCGAGGGCGGTACAGATCTGCCAGTGGAGGTAGCTACACACTCTGTCATGTCTTTTCAGGTATTCGGCCTTTGCTAGGATTGGACAAGCTGAGACAATATGATCAATGGTTTCTACTTGCTCCAGGCAAATGCGGCATTTATCATCTTGGGAAATTTTGAGAACCACTTTATCATAATGTCGTGTTCTCAAGACCTGATCTTGAGCAGCTATTACAAGTGCTTCCGATTCTGGCTTCATTCTTCCCCTTTTAAGCCACATAAATGATTGATCTGCACCTTATCCATTCGTTTCAAATATTGTCCGTGGAGTGGTTTGTCTCTCCACGATTTCTTTAACATTTTTTGTGTCTCCAATTTCATGTTTAGTAGCATCAGAAGTTCAGTGTCTCTGTCATTCTGGGTGTCTTGCATAGTCGTGTTCGCAATGCTTCTTGCTACACTTACAATGCCTCTGTTTCCCATTCTTCGGTCAGATTTCATGACCTGCCTCATTAGAGGGTCATCTTGATGGCTGACTACATACTTTCCCATCCCGGTTATTGCATTGTGCCAGGAGGCTTCAATTTGTCTCAGGCCTCTTCCTCCTTCCTTATATGACACATAAAGCCTATGTACATCAGCTCGCGGGTGGGAGACATGATGCATTGTTAGCAGTTTTCTGGTTTTTCGATCCATGATGTGAATTTCTTGCTCAGTCCAGTCCACTTGTTTATTATTATTATTATTATTATTATTATTATTATTATTATTATTATTATTACTATTATCACTTTCTTGCCTTACGAAGTTCTTCGTACAAGAGAAAGTTATGTAATCGTGGGCCGTAAAACAGCGAATTTACGTGAGAAAAACTGTTTTTGCCGGGCTCTTGTAACGAATAAGTAGATAAATTCTGTTGATAAATTTAAAAAAACTAGTGGTGCTACCAAAGCACCTACTTTCTTGCATTGTTTCTAAATGCTTCGCAATATTATACTACTACATAAACCACCAAACATGTTTTCAACGAGCAAAAATTGTTCCCACTCCGAGGCCCGATCTCAAATCCTCACAGTTAGCTTGCCGACACTCATTTCACTACGCCACATGAACGCCGTATGGATAGAACCCGGGCAGGAGCATAAAAACGTAAATGCCCGATTCATGTTAAAAAACCCCTTAACAATCAAAATATTAATATATTATTATTAAGAATTTTAGAAACGTTATTGAAAACTCTTTGAAGCAATTCAGGTCACAAATACAATTATTTATGATAAATAAACTGGAAGTATCTGAATATGATTTACGAATTTTCAACTATTAAACAAATTTTTACATCTCTTGTTCGATTTGTAAAGCGTATGTCACGTGAAATCAATTGTTTCCTTTCTGTGCATTTGTATGAACCGATTTTAAATAAAATAATGAATACATCAACATGAAATTTATTTACAACATATACACTACCCATGGGACGGACGCGGCTCAGCGGCTGACCGATGGCATTATTTTCGACACTAGACAGATACCTAGGTTGAGTTCTGTGGCTGTATGGAAAATAATTCTAGCAGCCGGCCGCTTTGATCGGTAGCTTTCCTGGATTTCTCTGATCAATTCCAGACAAATGTCGGGGTACTACCCTACCAAGCGGACCGCGCGCGATCTTTTCTTCTTATTCCTTGTCCTATCCTATCCTTTGCTTACACACAAGACACTACCACATATGCCGGGAGACCGGTGGGAAACTTTCGGCTTGTCTCTGCTGGAGGGTTACCCCTCTGGTGGGAGGTCCCTGGTTGGCCAAAATCTCGCTAGCCGACTGTAGGTCGGCGCTAGATTTAGCCATCCAAAGGGGAAGATCACAGCTACCTCCTGAGCAAAAACATGTACTACACTTACGGGACTAATGACCTTACTAGTTGACGCGCCTTAAAATCACTCTCAATCAACCTATCAACCTAACAGCTGTCAGTCCGTCTGTGGACAACTTAGCACCTAAACCTTTTAGCCGATTTTCTCCAAACTTGATGTTCCCTGATAGAGCTGAACGGACTGGAGTCTTTGGGATTTTCTAACACATATTTTGATTGTTGTTTTTTTTACATCAGTCAGGCATTTACCTTTTTATGCCTCTGCCCGAGTTTGATACAAGAGGCGCTTATGTGGCGTAGTGGTATGATTGCCGGCAAGTTAACTCTAAGGATCTGAGATCGGGTCTCGGAATGGAAAAAAAATTGCTGGTTGAAAACACGAGAGAAAACAAGACTAATGCTACATGACGCATAAACACGTACGAGAGCATGGGGTCCCACGGACTGACAAAACGTCGCTGCCGCCGCCTCAAGCGATGCCTCGCGGTTTTGCATAGTTATTGCAATGTTGCTTCCCCCCCAAATCTCTTGCGATCGAACGGCGTTTTGGGACAGACGTTTTGCCGTCAATCGATTTTTCGGTATGAAGGACCATCAACACATGGAATCTGACTACACAGCGTGTTAGAGGAAGTAGGAAGGAAGGAAGTAGGAAGAAGTTAAGGAACTAAAATAGGTTTATCCAGTTTTTCGTTACGAGAGCCCGACAATAAGAGTTTTCTGTCCAAAATTGGCCGTTTTCGTCAGCAAGATAACAATACTTTCTCTTTTTACGAAGTAAGGGCGAGAAAGTAATAGTGCATGAATCTACCAGTGTTTCCAGTCAGTAGAAACCTGTCTTCTTCGGTCTGCGATTCGAACTCATATCGTAAGATTTCGCCTGCCACGTTACCTCTACAGCATCAGCCACACAGCTACGCTAAACTTAACCGTCCCTTAAATACTAAGTTTAACAATTCCATTCAAATTTCCAAAAATTCAGATATTTTCATTTACGAGTATATTATTTCACGATCTAGTTTCAAGGAACAGATTTCATTAAAGAAAAGTCTCTATCATCGATATTGTTGTTTACTAAAGTTAATTTTTTGTCTAGATGAGAATTCTAGCAGCCGGCTGCTCTGTTCGGTAGTTTTCCGAGGTCACTCCGATACATACCAGGTGAATGTCGGAGCACTACCCTAACAAACAGGCTACGTACCGCGGGCGATCTTTCCTTCCTCTTCCTTGTTCTATTCTCACCCTTTACACACACACACTTACATGCCTTACACTTTCGCACATGCCGGGAGGCCGGCCGGACGCTTAGAGCGTCTCCCGGCTGGGGTGGTGCCTTGCTGGAGGGAGGTACCTGGTTGGGGAAAACCCAGCTGTCCAACCTGCAGGTCAGCGCCGGATCTCACCTTCCAGCGGGATAAATTGCCGCCATCTCCCAAGAGAAAAACGTGAACTACACTTATGGGTCTAATGATCTTACTAATTGACTCGCTCATCACTCGTCAATCAATCAGGGTTATTTTTTTGTATGCAATTTTCGAAAATAAAATGTTTGCTCCAGCCCAGGAAAAAAAATTAATTTTTGTGCCGTTCTTTAATGAATTTTTAAAAGCAATTGCATTAACTTCAAATAAAAATTATGCAAAATTGAACTATTTTTCAAAAAATTGTTCAGGACTTTCTTTCAAGATCAATTTTTTATAGATTCAATTGAAGAGCTCAGAAGAATAAGGAGATATCCCACTTTTTTGTGAAATTGATTTATTAGCATTAAATATAATTTTAAATATTATTATTTTAGTGTAATATGTTATTTAAATCCAGTGTGGACGTAAATTCATGGGTACTGTGTTTAAAAACTTTCTGTATATCAGCTTCACAGAAACCTCAGTAGAACAGACAGCCATCCCTCACAGGTTTTCACTGTTTTTGACGTTAAATTAATAAATAAGTAAATAAATAATTTCCCAAAGGGAATGCAAGCTTTTGTCTCCTTGGGTAGTAGCTCTGTTAACCGACGAATAGAGATAAAGTTTTCTTATAATCACGGTAAATCAATGTGGCCGACTCTAGTGTTGTTACAGTGTCTACGGAGGTTACAGAAGACGAGGATGCTCACGCTGTGCACAAAACAGCAAATAAAAGGAAAAGATATCATGAAAACTGGAAATAAAATGTTAAAAAGAAGGCGAGGAATAGTGGAAAAGAATATATTTCTGAAAGACGAATGTTTGTTCCGGCCAATGTGCTCGTTGACATCAACTGTTGTAAAAGAGAATGGTGTACATTCAAGTCATTTTCGAATGACAAAAAAGATACAATGTTTTGTGATTTCCATAAATTGGATAATTGTAATAAGGACAGAACCACTATTGGTGAAACATGAATAGAATCGGTGATATCATAAAGGGCATGAGTCACATTTTTTCACAAATTGAGTTTTTAACATTATCTATTTTCTTGAAGGTCAACTCATCGTTGGGTGTACAACGAACATGAGTACCATTAACCCAGTCTCAGTTACAGAGATGTCAAATTCTCGTTGACTGTTCAAAGGTCGTGAGTCTCTGACTCAAGCCCATTCTGCTCTCAACAGTTGGTAGCTCCCTGAATTGATAAGAGAATATTCTCTTATTCGCTGCACAAAATCGACTATTGGTTCTTTTTGTGGTAGAGGCTAGGAGTACGTGTTTATTATGCAGATTGTGTTTTCTTTTAATATTGTGTTTAGTTACCTGGGTTGGTAAAAATTACTAATGTACAGACTAATATGTAGGTCTGCGTACGCTGGAAGATCTCAAAATGGAAGAGGTAAAAAAATGTGCAAGGAGAAAGATTATGTATTAGGGATTGCTTTCGATTACATGCGGGCATTTTATTTACCATACAGACTTGTGCAGGACATTTTTTATTTCAATTAGGAGTTAATAATTTCTGCATTCACAATTTGGCCACTGACAATGCAAACCTGTATCTGTATTATGAAGGTCTGGCTACACTGTCAGAAATTTCCGCATTACTTTAATGTAAAAGTACATTAAAGTATCATGTACGTAAATGAAATTTAATGTACACGTACAGTAACTTTAAAGTACGTATGCATTAATTGTAATGTACGTGTACAATTAAATTTACTGTATGCGTAAATTAAATTTACTGTACATGTAAATTTAATTTAATTTACGTACATGATACTTACTTTAATGTACTTTTACATTGAAATTACTGTATGTGTGCATGAAATTTAATGTACATGTACTAACTTCAATATTTAAAATTTGTTAAATAATTGTCACCCCGACCGGGATTCAAACCCGTCTCTCCTGGTTTACGCCCACTTGCTCTAATCACTATCCTATCAAGATAATCAATTCTTTGAACATGTTCCTAGGCCTGATGAATTGTCCGTTGGGATTTATGCAATTGTCACATTTTTGGTCGCGTTCGGAAATATGCTCGGAAATATGTCCCGCAGATGTAAAGAATACTAAGTTCTGATCTGGTACTGATTAACAAATGTATTTTAATATTGAAATTTGTTTAATAGTCACCCCGATCGGGATTCAAATCCGGGACTTCTGGTTTACGCGCAGGTGCTCTAACCACTGAGCTATTGCGACATCCGATTGCTTCAGCAGGTTCTTAGGCCTAATTTAATGCCCGCTATGATATGTATATATTATATTCTTTATGTCTACGGAACATATTTCTTTAGACGTAATATATATTAAATATGTATTAACTCTACAGAATTATGTATATTATTTATAATTGTCACTACTTCTTCACCTGTTTTGGACGCGTTTCCGCTCGGAAATATGTTTCGTAGCCGTACAGAGTACTAAATTCTGACATTGTTACAGTGACAATTCTTTGAAAAAATTTAAATATTTCCAGAGAATATGAAAAAATTGTTAACTAAAGAATTAGCGTACTATGTACATTGCTACAATTTTATTATAAAGATTTTTACAATTTTATTTGTTACCAATTTGAATGTAAATACGAATTTTAACCATTTATATTTTTTGTATACATGTTGAAATATATTTTAAATTTATTATACGTAAGTTCAAATAGCGGAAGAAAATATTTCTGAAACCTACACTGATTTTAATTTAAACATTAAATTTAATGTACAGCACAATATCGGTTTAATTTACAAGGTACAGAACGTTTTATGTAATCCTACATTAAATCTACATTGATTTTTATTTTAACATTAAATTTAATGTACTGCAGTACGTTAAATCTACATTGATTTTAATTTACACATAGTATTTAATGTGCATGTATATTAATACCATTTTAATGTACACGGTACATTAAATTTAATGTGAAAAGTGCATTAAACTACATTAAATTTAATGTAATTTCTGACAGTGTACAAAATCCTCTACGAGGTTTGTTCATTCCTGATGGACTATCCAGAAAACTACCCCTTCTGGAAACATTCCAGAAAACAGAAAGTAACTTTATTTGTTCAGTGACGGCTGTCCAGACCAAAACAAAAACATACGGTTATTTGCGTGTTATTGAATCTTATTATGAATAAAAAATTAGAGAAAATTGTTCACTTTTTTCAAACGCGGGGACACACATTTGTGCCCTATAATCGGGATTTTGAAGTACTGAAAAGACAAATTATGAAAGCATGATCTATTATATACTCCAAATGAAATTTCTTCTGTTAACCAACAGGCAGGGAATCGTTTCAACATAAAACATGCGGAAACACAAGAAATTCTAAATTTCAGAAGTTCGTAGCCTACCCATTTAAATACAATTCTCTCCAGAGAATGTTTAGGGAAAAAGTTTCTAGGTGATCAAAACATTTAACCATCATATCAAAACTTTCAACCAATTCAAGAGCTTTAAACCATCATTGTTTACAATAATTCTGGTCTCAAATGAACATCGTGCAGAAGGAAAAACAATGGAATTTACTGATGGGATAGCTGAACATTCCTTCGTACTTTCAAAGGAGCACTAGAGTTCAGTATCTCTATCAGATCCTGCAAGAGCCTTTGAAGGAAAGATTCCTCCAAGTGGAAAAAACTAATGACATCAAGATGATACTTAACGCACGTCTTTTTATCATGAACTGATAGAATGGCTAACCCGTGTGGAAGACGTCAGTAGTCAAGCTATTTCTACTGAAAATTGAGATGAAGTTGACTAAAGAACAGACTGTACATGTTAACATGTGTTAAATTTGATGTATTGGAACTAAAGTACGTTTGTTGGCAGTTCATTTCATTATTTCCACATGAAAGAATGTAGTGTAAGCCAGTTGATTGCATAAAGGACACAAGTCATAAAACAAAATAATTTATTTTCAGGATATTGTTGCACAAAAAATAGTAATTGACATATTTCTAATATTTATCTAAATTAGGGCTCTACAGTAGTATTTTTTCAAATTTTGAAAGATTTCTTATTTTTTAATAAAAGTGTTTTTTGTTTCTCCTGAAAAAATTCTGTTTTAGTGACTCATGCCCTTTGTGAAATCACCGATTCAATAATATTGTTGTCAACCCCAAAAGATGTAAAAAGTTATTAATATTTTTCTCATTATTTCCAGAAATTTGCCTTGATATGATTAAAAAAGTATTCCAGAAAGATTTTATTGATCCACGGTTACTGAGTTATTTTATGAGTTTTAGTGAAACCCTCAATATATCAGAACTAGGTCATCATAGTGTGAGGTAGCCCGTTATTCTTCTGAGCCCTTCAATGTGAGAAAAATATCTATTATCAATATTGTACTTTTGCAATGTTAATTTTTTGCAATTTTCGGAAACACCGAAAATTGGCCTAGCACCACTTTCTTTACCATCTATTGCCACATCCCAGAAAAAATGGGCGTGGTCTTTCCTTCCTCTTCCTTGTTGTATACTCACCCTTTATATACACTCCCATGCACTTCACTATCACACTTCTCAGAGATTGTCCCGGTCAAGAAGTCTCCTGACATACATCTGTTGAAGTATTGTAACATTTGTTTCAATAACATAGATTCTGGAGAACATTAAACATTATGATGTCTTCAGTTTGATTTATTGTTGAGCATCCCCAAACGTGTGAGTCACGCTACACCACTGCTTGTTGAAACTCACAATGCGGTTGAGGGTAGTGGCCTCTGCTTTTCGGAGGGACAGTTGAGATTTCCAATTGTAGGAAACCTTGAAAGTAATCGTCACCTGCTAGCTTGGCTTCATTTCAAAGTCGTGTTTTAAATTGAGCGCTACTGCACATTCATACGCAAGTGAACAGAACTGCTCACTACTAAGACCGTAAAACATGTTGCAAAATGTTAGTGGGAAATTGTCCGTGACCTTCTTTTCTTGAGCTTCAGAAAAAATTGTTGGCCTACCAACGCGAGGAGTTTTAAGTGCACTGTTCCCGTCTTCACATATGTTCCTGGACCGTTTCTTAAACGTACTGTAAGGAATGCCCTACAAACAGGTGAGCCGTGATGCACTTCACAGGCTTATCTTGTTCCTCTAAAGTTCACTGTGTCTTATATGTGGTCCGCTTTTTTTTCTAGGCATATTCTGGAAAGAAAATAAATCGCATTGGAATGAGTTTGTTTAATCGTGTTTGGTTATAATGAGGAACGTGCAGAGAAAACAATGATGAGGTTAATAAGCTCCAATTTCCCATTGCGAATGACTCTCAGTATACCCCATTCTGTTTAAATAACAAAATGTAGTAGGATAAATTATTGTTTGTATACCAGCATTATAAACAACCTTTTCTGTTGCAAGACATCGTTCATAATTGGGTGCTTTAAGTTACAAAAGACGTATTAGCATTTTACGGCACGAATGACTGCATTCATCACACCTTCAGCCAAACGCAGCGAGAGAACCGTCGGGAGGTAAAGGTAAACGGGACAGCCGACCACCGTTTTATTGCACAGATGTCAAATACCCGAGACGTCAGAAGAAGGTTGGTTTTCAAATTAAGATTGATTCTGTTATTACACAAGAAAATAGTGCATGCAACTCGTTTATTATGTTGCTTTATTACATTTGTACAAATTTAAAAACTCACTCCTAAATCGCTAGTTTTCAAAACATGTACTGATGCAATAATGCTTAACATTATAAACTAATTACATAAATTACTATTTGCCCTCCCGTTTTAATTTGATTTCGTTCAAATACATGAATCAAGCAACAATTACAATACATTAAGATCAATGAATAATCATGATAGCGAACTCACCAGCTTAAGATAACAGCAGCACAAATTACAGGAGGACAGCTGAAAACATGCAACGCGGTCAACGCAACTCGTAGTTTCTAGCGCGCGAAAGTCAAATTATTGGGGGTAGGGTTCTATTACCTATAGGCTCCCATTCCCCCGTTTTCACATACCTAGAATAGTGGCGAGGGATATTTTGACACTAAATATATGATGCATTGGAATTCGAAATTATGTTCTAACTGAGCCTTATTTTGGTGCATTTTGTTTTCTTACGCATCTAAAAAGCATCTTAAACATCTAAATGAATTTTATGTAACTGATTACCACTCTTTTGGCACATTTTCCACCGACGGTTTTGTGAAACTTCTCGCAGAAATCGTTGGTTTTGTTGCCTTTGCACCGGCTCCTCTGGGATGTCTTTCGCTTTTGGATGACTCCGGTACCAGTCTCTTCTGCTTCGTTGTGTATCTCTTCTGGCAAATCCCCTTCCTTTAGTTCACTAGATAGTTGAAGAGCGAACTTTTTATTTTTCATCTTTTCATTGATTGTACACACTCCAGGCACGTAAATATGACCACCACCTATGTTCAATGTAAACGTGCAATAATCTCTCACAGACGGCATGTGGCAGCACTAACAATGGAGGGTATATAAAGAGTGTGGAGCGGAAGCGGAGACAGTGTAATAGTTGCCGCAATGCAGAAACGTAGTAATTGTCGGAGGTTCAAAAGGACATGATTATTAGCTTTCCGGCCAAGAGCGGAAGCATTTCCGAAACGGCTTGTTGTAAGCAAATAAAGTTTGTAAAGGGTTCGCGTGCCACCGTGTGTAAAGTATACGGTGCATGGCAAAATGGCGATAACCATAACCAGAGGCGAGGCAACTGTGGCGCACAACGTGCCATAGATGATAGGAGTGAGCGAAGGCTGCAGAGATGTGTACGGGCGGTTAGACATGCAACTGCAGAGAATCTGACCTCCCAGATTTACCCAGGGGCTACCAAGAGTCTCCCCTCAACAACCGTTCTGCGAATGTTGCTGCGTATGAGCTTCTGCAGCAGGTGCCTGGTTCATGCACCCACGTTGACATCTGTTCATCGGCAACGAAGGCTGGAATTTGCACGCCAATACCGGAACTGGACGTCCACTGAGCGGCGACGGGTGGCCTTTTCAGATGAATAATGTTTTCTGCTCCATTGGACAAATCGTAAACACCCGCCAACGCAAACACCGTGCAACAATCGTCGCACGGGTCCAGGCAAGAGGAGGGAGCGTGTTGGCGTGCGGAATACTTTCATGACACTCCCTGGGTGATTTGGTCATTCTGGAAGGCACAGTGGAGCAACAGAAACATGCAACCATCCTTGAGAACCTGTCCACCCTTGTATGCAAATCGTTTTCCTTAGGGAAAAGACTGCATCTATCGGCAGGACAATGAAACGTGTCATACAGTCGCAGTGTATGTTTGTGGTTCGAAGAGCACCAGGATGAGTTTACAGTACTTCCCTGGCGACCAGACTCCCCCTATTTAAACTAAATAGAGAATCTGTAGGACCATCTCAGTCGGGCTGTTCGCGCCATGGAACCGCAATCGATGAACATAGCGCATCTTGCCTCGACACTTGAGTCAGCATGACTCCACATCCCTGTATGTGGCATCCTGAACTTAATTGACTCTCTCTCTCTCTCTCTCTGCACGTCTCGCAGCGGTCAGCGCAGTAAAAGGGGATTATTCAGGATTTTGACAGGTGGTTAAATTAATGTGACTGAACTGTGAGGATAATCCAAGCTCTGATGGCCGCCATGTCCAATGCATTATACATGCATTGTAATAATATCCTACATTCTGCTTTGGTACTGTATTTCCGAGTCATTTTGTCTACCGCGTCTATCCCGTATTCTGTGGCGTTACAGAACGTTTGATTTCCAGGCTTCATTTTCTCTACAGCTGACAGCTACTTTGCGATAACGTGCGGTGAGAAGCATGACATTGTTTTTATTTTGACTGATACATTTCTCGCCTTCTTCATTTCAGGTGATTTGCATTTCTTCTTTTCTTCTTTAAATGTTCAGCAGTGTTGAATATTTATACTTTTTTATTGATAACGACATAGTGCGTGCATAGAGTAAACAAAGATTTTTTTCTACCTATCAGACTTATATTTAAATGTGTGATATTGTTCTTCATCTATATTAATTTTTGAAATGTTCTGATAATCTGAATAAATTAATTCTTTTTCCATTTTGATTTCTCTGATCGGTGTGTCTTTTGTGCGAGTCCCGACGGTGGCGGATTTTCGACTGTAGCTACATTGGTACGTCGAATTTAGCTGCTGTCTGAAGGAGAATTCTAGAAGCCGTCTGCTCCGATAGGTAGTTTTCCACGGTTTTTGCCACCTCTTACCTTACATATCCTTTCACTTACATGCACTACACTTCTACACATATGGGAAGATCGCTCGAGAACTTAGAGCTAGTCACGGCTGCTGTGCCTTGCAAGTGGGAGATACGTGGTTGGGAAAAATCCAACAAGCTGACAAGCTGTAGATCAGCGCCGGATCTCACTATCCAGGTAGGAAGAAAAGCGCCACCTCCGCAGTACACTGACCGGATTAATGACCATAGCAGTTGACGTGCTCAGAAACATCAGTCGTTTTAATTTACAATGGCATTGTATTAGATCAAAAAAAAGTATTATGTATTAAAGAATTCTCAGCCACAGAATGCCCATTTTTTGTCTGACATTTTGGTGAAAATATTTTTTTCATATATTCGAACTTTGTACAGTCAGATCTATTGCATTAAAACGAATTTCAAATCAGATTTGTAGAAAACCTTTTCTGGACATGGGGCTGAAAATGTTTTTCGAAGTCGAATAGAACTTGAGTAAACGTTAGCACGAACTCGCTTAACGCGAATTTCGCCGTAACACGAACAAAACTTCGTTCCCGGCAAGGGTTTACGGCAGGCCTGCACAACGCCTGCTCCCGTGGGCATTCTGCACTTGAGAGCCGATCCTCTGCCCGCGGCTGCGCCGCAAGTGCAAGTAGTGGGGAGTAGGAAGCTTTGCGGGGAGGGGAGAAGTCTGACGTGCTATAGATTAGTTTATTGGATGTGTTGTATACATTGTGGTATAATTTTTGTGTTTTAAAAACAAATGTATTCATTCTCAAGAGTAACTATGTACAAGGACTCTTCACTTTTTTCTTGAGCTCCTAACTGGATTGAATAAACGCTATGTCGAATCGAATGCTTGCGTTTTACTCGAATGTTATCTATAATTGGTACGAATAATTCAGATAACAAGTAAGATGACGTAGCACGACGCGGCGCGTAGATTGAATGCATGGGCGTCTGATACAATGATCCATACTGCAAAAGTATATGCCTACTTGTTTAAATGGATTGTCTAATATTTCAAGTTACAACGGCCATAATTTTCTGTTTATATTCTGTGCACTGCTGTATACCCGCCTTTGTATCTACCTCTGTATGTAATTTCCTTTTTTAATTAAAAAATATTAACATTCTCATTGTTACTCTTAAGCATTATTTTGCGAGGACCTATAAGGTCGCGCACGAAACCAACACCCGACTCCCCTCGCGTCACGCCAAATTAGGAACCCTTTCAATTCGTCACAG
This sequence comes from Acheta domesticus, assembly GCA_031308135.1. NCBI lineage: Eukaryota > Metazoa > Arthropoda > Insecta > Orthoptera > Gryllidae > Acheta > Acheta domesticus. The sequence goes on along the minus strand of JAHLJT010008446.1, from coordinate 147,439,162 downwards.
CCCCGCGCGAAAGACGCGCGCGCCAGAAACTGCGCCCCCCTTCCTAACCACGTCTTCAAATAACAAAAGCAGACAGTGACGGACTGCCTCCAGGGATCGCCCCGGGCATGCCGCCCCGGCTGAACGGTCCAGCATTGTCAACATAGGAACCGGAAGTAGTCGATTAAGAGGCCCTCCCTGCGTTGTGTAGGAAAATCCCCAAAACGCATAAGCCGCCACAAAGGCGGTCGGGTGGTCTTGCATTGTCTGTCTCTGCGGCGCTGGCGAAATCTCAAACAACAAAGAGAGCCAATGGGATGCCCAGAAAATGACATCACTCTAAGATGTGCCCTATTAGCTTCCGATTTGAGTAGAATCTTCCAGAACACAAAATTTCGGCCAATAACATTAGAAATTGCAATCACGTGATAGGGAAAGGCGGCCATGTAAGGAAGAGTAGGGATACGTGACAGAGGCTGGCGAGAGAAGAGAAACTTGGGCAGATAGAATCAAAACTTGAGAGAGTAAAAACGTTTCGAGAAAGCATTTTAAAGTCTTAACTTATAAATAAATTCACGTCATGGAGTGGTCAACGACATCTAAAGTTGATCGACCGACTCAGCACTGGCCGTCCGAACACAATTCTGTGGAATTTATTCCATTCGGCGGACCAGCATTTAATTAATCAGCCGAGCTATCGTGGCTCCATTAATACGGGGAAAGTGACGTTTGACGGTTTCCACCCGCTATTCAACGTACGTGGTTCATCTCTACAACTTCCTGTCTGCGCGAGGCGAATTCCTGGGTACGTGAGCCGCGACGCCGCCTGCTACGCCTGAGACGGCGGCACCTGCGCCCGTCGGAACAGGTGTGCAATTCGACTAAAGGAACAATTAGAAATTTGAGCAAGTGTCGAGCTAAAGTCAATTTTAAAGAATTAGTTTAAGAAACCAGAAGAAAAACATATGTAAGCCAAAGCAATAATAAACGTGTTTTCGCCCTTCAAGCGAACAACACATTGAAGGAAATTCGAAAAAGCTTGTTTCTGCCAAACCCTGTGCCTGCCCTCATTGAAACAGAATGCTCACCCCTGAGGTGTTCATAAGCTGGTGCCGGATGTCAGGTAAGTGTTCGTTTGGCGCCCATTCACTTACAAATTTAACGGGCACACCTGTCATCTGAATACCGACACACTTCGGTGTGACGGTGCCTTTCCCCCCTTTTTGTGGTTGAGCGTCGGTTCATCTCAATTTTAAAGCAGTAGCTTTTTTAAAAAAATAATTAAATTCTGCCTAACAAAAAATACAATTTAATAATTAATTGTTCCCTGGAATGTTATAATCTCCAAATCACAGCAAAATGAAGAAAATCATGAGAGCAATCTCTCATATCAAGATTGACATAAAAAAGGATATGTGGCAGTTCCAAAAAGCGTAATGTTTAACAGCACATATATTTGTGACCATTTTCCCAATTATGAAACTGAATAAAAGAGATCAACGAGCAAACCTCTGTGACGATACGTTGCAGGCAATCACAAGATTATCATGGGTATTGTTAAATAGAATGCAAAGGGCTTAATACTTTTATACGATGTCGTGAACGACCCTGCACTCTTCTCCGAAATTAATCATGATTTTGTTTCAAGAATAATATGTTTTTGCCTTATTAGAACCGTCTTATTCAATTGAACATTGTCAATTAAAAAATAGTGTCTTCCTATCATCAAATAAAACAATTCAATATCATAAATTTGTGTTTAGCAAAACACTAAATTTGTGATTACATCGTAGCAAAGCGAATTACATTATCAGCCCTACAAGCAATTATAATACATGGTGTCTAAATCTAATATGTATAATTCGTTGTAGTTTCATATTTCTCACTGTCATATATCCACAACAAACATTTACAATATAATACAAAAGGCAATATTACTTAAACTGTATGTGACCGTCGACTGTTCTTTAAATTTACGCGCTATGGCTCGAATTTCGCATTCTAATGGGCGGTCCCCACTCCTAGAGTAAGTCTCATCCCCACCCTTCATCGACTTTCGCATTTGCCCCCGAGCTGCTCGCGCGCAGCTTCTGACGTCGGTGAAAGTGCAAAATGCTGTGCAGGTCTGGTTTACGGTAATACGGACATTCATATTACTCGGATAACACGAATTTTTATAACACGAACGCCGATAATTTCGGACCGTTGGAAATCGTATTAATGAAGGTTTATTGTATATCATTTTGAGGCCAAGAATTCACTTTGCGAGAAGCAATATAAACAAAAAAAATTATGTTTTTACATTTTTTCCCCAGAAACTGGAATGAAATGCGAATTTTCCGTGTATTAATTGATTAATCTGATGACGTGCCGAGAATGTAACATTTCTACTAAGGAGCGAGAGGATTAATATGATGGAAAAGAGTTCGGGACTAATAAGTGTTCGAGGTAGTATAACCGAAGCATCAGCCTTTTTATTTGTTTTAAAACGGAGGTTGTTGTGCAACAAAGGGCATCTCCATTCCCTGCGGGAGAAGACAGAGGGATAAATGTTCTCGCGAACGGAAAGAGGTCTTCCGCAGCGGCTGTTGCCCTGCGGCCTCAGGAGGGTGAGGGTGAGGGGCCGGCGGGCGCGAGGCTGGGCCCTCCACTAGCGCGCGCTTCCAGCGGCGCCGTCTGTCCCCGCGGCCGCAGGGCAGCAGGCTGGCCCCGGCGGGGAGCTGGCCCACGCGGCGCGCGCCGCGCGGCCCCGCTGGCTGAGGCTTGCGGCGCGGGGCTCGAGGCCGGAGGGCGGCGTGCGGCGTGCGGCTGCGGCTGCGGCTGGGGCCGGGGTCGCCGGACCGCGCGGGAAGCCCAGCGCCGCCGTGGGCCGGCTCGTGCTCTTGTGCAGCGCGCGCGCATGCGGCTCACGCGTCGTCGACGTCCTGGCGGGGGCGGGGGTGGGGGCGGGGTAGGGAGCAGGGTCCGGGCCGGGCGGGGTGTCGTCCAGGAAGCAGCCCTCGACGAACACCCTCCGCTTGGCCGGCGTGCAGTCGCCGCGCGTGTACACAGCCCACGCGTCGAAGCCGTCGCCGGTGTAGCGCGTGTGCTCGCTGTGGATGAGGCGCGCGCAGCGCACGTCGTCGGCGATGTCGCTGTCGCGCAAGGCGTCGCAGGCCACGCCGCAGCCGCCGCCCGGCCCGCGCACGCCGCACCAGTACAGGTCGCTGATCTGGAAGAGCCCGTGGTCCAGGCTCTGGCCGCTCAGGCGGCCCACGGCGGACGTGTCAAACCGGGACTCGTGGAAGGCGATGCAGACCTGTGCACACACAACGCCCGCGACGTCTCTGCACCTCAGCCTCGTCCTACACCTTCCCCCTCTACTGTCAGTCCTTATAAACACACACACATCGCATATGCCGGGTGATCAGTTTAAAATAAACCCACAACAGGCGGAGCGAATCGCACTGGCAACTAGTATGTTTGAACGGGGCGATTTCAAGCACGGAAACTGTCGGGAAGTCATCTTTAATCACTTATCCTTAATGCCGCCCAGGGGAGGAGACAAGGTGACTGCCGTAGCCACTACTTCAAAGAGAAACGCATGCGCTTGCTTGTTAGACAGAAAATTGTATGACAAGAACAGTGATTTCTTCGTAAATTATTTAAAAGTGAAATAAGCTTGCCATGTAAAATATACATTCTGATAGATTTAAATACACGCTTTTCTTGTCTTAGTTTCTCAACAAATATGCTTCCGAAATGTACTCATTTTTTACTTTCTCGCCTTACGAATTCTTCGTAAGAAGAGAAAGTTATGTAATCGTGCGGCGGAAAACGGAGAATTTTCGCCAGAAAATCTCTTATAGCAGGGGTCTGGTGACAGAAAAGTGGATAAAATCTGTTGCTAAATTAAGAAAAAAATCCTCCATCTCGTGGTGTAGTCAAAATCCATGATTTGTTGCTTCTTCATACTTCAAAATCGATTGACGGCATTCCGTCCGTCTGTCCGTCTGTGGTCAACGCTAGCGCCTAAACCGTTTGGTCGATTTTCTTCAAAATTGATATTCCCCGATGGTTTTGACTCGTCTCAAGGCCTCTTGAATTTGAAACCGATATCTTAGTATTTGAGGATACTTTACATGAAGCCCATTTTGAGATTTTATGAATTAAAAAAAATGGCTCCAAATTTTTTGATTATATTTTGTTGTTGAATAGTGCGAAGAACGTTGAAGGGAATGACGTAGGCATCATTTTCGTTGATAGGCCCTATTTTTCGAAAATTGCAAAAAACTGTTTAAAAACGGCAAAATTGAAGATAGAGATTTTCGCCTCAGGCAAAGTCGGTTGTACAAAATAAGCACTTCAAATAAGGTCATGTACCATTTTTTGGAAAAACAAATAGTTTTTGCGTAAATTGCGATTCAAATTTACAAAAAAAATTTATCTCAAAAACCGCTCCAAATTTTTTCTTTAAATTTTCTGCACGTGTGTATGAAGGGAAGGTAAATGTATAAATAAACTAGTGGTGCTATAGAATGGCACATACTTTCTCGCAGTAGTTATTTTCCAAATGTCGATCATCCGATAAGTTATGTGGAGTAAACAGTTCACCGCTGCCTTTCTTGGTCATGTTTTTTGAAAGACATGTTTTTCGCATGTTGACAATTACCGGCATCGTAATGATAGAACTGATACAAGTACGTTTTGACTGAAGTATAATGAGTAATCCGGCAAGTCGGTTTCGTAGCGTGGTTGGTTAATGCTCCTTCGGGTTGTGATCTACAATAAGGAAGGTACCGAGTTCGATCCCCCGAGGGGAATTTTAATTTGATGAATGTGATGTTGCAGGAAAAAAACATTGAAGAGAGTCGATACTTTATTGAAAATCATTTGAAGTATTTCTACTCACGAATAAATTCAATATAGATAAATACACAGGACTTGTCTGTGTGTTCCCTAACTGCGTTTTGTAAACAATTTTTCAACTCTGTTATTCGATTTCTGAAGAGTATGACATGTCAAATGACCAGTTGTCTAGTATATATCTGTATGAACCGATTTAAGTAAAATTATGAGCGGTCGGTTCTATTCTTTTATGGCTCTGTTCGACAGAGGTGGTGTTGGTGTTACGTAGTGGTATAAGTGCCGGTTCGTTGAATTTGAGTTTCGTTTGTCGGGTCTGGGTGCCGAAATGGTTTGCTGGTATAGTACACTTTTGCTGGTTTATGGAGTAGTGGAATAGCTATAAGGACCGTATAGAAGCAGAGCGAGAAAGTATGTGCGTTGGAAGCACCACTAGTTTCTTACTGTTTCAAATAACTATGAATAAATTATTAATTCCAGATTCGCAGAACAAATGTGTGTCGTTGTTGTTATTCTTATTCTTATTTTTGAAATAATATTACTTTAAAAATAAAAATAGTTTTGACAACGCGGACTCGGTAGTCAGTGCATAATAATCCCTGGTTAAATTGTCAGTGAAAGAGAGTTGGTTGGTGAAACATCACAGCTTTGCTCTTCGTGCTATTTATCTCCACTTTAACAATAAAAAATTTGGGAATTCTCTGTAAAGAAAAATAAGAAAGATAGTTTGGTAATCGGGAAAGAAGAAAAAGAAATTATTTATTATGAAGAATTGGTGTCAGAAACAAGCAAACCTCATAAAAATGTTCAAAATGCCCTCCATTTGCCAACAAACAAGCATTAAATCACATGGGAACATTTGCTGCAACCTGATGTAAAATTTCTTCGTCAATCATGCATATCGTTTTTTTATTACTTTCTCGCCTTACGAATACTTCGTAAGAAGAGAAAGTTATGTAATCGTGCGCCGGAAAACGGCTAATCTTCGCCAGAAAAACTCTTATAGCTGGAGTCTGGTGAGGAAAAAGTGGATAAAACCTGTTGCTAAATTTAGGGGAAAAAATCCTTTACCTCGTGGTGTAGTCAAAGTCCATGTTTTGTTACTTCTTGATACTGCAAAATCGATTGACGGCAAAACGTCCGTCTGTGGTCAACGCTAGCGTCTAAATCGTTCAGCCTATTTTCTTCAAAATTGATATTCCCTGATCGTTTTTACTCGGCTCAAGGACCCTGGAATTTGAAACCGATATTTTAATATTTGGGGGTACTTTACATGAAGCCCGTCGGAGATTTTCAGTTAAAGAAAATTGCTCCAAATTTTTTGATTATATTTTGTTGTTGAATAGTGCAAAGGACGTTTAAGGGAATGATGTAGGTATCATTTTCGTTGATATGCACAATTTTTCGAAAATTGCAAAAAACTTTTTAAAAACTGCAAAATTGAAGAGATTTTTACCTCTGACAAAGTTGGTTGTACAACATTAGCACTTAAAATAAGGTCATGTACCATTTTTTGAAAAAGCGAATAGTTTTTGCGAAAATTGCGATTCAAATTTACAAAAAAATGTTTCTCAAAAACCGCTCCAATTTTTTTCTTTAAATTTTCTTCACTTATGTAATGAAGGACGATAAAAAATGGCCTTAGTTCTACTTCTGGAAAATACTTGTTTTTTTTTTGAAAATCGCAAAAAATCTTTTTAAACTACAAAATTGTAGAAAGCGATTTTTACTTCAAACAAAGTCTCTTGTACAAAAATAGATCTTTAAAAAAGGTTATGTAGAATTTTCTGAAAAAACGATTCGTTTTTGCGTAATCTTCACTTCAAAATTACAAAAAGAAATTTCTCAAAAACCACTCCAAATTTTTTCTTTAAATTTTCTCCACGTGTGTAATAATGGACGGTAAATAAATACATTGACTAGTGATGCTATAGAATGGCACAGGCTTTCTCGCAGAACTTAGTTTTCGAATCTCTATAGTTTGAACCAGTTTTTCCGTTATGAATGATAATCTTCCGAGATACCTTCTTTGGGCGCCCAAAGGACATTTTGTTTCACATTCTCTGGATTTTTCGGCTTCCTAATGCTAGATATGAAACCACCATACACTATTACTATTATATAAGTGTAAGAGCGAAGCAGAGAATTGGTAGCCGTACTCGTTAATTGGGTGCATCGGCCCATCGCTTTCGATGGAATCTTCGCTTGTTCAAATCCTGGTCGGGAAATATTATTCGTCAAATTCTCTGTTACAGGAAATAATTTAGAATTCAACAATTTTTCACGTCTCTTCTTTGGATTTGTAAATAGTATTTTACCATCAAATCAATTGTTTGTTTATCATGTGTTATCATTTTATAGCTCGATTCGATTCTTTTTATGGCTCTGTTCGACCTACACGGTGCTAGTTTGGCGTTGTGGTAGAAGTGCTGGTTCGTTAACTTTGAGGATCGGATTTCGGGTCTCGGAACGGAAAAAGTTTTCTGGCAGAAAACACTTTTGCTGGTTTATGAAGTAGTGGAGTAGCATTTAGGACCGTATAGAAGAAGTGCGAGAAAGTATGTGCGTTGGAAGCACCACTAGTTAAATTTTATTTTAACATTCACAGACAGTACAACGTTCAGTTGATTGACCGAGCAACGTGCAGCAAAGTGTGAAGGCGGTAACTTCTTGTAACCTCTGCGATAGTGATTTCATGTGCTATACCTTCAACCCAGGTTATTAAGAGAAATTTTGTTAGAGAACAATGACAGGGTTAGAAAGGAAATACAATGGGAGGGACAGATAATTGCAAGAAATGTTTTTAACCTTATCTAATGTCAGAGAGATATTGAAGGAAAATGTGAAATGGGAGTCTGTTTCTTAAGCGGGAGAGTGGGGGTTGATCGATTCCTATTTCGTAAGTGACTGCTTCTTGGACATGATTTAAATTGTTGAAGAAACTACTAAGTTTCGTAATAAAGGAAGTAATTGGTTCTATTGCAAGATCGTTGTGAAGGATCTTATTGCTGACAAACCAGGGAGCATTTACTTTTATTCTTAAAATTTTGTTTTGGAAGGTTTGTAACTTATTTAATGTGGTTGGGCCAGCTCGAATCCAAATAGCGCATGCGTAAGTTAATAACGGGCGAAGAATGTATTTTTAAATGGCTAACGCGGAATAAATTTTAAAGAAGAGCTACGGTCGAGATTCGACGTAAAATAGCTAACCTTCTATTTGCTTCAATTACTTTGGACGAGATGTGACTGTGCCAATTCAGTCTTGCGTCCATCAGAACGCCGAGATAACGAATAAATGAATTCAGAGGAAACCAAGGGATGATAGAAGAGTCCAGAGATAAGGGGCGAGGAAAGACAGGATACCTTAAAGTAAATACTTTGGCTATTGATTTATTTGGGTTAGTTTTGATTTTCCATAATTTTGACCAATTTTCTGTTTTTTAGGTGACATTGAATTACACGACATGCTGTGTTTAGGTTTCGGTCTGCATAAAAGAGTAAAGTATCATCTGCAAAGGGGGCTATATTAACTGTATTACTAGTCCGAATACCTGCGACATACGAATTAAATAAGAAAGGGGATAATGGAGATCATTGAGGAAGACCAGTAAAAACAGCCCAAGGTGAAGAAATAAAAGAGTTCAGACGTATAGAAAACGTGCGATTCAATAGGAAACTTGATATAACGGTATTCCAATTTTCCCTAATTTGAATTTTAGTCCATCATGCCACACTCGATCGAACGCCTGGGCGACTTGTAAGAAAACTGCAAGTAGGTACAAACCAGATTGAAATGAAAAAAAAAATTGTTCTGTTAATCTTAATAGCTGATGAGTTGTTGAGTGGTTTTCTCTGAAGCCAAATTGGAAAGAAGGAAGCGCATTAGTATCGAGAATCAATTTTTTAAGTGTTTTTAATACAAGTGTTTCAAATATTTTGACAAAAATGGAATTAAACTGATCGGTCTGTAATTTGAAGTAAGATTTAAATATTTTGAGGCTTCTGAATATGTATTATTAGAGAGTCGTTCTTTAGGATAATATTCTAGTCGCAATGCAGAATTAAATATATTGTTTAGGTATGCAAGACCATGTCTGGGCAGATTCTTTAAAATTTTTGCAGTAATTCTGTCATGGCCTGGTGATTTTTTTGTTAAGTAGTTTTTTGATTAGTTCAAATACTTTGTTGGGTGATATAAAAGAAATTCGATTTCATACATCAAAATTCGGTGACTGCACAAAATGTGTTATTTTGCAATGTGCTCTATCGTTTACAGTATGCTGGGTGAAAGTGGTTTCAAAATAACTGCTAATATCTCAGCTTTTCCAGAAATCGACTGTGAAATTTTGTTTTTATTTTTTAATGGCGGAATTTTGGTTGACTGACATATCAATCGACGTGCTGCTTTCCAAAGAGATGAGCCTTGCGGATTAATATTTGAAACATACTTTTGTAACTTTTCAATTGGAACATTGTAAGAGCATTTCGTACCAATTTTATTTAGAGGTTTAATGCAGATTTCAAATGAGGTAGACGATGTTTTGTCCTTAAGCGTTTGATTTTGTTCTTTTGTGATATTAAATTACTAAATTGCTCAGATAGGGGATATTTTGAGAGCCCTCTGCGAGTAGCAGTTAGCGAATAAGATGAATAATCATTTGAATTTGTGATGGCATTAATAATCAAAAGTATGCCTTGGTCGATTTCTGCTGGAGTTTTTAAATTCAACAATGGAGGAAGAAGTGATGATAACTGATTTTGAAATGCATGCCAATTTATTTTGTAAATGGATAAATGCGGTATTCTAAATCCCCAAGAAGTGTGTTTTGTGTTTAGATCGCCAAGTAAGATAATGGGAGCCTTTAGCTTGAAAATGTCTTGACGTGTGCGGTCAATTGTTATTAGGTAATTCAGATCGTTTATTGAGAACACCTCGACAGTTCCAGTTTAACCTTTAAATATAACCCTGGGGTCTACTGGACCCCAACCAAATTTTCGATGTAGTATAAGTTTAATTGGAAAATAAATATCTGGGATATTTGCTCCGGCCGTAAATCAGTTAGTACGTTGGGGAAGGGTTTGCACAGTTGCCGCTTTCTAATAGTCTGCTACTAACCTTGCAGTAGAGTGTGAAAGTGGCTTCGGGGTTGCTGGACCCCAGTGTTATATTTACGTGTGTCTTTTTTAAAGTTGCAATTTTGTTTTTATTGTTTTAATACCTTTTCTAGATAAAATAGCATCAAAACAAAGATAATTCACACCTAATGATGAGGTTTACTAGATGAGAATGATAACGAAGAAACATCGAGAGCTTGTTTGGTGATCACTTGGATTCGGATTGTTTTTAGAACACGAATTTCAATAGTTTTTATTTTATTTTACACAAATGCTATTTTTAAGTGTGTAAATTATAAATATTTGTTAAACATTGAATTGCTTTCATTTTTCAGTACAAATTTACTTCTTTCAAATCTCCAATAAATTATGATTTTGTTTTTATCTAAATAACGTCTCATTTGCCAGGTATTTTACGAAAAACTATTTTAAGATAATGATAATACTGGGTTGCAATATGTTTCCTGGCCTTTAATAAAATATACAGTTTTACAGTGATATTTTGTTTTAAAAACAAAAAAATATTATATGATATATATATATATATCATATAATATATATCCAATATATATCCAAATCTATATAGTTTTGTCTAAAAAGGGTGTAATTTTTGTATGATGGTGCTAATATCTTAATAAAATAATATTAATTTCCCTCAAAATAGGGTTAGCTCTACTAAAAGTGACTTAAAAGTATAGTTAAAAAAGATTTACAGAAATTTCGAAAACCTTCAGGTAAAAATACACATACTTTAAAATTGGAGTCTGACAGACCCCACCGTTGTATTTATGTATAATGAAATAAGTGTTATATTTAAGGGTTAAAAATGTTAGATAGTTGAAGCATGATGTTTTAAATGTGATTCTGGAAAATAGAGCTTAGAATTGAGGTTTCGATATTATCAATTAAAGTAGGGGAGGAACGGTTGAATTAAATGACTAAAGACGTTGACAATATGGGTAGTTAGAAACTCACTTAAGTTAAAATTTCCATTCGAAATGTTAGCTGAACTATTTGATGAAGCATCATTAACATTGGTTGAGGCGGGAGGGGAAATTTGTGAATGAGTTAAGGGATTAAAATTAGGAAAGTTTTTAGTGGAGGCAGGGACAGGAAACTCTCTAGCTTGATAAGTAATATGATTATGTTATTATGGATTTGTAAGTCTCTCACCTAGCGAGGTGTACTACAACAGACACCGGGACCTTTGGAGAACCAAGGTGCCTGCTTTGCTTGCAACTCGGGCGGTCAGAATTCGATGTGAAGTTACATTAATAAAAACTTTCTCACGATACGTGCAGTACTAGGAGAACAGCCTTTTGCATTGTCTGAATGTGCCAGTTTTTAAGGCCAAGCCTTGCAGACGATGAAGTTAGTTCTTCAGAGATCAGTCCATTTGCAGAGATGACCTCAGGGACTACGTCAACAGCCTCTAACCGCCACATTGTCGATCAGTTCAATTAGCCAAGGTCTGATATTTTCGCTTCTTCTCGGTAACGGAGGCAGCTGTATTTCGGTCTAAAGGGATAGCTACGTCGACTATAATCCCTTTCCGTGAAAACTTGTACGACCCAATATTATGTCAGGTCTGTTGGCTTCGACCATGCGATCAGTGGCGACTGCAACATTCCACAAGAGCTTCCACCGTTTCGTCTCCAAAACTGAATCCGGCTTGAACCTGTAGTATGGGACCTCTTTCTGTACCATCTCTGACTTTGCAGCCAGGGCTTGATGGACTACCGCAAGCAACGTCGTTGTGCCGACTCAGGTATTCTGTTTGTGCCAAAGCAGAGCACCCGCCCGTTATGTTGGAGGGTTTCGCCGGGTTGATTGCAAAGGCGGCAGCGGTCTTCTACACTCATATCCCCAATCACATACCTTTGGTAATTGCGAGTGGAAGTTACTTCGTCTTGAATAGAAATGACGAAGCCTTCTGTCTCAGCAAAGAGGCCAGATTTTGTTAGCTAGGAGACTGACGATCCCATAGTTCACAGCGTTCCCTTTGAGCTCAGCAGGAAACCTGCCGTGCAAACGCTTCTGGATCCACTCACTCAACCTATCTTCTTTGGTGATACATGGTCCTCTCAGAGTCCGCTAGATTCAGGTTCAGTGGGGTAAAATTCTTGTCCGTGGCACAAATTGCTTCATGCACCAACCGTCGTTTTCTGGAGGAAGTATTTGCGAAGATTGTTGATTTGCTTCGCACACAATAACTCAAAATCTAGAAGACCTCTACCTCCTTCGTTCCGAGGTAAGTATAGTCTTGCCATTGAACTGTTGGGATGGTGCATGCGGTACTTGGTAAGAGTGGTCCTAACTTTTCGATTAAGGTCCTGCAGGGAAGTTGTTGTCCAGTGAAGAACACCAAATGTATAGACAGCCACTGGGTACTGCCCAAGTGTTGATGGCTGATATGAGGTTCTTTCAATTTAAAAGAGTTTTACAGATTTTAGCGACTCTTTGCAAGACTTTATTTTGAATATCACGTCTCATCTTTGCTTCACTTGTGCTCAAAAGTTGATGCACTCCTAAATATTTATAAGAATCCTCTTGCCCAAGTTCTTGGATATTGGTGTCAGACATCAGGACGAGTTTGTCAGGATCAAGGAATTTTCCCCATTTCACGTGCACTGCAGCGCATTTATCAATGCCGAACTCCATACAAATAGAATCGCTGAAGAACTTTACAAGTTCAAGCAACGAGGAAAGTAGGTTCTTATCTCTGGCGTACAACTTGAGATCGTCCATGTAGAAACTGATTAATGAGGATATCGGGGATTTTTGGTGATTTCATATTCCCATCCCCGAATCTCTTAACATTCTGCTGAGAGGGTTTAGAGCTAGGGAAAACCATAAGGGACTAAGACTATCGCCCTGAAAAATGCCTCGTTTGATCCTCAGTTCCTTGGTGGTATATCTGCCTCCAGCAAATGAGACTCTTATCTTTGTACGCCAAGTTGCCATGCAGTGTTGGATTAGGTTCACATACTGGTCATTTACTTTGTAGAGGCGAAGGACATACAAAAGCCACGAATGGGGTATCGAATCGAAGGCCTTTGCATAGTCGATCCATCCTAAAGAAATGTTACGGTGTCTTTTTTAGCCTGATTGACTACAACACTGTCTACTATCAATAATTCTTTGCAACTTTGAGCACCCTTTCTGCAACCATTTTCTTTGGTGCCAGAAGATTGTTGGCATTTAAATGGATATTCAGCATATTGGCTAGCACAGATGTAAAAATCTTATATACTGTGGAAGATATGTGATAGGTCGATAGTTACTCGGAGTTTTAGGGTAGCTAGATTTGCTTATCATATATGTAACTCCTTCAGTAAAAGACGCCGGAATGATAGTTGGATCGTTGAATGCGGCTTGAACCCACCTGGCCAGGACTGCATGAGTACACGGAAAATACTTCCACCCGAAGTTTTGCTAACCCTTCAGTACCTGGTGCTTTCCAATTCTGCGTCTTCCTGACTGAATTAAAGATATCCCTTTGAGTAATGTTTGGTGAGCACATGTGAGGTATATCACAACACTTCCGTTCCTCTTCTGCTATCCAGTAAGCTCCAGCATTATGAGTCATGGGAATGCTCCATATACTGCTCCAATATTCTTCCGTCTCGGAACTTTTAGGAACTGTTTCTGGCATCTTTCTTTGATCGTTGAGTTACCTGAAAAATTTCTTCTGGTCACATGTAATACATAGCATTCTGTTGTCTGCGTTTCATTGCTTTATGATACCTTCTTATACGGCACCCAAGGGCTGCGACACGCTGTTTCAGGTAAGTCGCTCTCGAAGTTTCTCCTCGTAGTTTGGCTGGTTTCTTCGGATTCTCATCTTTCGACCAATTGCCCTCACTGCATTGGAGACCTTTCTGGTTGCGTTCTCAGGAGCTGTAAAAAGGCTGTCAGAGTGCCTATGTCCCGCTGGAGGCTTTCAATCATGGATTCAATGCGCCTCAACCACGGGGGCTTGGTGGGCTTAGCGGACTGAACTGTGTCTGTCGATGTTTTCAATTGATCCTTTACAGGTTTACCAAGTCCCTGTGCAACGGCAAGGGCTGCGCAAGACACATAGCTTACCACTTCCTCAAGTAATGACGATTGTTCTACATCCACATTCAGCAAGTTATTGACTGCTTCCATCGCCGCATTTGTACGGGGGCCATATCCCACTCGCGGGATCCATGGTAGGGAGGATAAGGGGATACCATGATAGTAGGTCTTCATGGCTTCGTAATGCTCAGACCAAGAGAGGTGCTCAGACACTAAGGCAGGATTCATCTGAATTCGTCTCCACAAACCATTCCTGATTACCTTGTGGGTCTTGATTACTTCTTCCTTCATCAGTCTCATTCATATCCTCAACACCCAAGGATGACATTCTCCTTAATGGTATTTATCTCTGCAGTTGAAAGAAAGTTTCTTACAATGATGGTGCGCTGCTGGTCGCACACTCTCTGCTCTGATACCGGTATGTCCGGATGCAGCTTTAACCATTCTTCATGAAATCGCGTCCTGTATCCCTCCATATCCGCTTCAAGTCTGGTAGCCAAAAAGTACGCATGCATAATGGAGATATTTAACTCCTTAGTCCATTTAATGCGCTGGCGTTTGTTCTGAGGTCGGGCGGGGTGAGATGTCGTCTCACCCAAGCTGCGACCCCCAGTGTTTGTTTGCATTGTGGTCGCCATAAGTGGTGCAGCGCCACACCTTCCGGGATGGTATGAGGAGGCTCCACTGCTCTCCACTGGCACAGGTAGCATATTTCTTACTGCGAGCCCGGTGCCAGAACTCGCAGCGCCGCCTTGCAAGTGCGGGTCGCATGCGTCACGAATCCTTTGACTTCTCTCATAACTGCTTCTCCACCGGCGGACCGGGTAAGAGTCGAGAGTGGAAGCACCTCTCACCTCTGAGACAGAGCTCCATCTGCGCACCATCACCCAACCCCTAAGGGCGAAGCTCAGGCACCTACAGCCCCCAAAAACATAGGGGTGGCTATTTCGGATGCTGCCCCATCTCCCAGTTGCCAGTTGGTTCGCCGATCCCTTTCCCGAAAGTCAGGGGCACAGGTCACCTCCCAGCTTCCAGAAGAACAGACAAGCATCCGATTTGGCGAGTTTATTGTTATTATTATTATTATTATTATTGGTTGAAGGTGGATTTTTAGATCTCTTACCTTTTTCGTTTAATTTAGATTTTGTAATTTTGTCACAGTATGTGCAAACATTTGATCTTACATTTGCCCTACGACCCTTCACTTTGCAATTAGTGCATACGTTGCTCGGTTGCTAAAAACGTTGCTCGGTTCCTTACAGAATTTAGTGAAATGATTGCCCGTACAAATAGCACAGTGAATTTTTCTATTGCAATAAATTTTAGTATGATTACAGTCTTGGCATCGTGAGCATTGAACTATCTCTGGGAGACGTTTTTCGCTGTTGGACACGATAAGTGCATGGCACTATCTAATTTGAATATATGCTTGCCACCTATTTTCTTTCACGATTATCATAGAAACGACCGGAATTGGCTGATCTTTATTATGAAATCTATTGACTTTCACAACTTGAAAGTTTTTCGATAACAGTTCTGCGAGAATTTTATCTTCATTCAAGGATTGATGAACATCTTTTATTACACTAGATAATTTATTTTATAATGGGTCAGCATAAGTATTAAAGGATTTGTTTGTATGATGTTGGTATTTAGCATGTTCACTAACAGTCTATAGTCTTCGGTGTTTTCCGTTTGCCAAATTTTAACATGGTAGAAAATTCACTTTTTAGGGTACTTTTTAACAGATTTTGAATTTCTGTGAGAATAGCAATGTTATACACAAACACTGGGGGTATTGGACTGTTTTCCTCAGTCTTGGACATTTTGTAAGGCACTAAAACAGTTGCTAGTGGGGATTGAATATTCTACACACTGATCTTGACTGATTTTCTTCAGGAATCAGGATCAAGGGACATTCGTGAATGTACTTGCCTGAGAAGCTGATGTACCGTCACTACAGTTGGACAAGGGTGAATATTTCCGTTCCACATTGTAGATAGAGTTCTGCACCTGTTGAGACGTGGTGTTGGCCATTTGCGTGGGGATCCATGTTTTGTGACTCCATGCTTTGCTGATAAATTTGTAAATGACCAAATGATGATTGCAGTAGGTGAGTATACATCAGCTCCTTTTGTGAATCCGTATGTAATGTAATGTAATGTAATGTAATGAATCCGTATGTAATGTTCAGAGTTGGGCAAAATACTTGAAAAAAGTATTTCAGATACAAAACACTTCTTCCAAAGTATTTTAGATACCAGAGACAAAATACTTTCATAAAAGCATTTTAGATACAAAATACAAAATAGTATTTTAAAATACTTTTGAAAATACAAAATACAACCAATAGTGATCCAGTTTCACAATATATTCCTCAAAACCTCATTATGATTTACGGCTGTATGGAGTTGGACACATTTCCTTTCAACAGTACTAGTTTTTTCAATGTATCTCTAATATTTCTTCTCATAATTATAATTGATAAGGATTGCATTTCATTAACAACGGATTTTGTAACAAGATCATCAATTTTCTTTGATCTTTAACTTTTTCCTACGCATTGAAGAAACCAAATGTTAAATTGTTTTATCTTCCTGGCATCAGTATCATTGTTCCCGGTACTGTTCATTTTCCTCTTAGGTGAATTTGATCTTCTAGACCAGGGGTGTCCAACATGCAAGGCCTTAAGGCAGACCTGCACAACGCCTACTCCCGCGGGCATTCAGCACTTGCGAGCCCGTTCTGCCCGTGGCAGCGCCGAAAGTGCAAGTAGTGGGGAGTAGGAAGCTTTGCGGGGAGGGGAGAAGTCTGACGTAGCACGACGCGGCGCGCAGATTGAATGCCTGGGCGTCTAATAATGATCCATGCTTTAAAATTAAATGCCCATTTGTTTTAAATGGATTCTGTCTAGTATTTCAAGTTACCAGGATCATAATTCACTGTTTACGTTCTGTGCACTACTGTATATATTCACCTTTGTATCCACCACTGTATGTATTTTCATATTCTAATTTTTTTAAAGAAAATAAGATGCACCTTGTGACTCTTAGCAATATTTGAAAGCAATAGCTTTAAAATACATGTTTATATACAGAAAAAATATTATTTAATTCTACATAACACAAAATTGCAATTTCATAATTGATTGTTCACCAGGAATGTTATAATCTCCAAATCATAGAAAAATTAACAAAATCATGCGAGTATCTCTCACAACACGATTGACATAAAATAGAATATGTGGCAATTCCAAGAAGGGTAATGTTTTAATACCACATTTGTGACCATTTTTCCCCATTATGAAAGTGAATAAAAGAGATCAACGAGTGAACTTTTGTGATGATATGTTACGGACAATCATAAGATAATCATGGGTATTGGTTAAATAGAATGCAAAGGGCTTATATTTTTGATACGATCTCGTACACGACTCTACTCTCTTGTCAGAAATTAGAACAGAAAATAATCATGATTTTTTTAAGAACAATATGTTTTTGCTTTGAGAGAACCGTCTTATTCAATTAACATAGTTAATAAAAATAGTTTATTGCTGTCATCATCAAACAAAAACAAATTTTTATAAAAATTTTGTGGTTTAGCACAACACTAAATTTGTGATTACATCGCTGCAAAGCGAATTACATTATAAGCCCTACGAGCAGTTATAATACTTGGTGTCGAAATCTAATATGTATAATTCGTTGTAGTTTCATATTTCGCCCTGTCATATACCGAGAACAAATATTTGCAATATAATACAAAAGACAATATTACTTGAACTGCTCTTTAAATTTACGCGCTATCTTTCGAATTGGGCATTCTGATTCGTGGTCCCCACTCCTAGATTGGGTCTCATCCCCACCCTTCATCGATTTTCTCATTTGCACCCTAGTTGCCCGCACGCAGCTCTTGAGGTCAGTGAAAGTGCAAATGCTGTGCAGGTCTGCCTTAAGGGCTACAATTAAAGCTTATTTCTCGGGGCGACCCACATCTGACTTCCACGAATTATTGATCTCAGCAATTAGTCCAGTTGCTCTGAAACGGGGGGAGGAGAGAATGGAACCATGCGTGATATCAGGTCTTACCATGCATACCATACCGTACGCAGGGAAGCACATAGGATGATTTTGAATTTTTGAATTACTAGAAAAAAAATCATAAATGTAAAGTTAATCTATTTTTACTTTGTTGCTACCACTTTCGCAGAAGAGAGAAAGTCATGTAATGCTGCACAAAAGCGGGAAATTTTCGGTAGAAAAAAATCTTATTGCAGAACCCTGGTAACGAAAACGTGGATAAATCTAGATGTTAAATTTAGGAAAATCTTCTAATACATGGTGGTGCTGGTTTCCAAGTTTTGTGTGTCCTTCATATCGTAAAATCGAATGAAAGCAAAATGTCTATCCACATTGTTTTGTGAACAATGCTAGCGGCTAAACCATTCAGTTAATTTTCTCCAAAACTGATATTCCCCAATAGATCTGAATGATGTTTCGGCCCCTTGTATTTAAAATCGAAATTTTAATTGGCGGGGGGAGGGGTAAACTTGAAGCCCTTGGGGCATTTTCCAAATTTTCAAAAAAAAAATACTCCATCGTTTTTGATTAAATTTTGTTGATGGATAGTGTGAAGTACGTTTAAAAAAATGGTGCAGGTCACATGTTCGATAAACTCTCTCGTTTTTCGAAAATTGCGAAAGTTCAAAATTTTATCGTTGTCTTCCTAGAGTTATAATTATGTAGATAGAGATTTTCCCCATAATGAAATCCGTTCCTAAAATATGGATTTTGAAATAAGGCCATGTACAAATTTTTCGAAACTTTGAGTACTTTTCACGCACTCTGTCAGAAATTACATTAAATTTAATGCAGTTTAATGCACTGTTTAACATTAAATTTAATGTACTGTGTGCATTAAAACGGTATTAATGTACACGTACATTAAACTTCAAGTTTCAATTAAAATCAATGTAGATTTAATATACTGCAGTACATTAAATTTAATGTATTGTGTACGTTAAAACGAAATTAATGTGTTTGTGCATTAAATTTAATGTTAAATTAAAATCAATGTAGATTTAATGTAGAAGTACATTAAACATAATGTACATTGAAAAACTAAGCCGAGTGTGTTATACATTAAATTGTGTGTTATACATTATAATGTGTTATACATTAAATTTAATGCTTAAATTAATATTCACGGCGATTTGATAAATAATTATGATATGTGCGGAACACAGATACTGTTTAAAAACTTAGAAATATTCGCTATTTGAACTTACGTAAAATAAATTTAAAATATATTTTTAACATATGTACAAAATGTAAATTTTTAAAATTAGGATTTACATTCAAATGAGTAACAAATAAAATTGTAAAAATGTAATAATACAATTGTAGGAACTTTTACACTTACGTGTTACATTTACGTGTTGACCGCCACAGGGCGGGTGCGCGAAACACACGATGTTCTCTCTCGACATGGATGTAAGGGACTTCTACTCTTGACCAAAGAACCTTTCGCGAGCCATAATAAATGGCCGCCAGTTGGACAAGCCAGTTCTAAACCAATCATTTTTATAGTTCTCAAATTCACTTATCACACCAGGATGAATTCTCTAAAATGTGTGAAGAAATGATTAGTTTTGTAGTAAATAGAATGACAGAAAAGTCTCAGTCTATTGTACATCATTTTGTGCCTTTAGAATTTATACTGCACTGTCAGAAATTTCTGCATTACTTTTAATGTAAAAGTACATTGAAGTAAGTATCATGTACGTAATGAAATTTAATGTACAAGTACAGCAACTTTAAAGTACGTGTGCATTAAATGTAAAGTTGAATACAATGTACAATTACAGTGTACAATTAAATTTAATGTTTGCGTGTACATGAAATTTACTACGTCTACATTAAATTTAATGTACGTACATATTTACTTTAATGTACTTTTTACATTAAATTTACTGTACGTGTGCCTGAAATTTACTGTACATGTACATTAACTTCAATATTTAAAATTTCAAAGAATTGTCACCGCGACCATGTTGTGAATCCGGGTCTCCTGGTTTACACCCAGTTGCTCTAACCACTATCCTGTCGAGACTACCAATTCATTGAACAGGTCCATGTGCCACAGACGTAAAATATACTAAGTTCTGACCTTGTTACTGAGTAACAAATGTAGTTTAATATTTGAATTTTTTCAACGAATAGTCACCCCGATCGGGATTCGAACTCGGAACTACCGGTTTACGCGCAGGTGCTCTAACCACTGAGCTATTGCGACATCCAATTGCTTGAGCGGGTTCTTAGGCCTGATGTATTGCCCGCTATGATATGTATTCTTTACGTCTACGGAGCACATTTCTTTAGACGTTATTATGTATACGGAATAATATATATTATATATAATTGTCACTACTTCGTCACCTATTTTGTACGTGTTCACGATGGAAATATGTTACGTTGCCGTAAAGAATACTAAATTCTGACCTTGTTACAGTGACAATTCTTTGAAAAAATTTAAATATTTCCGGTGAATTTTAAAAAATTGTCAACTAAAGAATTACCGTCCTATGTAGATCCCTACAATTTTATTATTAGATTTTTACAACTTTAGTTATTACCAATTTGAACATAAATCCGAATTTTAAAATTTATATATTTTGTATATACATGTTGAAAATATATTTTAAATTTATTATACGTAAGTGCAAATAGTGGAAGAAATATTTAAGAAAGTATAATAGAAAGAAAGTTTTTAAATAGTGTCTATGTTTCACACTTTCCATAATTATTTATCAAGTCTGCGTGAATTTTAATTTAAGCATTAAATTTAATCTCGAATTATATTAATCTCTCTTTATTGTAGGGAGCGGAATATTAAGTTTAATATACTGATGTATATTAAACCCACATTGATTTTAATTTAAACATTAACTTTAATATACAACCCATTAATCTCTGTTAATTTACATGATTCATTAAGTTTAATGTAGTCCTACATGTAAAATAATGCATTAAACTACATTAAATGTAATGTAATTTCTGACAGTATACTTTCTACCTATTATTAGCTTCATGTGTGTCTCAAAATTTGTGGTGGCATTGTAGGACCCATTTATTATTGTCTGTTTGGCTGGCTTACAAATTTCACATGACACTTTCCCTTTTGCACCTAACTCTTCAATAACAGTGAAATATGTTTCATCCAGAATACGATATTTTGATGGTTTATACATTTTCACACTTACTGTATTGTAAGATTGACTGTTTAAACGGCGGAAAACAAGCTTTTTAACCAGTGCGCCCAATTCCCTTCCAGACAGTGATGCATATTTCACAATATGATGCAACGTCCGTGTAGTGGTCTCCGAAATTCGTTAACCACTGCATCCAGAAATACATTTTCTTCAGCTTACTTGCTTCTAAATATTAAAAATTCGTGGTATCGAACTCTGTGTTATCCAGATTTGACTGTATCTTGAAATTCAAATTTTCAACGGCAGATCAATAAAAATAATTTTTGTATATTGAAAATACAAAATACTATCAGAAAGTATTTTCGATACAAATACAAATTACAAAATTATCGAAAATTCGTATTTTAAATACATGTATTTTCGATACTGTCCAACTCCGAATATGATGAGATATTCCGATATGCATTGGCGTACGCCAGCGCATGGAGTCGGGTCTGTAGTTATTTTAATTTCATGACTTATGACACTTTTCTACACATGGACACTATTCGCAAAGAAAAAACACTGAATAGTTTGAGAATACTAGATTACACAGTCACGAAGACAGAACAACACTTTGCACATGAAAGACCGGGCCTGGACTTGGTTCGGCCTCTCCCGTGCTAACGAAGGCGACTACTGATTACGATGTGTGCGGCTCAGCGGCCGGAACGAGAATGTTGCGAATCGCTTCCTCGACGTTTCTTTGCAGCTCTTCGAGATTAGCAGACCTGTTTGCATAAACGTTACTTTTGAGGCATCCCTACAGATAAAGTCTGGTGAGGACAAATCAGGCGAACGAGGGGACCACAAACCTCGTGAAATTATTGTTCCACAAACCTCTTCCAGAAATTGCATTGTCGACTTGGCAGTATATGATGTCGCCTCATCCTGCTGAAACCAACAATATCTCTTATCCTTTTGAAGAAGAGATATAACATTTCCCAAATTCTGCTTCGTATTCGCCGTTAATGTTTCTTTGAAAAACAACGGACCAATTATTCTGCGTCAAGATAGGGCACTCCATACTGAAATCTTTTTCAATGCAATGGTCTCTCGATCTTATGGTCTCTCAGTACCCCAGAGTCTATTGTTTTGCTGGTTAATATATCCATCCACATAAAACCAAGCCTCATCACTAAAAACACTTCATCAAGTGTCTCAAGACCTTCGCTAGCAAATCGTCGTAGCCAATTAAAGTACTTCATGAGAGCAGCCGAATCAGGAACCTTAAGATCCTGAGATGTCAACTGTTTGAATGCGCATTTTAAATTTTAAATTTGTGTCACAGTGCATACTCTCGTACGAAAAAATTAAATTGCCACTCGAACTTTCTTAATGATGTTTTTGGGGAAGTTGAAAGAACATCGCGGTCTCATCTATAGTTTTCGCTGCGTGAGCACTGTATTTTGGTGACGGCGTTTCCGATCAAACTCGCTCCCTGTTCGCGAGAGCACTTCACTAACCGCAATATGGTAATCTTGTTCAAAACAGACTCAGGTGATTTTTTTTCTCTGTACCCTGCTTGGCACTCTTTAAAAGATTGCGTTTGGAAATACTCCTCAACCACAAATCTTCGTTGCTCTATTCTGAGGCGCAGCGGAAGTTAACTTCAGGACAATGAACTTCCTGTTTTGTTTTTAGCAGGAATGCCACAGACCACAGGAAGTGGGCGGGTGAATAGAAGGATGAGTGTGACTGAAGACAGCTCCAGTGTCAGACGGACGGGCGAACGCTTTGGAAAAACACTTTTTCGTTATCAAGGGACCCCAAAACGTGTATTTCCGCTGAAATCTCGAAATCGATTTTCCACAGCATTACATAACTTTCTCTATACCAGGTATATTACTCCGTACGAGAGAGTAAACACAACTTTGTTTCGAAAATATGGTGATCGCTCCCAGCATTTTGCAACAAGAACTATAGTTGACACGTTTTAATACAAATAAAATTGTATTTTTAAAATTGCTCTACCCTGATCATGTGCATAGTAGAAACGAAAAGTCTTCCACTCACACTCGTATTTACAGCTCTCATAGATTATCTCAGCTGTAACTGCAGCCGAAAGATGCACCCATCCTGAGAGACAAAGGGACTTCCTTCCAGAAAGGCACAATTTACATAAAGGACTCATCAATATACATTCTGAATGAACAAACCTAATATCAAATGAAAATAAATTCTCCAAATATCGTAAATAATGCGTTCAATACCGTCAATAATTGACTCAACTTGTTTACTTTCATA
>JAHLJT010008446.1:147371140-147406831 GCA_031308135.1 Acheta domesticus | reverse complement strand
TAAAATATCGGTTTCAAATTCCAGAGGTCTTGAGACGAGTAAAAACGATCGGGGAATATCAATTTTGAAGAAAATCGGCCGAACGGTTTAGGCGCTAGCGTTGACCACAGACGGACAGACGCACAGACGGACGTTTTGCCGTCAATCGGTTTTGGAGTATGAAGAAGCAACAAATCATGGATTTTGACTACACCACGAGATAGAGTTTTTTTTTCTAAATTTAGCAACAGCTTTTATCCACTTTTTCGTTACCAGACCCTTGCTATAAGGGTTTTTCTGGCGAAAATTCTCCGTTTTCCGGCGCACGATTACATAACTTTCTCTTCTTACGAAGTATTCGTAAGAAGAGAAAGTAAAAATTTGATACAATGCTTGTGACAAATTTAGCCTCATTAGGGTTTTTGTCCTTTCTGAAAAGTTACTTGTTAGTAACCTTCTTAGTAACTCAAGTCGTTTCTGAAATATGCCATTCACATTCTCTTTCATTATTCCTTCTTCTATGGAAATCAAACTTAATTTCTATGGACAGCAGTGGCGTAGCGTCAGGGGACGCTGAGATGCTGAGCATCCCCGTATATAAGAACCTTAAATACTGTATAGATAATCTTACAAGTGGTCTGTTGAGTGAAACACGTTTTGTATTAATTTTAAATTGATTTCCTATGATTAAATTCGGCGGGCTGTTGTAGCTGGCCTCTGATTGCTTGGAAGCTAAAATACTTCTAGCGTCTGCCGCCAGATTGCGACGAGCAATGACGCATGCGCAAATGGCGATGTTCCTCTCTCCCCTCTTCACCCCTGGCCCAGAGAAACCCGCTGCTTTACGCTAGCGTCTACTGCGGAAAGAAGCTCGTTTGTGCACGAGAGCGCAGCACACTTCAGGCGGTCAGTAAATTCTCTCTCTCTCACTCGGGAGTCCCCGCTTGGTCATGGGTACAAACTGTAGAAATAGTACCTGACTACTATTTCTTAATTAATATCCAAGAAATTGTATTATCTCTTAAATAGATTACATATTATTTAAGTCTGCAATGTATAAATTAACAATGGTCTTATTGTCATTCGCGTATAAGAATTAAAGCTGAGACATTGTATAATTTGCTTTCAAGACATCGGCAGCCCTGACTGCTGTGAGGATTTTGTGGAAAGCGCCTACACCGTCGTAAGCAATCGAGATCGTGGAAGTAGTCCCAGTGTATCAGCTTTGTGTTGCGTTCGCCTGTTAGATGAAGTAGTTGATAGCGACATTTTGTGTGTTATTGTTGAGCATCCCCAAACGTATGAGTCACGCTACGCCACTGATGGACAGTTTCCTCTATTGAGAGAATCTATACTCTTATCGTCCTAAAAATCACCTAAATGATTGTTCTTATTTTTGTATATGACAAATAACGTCGATTAGGCAGCCAACGGTTTTTCTATTACGCGCAATATCATTTTTATAATTTTCAGCTTATATTCGAGCACTTTCTGAAATACAACAATAAATTCCTTATCTTCGAAGCATAAGAAAAGCCTCGGTAATTTGAATATACAGTTTGTAGCGTGTTTCGAGGCTTTAAGTTCAAAATTTGTTTACGCTGTCTGAGAATTTTTATACCAAGATTCTTCCCTTCCGAACATCAGACAGTAGGAAGCAGTGATATGTCTGTTTTATTGTATTTCCTGACAGCCATCTGTATTGGAGAAGACCCTTAAATTTTCTTGAAACGCCCTTGTATATTTCCCGTCCTTTCGTGAAGCATTTAATTTTGGGTTTCGCTATTTTTTTCATTTACACTTTTTTTCAAAAGACAACACTTCAATGAATTATTCAACAAAAAGACAACTGAATCAAAAGAGTCACCATCTGTACTCACTGAATCCCCATATTCTTTATGTGGTTCGGATCACTTACACGTAAACTATTCCATCTATTTCAATTATCAAATAAAACATTAAAACAAAACTACAACATTGAACACCATGATGTACTGTTGTTGTTCGAACAACACTTCACTTGTAATCAACACACGAACATGCTATTCTATCAACTTACCAAATGAAATTATACATTTTAGATCCTGTTTGATCTTTCCACCGCATAATATTATTCGGGGATTTACAGTAGCGATGCCAACTTAAATTCAACATTTTTTATTAATTGAGTTTTATTAAAAGTTATCACATGGTTAAATAATGTGGGATAAAAGTGAACCTTCTCAAAATTGTACTAAATGAATCAGCTACAGAAGAATTCAAATAATGAAATTTGGAGTGATCGAATGTTTTACTCGCAATGATTGTAACGATGCGTGAAGTTGCTCAATGACCTCTAGCGGACATTCCCGGAAGTTCCACGCAAGATTGAGGAAGAGAGCACCTGTCGGCAAGAGTTTCAGTTACTTGTACAGTTGTAAGGCCGGCCTCACTTCAGTTCGTGTCAACGCATCACCCTACTCCATGCCCATGCGCGCTCACGTCCCCGCGCCGCGTATGATCATAAAGCTGGCTGACACACTGTAGCAGAACAAAAAGGAAACAAACTCATAATTTTGTAAATGCTTTATCCCCAAATTTTAGGCTCTTGTAGTTTTCTCAAAAATCAATGTTCAGCTAGTTGTACAATGAAACCAGATGATACAAAATCGAAAAGAAAAGTTACTAAAAAATACTACTTAAACAGGAATTATTGGCTCACAAAAATACTAATATTATTTATATTTATTAATATTATTTATTGTAAAAAATAATAATTAATTGCAACTCTCATGTGGGCACACTAATCAACTCGTGATAATTTTAAAACTAGAGAGCAGAACACAATGTATTTCTAACATACTATCCATATGATTACGTACTATTTGTTTATATACCCCTTGAGTTGAGTGAACGTCAGTCAAAAAAAGTCTCAAAAATAATACCCAATAACTCATGCAGGCTATAGGCCGACTATCCAACTTGTAATAATAAACTAACGAACAAAACACACTTTCCTTTCAACATATTATACATATGATATGACGCGGATTATTTGTTGATATTTCCCTTGACTGAAGTGCTCGTCAACTTGATATGTCCCAACAATGAAACCAAAACCATTCAACTTGACATAATTTTTAAACTAGCTAGCAGAACTCTTCGACAACTTATACCTATAGCCTGTAATTTGCCTAAAATTATGTGTTCGTTTTCTTTTAGTATTCTGCTATGTGTAAGCCATCTTTATGGACATGCTGCCTATTCGTCTGCTTTCTTAATGGGCGGACGATCACCTCATCAGGCGTACGTTGAGCAGACACATCGCATGGAATACACTTCTGCTGCACTTCAAGGACTAGGCGGCTGCCTGTTCCGTCTTCACACTTCGAATCATTTGTGAAGTATACATACGAACAAAATAATTAACTTCTCGCGCGTACATGCGATATTAATTGGCTAAAAACACATGTCGGATTTACAATTTTCTTTTCTTATATCATCATTATCATCAAGATCAGACCTTGCTTATTGGTGCAAATATTGGGAACAAGAATTTACACATGTTACATTCACATCTGGGATGTTTCCCTGAGAATCTATGAATGCTGAGTAAAGAGCAAGGAGAAAGATTGGAAGAAAGGGATTGGAACGCAAGTATCAAGGGAAATGGAACAAAATCATGCTTGCAGATTACTGTTGGTTATTAAAGAGGGAAGATCCAACATCTCATATGCGAAAAGACAAAGAAGTTTCTTAAACTATGTTAAGACGTTATCAAATTCAAACCGTGGTGTTTCTCAATACTTTATGAGGAATTTGGTCCATTTGACTGTGTTTTTCTTCAAATCTGTAAGTGCAATTCAATATTTTCTACGTTATGATAATAAGTATGTGATATAGTAACGTTTTGACGAGTTAAATAATAAGAAGGAAGCATTCCTTACAAATGATAATAAATTAATTGTAATCTTGCCTGTTCGCGTATCTCATATTCCCCGTATTTTCATTTTGATTTTGCAAAATATCCTTATGTGATAGAGAAAAACTGACTTCAGTTCCGAAATCAGCATATCAGAAATATTAAAAATCACTACTGAAAAATTATGCAATGATCGGAAAGTTTCAATTAGTAGATCAATGTAATAGATCCTTTGTGTAAAGTTGGCCTTTCTGGAAGGAAGTCCCTTTGTCTCTCAAGGCGGGTGCATATTTCGGCTGTAGTTACAGCTGAGACAGTCTGCGAGAGTTGTGAATACGAGCTTGCGTGGAAGAACTTTCATTATTAGAATTTAGGGGACATTACAATATAGGAACGTGGGAATGGGAGCCAACGGGTAGTATGAACCTGACCCGAATAATTTGATTTTCGCTCGCTAGAGACTGCGAGTTGGGTTGAAGAGGTATGCCTGGAGAGCATCTTTCGTCCACAGTACGAGCGGGGGCGCAGTCGCGCTCAGTTTGCCTACACCTTCGACACTGTTTTTCCGGCTGTCCTCCTGTAAGTTTTGCTGCTGTTATCTTAACCGGGCAGTTTGCTATCGTGCTTACACAGGGATCTCTATATACTGTAATGGTTCCATGATTCATGTAATTGAACGGGATCACGTTAAACGGGAGGGCAAAATTATTTTATCTTACATTTGTAATTTAAACAGAAACATTGCCTTTGGGGTAATGAGAGCCATTAGCAATTGGAAATTGGAGCCTAGCTCTGATAACCCCATCATTCTTTTCACTGCACGTTCGTTATTGTAACTAAACCCGATTAAACAAACTCATTTTCTATGTCACATAAAGAAAAGTAAACGCCATGGGTATAAGCTATTCGAGTTACGGGGACGCAGTGTAGACGGGTGTTTGTGGCACGACCCGCTGACGACTCAGCAGCCAAGGAATGGTCAGCAGAAACAGGCTTTGGCGCTCCCTGGGACGCAGTGGTTTTGCGAAAGATCTGGCTACTGAAACGACCCGCACTTCAACATCAGTGTCACGTGACCCAAGCTCATATAATCCCATTCCCCCCTAGAAACCTTCTTCTTTGGAGTTTCCAACTTATTTTCGGCGAGACCAGACTGGCGCCATGACGGACGGGTGCTGCGAGAGAGAGAGCTGGATGGAGAACGTGTGCCACGAACGTATGCGAACGGTATAACCTTCCTTAGGTTCTCCTGCCCTACTCAAATGGCCAAGTTCTCTTAGCTAACGTCATAGCAATAAATATGTTAAAATAAGTGAGTGCTTCTCAATCAATACCAAGACCAGGCTATCCGCCAGACGTGTGGCAACAATGCGATTTATTTTGTTTCCAGAATATGCCTAGAAAAAAAAAACACGGACCGCAGATAAGACACTGTGGATTTCTGAGGAACAAGATACAGCTATAAAGTGGGTCACGGCTCATCTGTTTATAGGGCATTCCTTACAGCACATAGAAGAAACGGTACTGGAATATATGTGAAGACGGGGACAGTGCACTGAAAACTCCACGCCTAGGTAGGACAACAATTTTTTCTGAAGCTGAAGAAAAGAGGCTAATGGACAACCGACTTCCTACTAATATTTAGTAATATGTTTTACGGCCTTGGTCGCGAGCAATTCCGTTCACTTGCATATGAATGTGCAGTAGCGCTCAATTTAAAACACGACTTTGAAATGAAGCCAAGCAAGCAGGTGAAGTTTGGTTTCAAAGTTTCCTGCAAATAAATTCCAATGTTGCCATCCGAAAAGCTGAGGCCACTTGCCTCAACCGCATAGTGGGTTCCAACAAGGAAGAAACAGAACGATTCCTTCATAATCTGGAAAATGTCGTGACACTACACAGATTTACTGCATCGGTAATTTTTAAGTTTGATGAAACTAGTGTGACCACTGTTCATAAACCAGAAAAAGTTCTTCCTGCTATGGGGCGAAAAATAATCGGAGCTTGGACAAGTGCAGAAAGAGGGAAGCTAACTGAGCAGATTGAGATACTAAACTATTTGTATTTGCAAATTTTGCTAGCAAACAATAATGTATTTCTACTGTACAAAATGTAAATGTTGAATTTATAGATCCACAGTAGTGGAAAGAATGGTATTACGTTGCTATTTCGCTACAAGTAAAGTTATGTCGTTGGTATAAATTATCTTTGCCACGGTTTCCATTACTGAGGTGACCGGGCAATGAGAGCCAAACGAGTCAGTTCTTTCTTTGTCTCTTAACGGAAGTATCTGTTTGTTTTCTGTTTTATACGGCATTCTAGAAAAATAGTGCAAAATTCTAGTAAAGTACGATTGCCTTATTTTCGAAACCAAGTTGTTTTTTGTTTCGTATAAATTCTAATAATGACCATTGTCTCAATACATAACTAATAAAAAAACTTGAGTGCCTACTGGAAATCAAAGCCAAAACCACCTGCGCGGGAGGTAAATATACTTCACACGGACACTACCAGAGACGGATTCAACTGATAATTTTGGGAGGGGTGTCATGGTAGACTGTTGTTAAACAATAAAGATGTTTATGATTATATTACATGTTATTTATGTACTGTAGATATGATACCATACGATATTATGGTTTAAATAATTACATAATTCGAACATAAATATATAAATCAATTTTGCCAAGTAAAGGAAGTTAAATGAAAACTCTTGGCCTCTAGAGCCCCATGGCCCCCCTGGATTTAACAGTGGATACTACGCATCAAATCTGTGGTCACGGGGTAAAAGTTCTTAAGTCAATTTTTGGCAAAATTGGGTTAAGTACTGACGGCGTAACGGACAAACGTTCATTTGAACAGTGTAAAGACCATTAATATTAAATTTTCTCTGTAAATTAATTGAAATTTGCGTAAAGTTTTAAACCATTAGTGAAAGTGTTGTGAAAATTGTGAAAACACAAAAATTCAAAGTTTCGTAACCACAGTAACGGAAGGACTTGAACTTTATATTTAAATTTGTGGAAGTGGTGAATTTTCGTGGCCTTTCAATAGGTAAAGTATAGTAATCTCATTGTATTTATTAGTTTGCAGCTTCAATCTATTAAACACACTGAACGCTTTTTGAATTTAATTAATCACATTTAAATACTAATTAGAATCAGATCACCGTTATTTTTAAATAAATACGTAACGTAATTTAAATAAGTTAATACAATTAAATTTAAAAGATACGTTAGGGAGTAGTTTTTTTGTAGTATTCTGAATTATCTATTTACTTATTTTTAAATTTACCACGCACTTGACACGCATTCGTGACATGGCTACTAATCGTTATACACTCTCTACTCTCTACGCTCTCAAAGCCGATCTTCTGAAAGCCTTCACACACATCAACAGTAATTAAGATGAACATATCCGAAGGCTCGAAGAGGTCGTTCAAAACACAGACGGTTGGACAACAATAGGCAACACCGCAAAAACCTCCAACCGTCCATTCGCGGAAACAAAAACACAATCACCACCACCAATCACGACTCAAAACAGATTTTCTGTATTAGACTACTACAATGAGTTTCCTTGCCTTCCCAATCCTCACCACCCCCACCCATCATCGACACGTCCATTCACAAACCAACGCAAACAGGCTAGCAAGCGCAAAGTAACAAAGACACGTAGAGTTGCGCAAACTGGCTCACCAGAAAACAAGGACATTCCCACTGAGTCCATCAAAAAGGTACTCATTTTAGCAGATAGCCATGGGCGACAAATCTCCTCCCTGCTCAGTGAGAAACTCCCAACCAATTTCTCTGCCATGTGTGTGTTTAAACCTAACGGGAGGTTTGCCGACGTGACCAGTGAGTTGGACACGCACACAAAAACCCTCACCAAACGGGATACTGTAATTATCATAGGAGGGCAGAATGACATTAATTTGGGTGGTCACTTTACGCCTGAAGAACATGTTGACAAATTACAACGTGCCGCCCAAAACACGAACATTGTAGTCTCGACTCTGCCCTTCTGGCACAACAAGCCCACACTATGCAAAGAAATTAGTCACGCAAACAACCAATTGAAACTGCATCTGAGAGACACACATGTTAAATTGTTTGAGCTAAACTTTCTCTCAGAAAAACACTTCACCCGACATGGTCTTCACCTGAACCTTGTCGGAAAACATGCACTCGGTAGTGAGCTTGCAAAACACATCATTTCACAAACTTGGCAGTGTCCTGCCCAAGACCCATCCCCACCCACATCTCCTAGTTCTCTTCCATCCCCTGGGACCCCTTTGGACCCAATTACCTTATCCCCTGAACCTAATCCGTGTATTACCTCTCCCACTATTCATTCCTCTACATCTGTCACCCCTCCTTCCTCACCTCTTGTCACTGCTGGGACACGATACTTCCTTCGACCACGCACTCGAGGTAAAAATGAAATAAACAAAAAGCAACTACAGTCAGATGCAGCAGAAAAACATCCGTGTAGGTACATGTAAAAGATTCGAATAATGCATCATAATGTGCAATCTCTTTCAAATAAAATTGAATTTATCGAGGCAGCATTACAATGTGATCTAAGACAAATAGATGTTTTTTGCTTTACAGAACATTGGTTGTCTCAAAATGATATAAACACACTCCAAATTCCTAGCTTTTACCTTGCAGGATCGTATTGCAGAGCGAAGGAATCAAATAAGGGCCCTGCTTACGGAGGTTCGTGTATTTACATAAGAAATTATATTAATTCTACCTTCTTGTCAGAATTCAATTTATATGCAGTTGAAAAAGTTTTTGAAACAACAGTAGTACATCTTACTACGCTCAAAATTATCTTACTTTGCATTTACAGACCTCCAACAAAGCGAGCTTCAGATTATTTCACTTTCTTGGAAAATCTAGAGATAATTCTGAACAAAATTAGTAAACTCTCTTTTAAATCCATTGTTGTATGTGGAGATTTCAATATTGATTTTCTGAGCGAATCCCACGAAAAAGAGAAGTTTCTCAATTTACTTCATTCTTCACTAAAGTTAATATAAAATTATTTACGGACTACTTGATGAAGGAATCATGGGACGAAGTTTATAACGCTGTTGACACAAATGAAAAATATAATTTATTTTTCTCCAAGCTTTCAATTCATTTTAACGCGTGCTTTCCTCTTAAAAAGAGAAAATTAAACATTTCAAGCAAAAGTAATACTTGGATCACACAAGGAATTAGAACATCGTGCAAAAACAAACGTACGCTTTACTTTATTTCTAAACATCATAACGTATCACCCGGTTTCCATATATACTTCCGAGAATATAAAAGAATTTTAAGAAAAGTAATAGTTCAGGCAAAAATAATGAAAAATAGTCAGGACATTTTGAGCGCTAGTAACAAAACTAAAGCAATGTGGGATATCGTAAAAAATACAACCACATCATCTCGATACCTAGAGAATGTTATTTTAAAGGATAATGAAAGAGAAACGAGTAATCCGGAAAAAGTTGCCAATCTCTTCAACAAACACTTTTCCAGAATTGCGTCTGATCTCACGAAGGGACTAAAATCACAAAATTCAACATTTTACACTTCCCGAAAAATTTCAGATACGATGTTTATTCCCGAAACTTCTCCCAACGAAATCCTCAGAATAGTCAGTAAACTAAAAAATAAATATTCATCTGGTTTAGATGAATTTCCGGATTGTTTATTAAAAACTTGTGCACCTGCCTTTATACATCCGTTAACTCACATTTTCAATGCTTCTTTATGTACAGGAATATTTCCAGATATTTTCAAAACCGCAAAAATTAAGCCACTTTTTAAAAAGGGAACAAAAATGATATTCAAAAGTACCGGCCAATTTCTCTTTTGTCAGTTTTCTCAAAAATATTAGAAAGGCTTTTCTACTTACGAATGGAAACATTTCTCAGGAAAAACAGAGCGTTTTCAGACTCACAACACGGTTTTAGAAAATCAAAATCTACGGAAACTGCCATTTTTTCTTTTCTCAAAGATGTTGCTTCATCAATAGACCAAAATGAAGTACCCATTGGAATATTCTTAGATCTCTCGAAAGCTTTTGACGTTATTGACCATAAGACCTTGCTCTCAAAATTACCTTCGTATGGAATTCGTGGTATTGCCCTAGATTGGATAACTTCTTACCTTAAACATCGGACTCAAAGAGTAGAAATACCATACTGGCAGGAAAGGACATTACATACTTATATTTCCAATTCTTTGCCAATTGTGCATGGGGTCCCGCAAGGTTTGATCTTAGGTCCTATTCTCTTTCTATGTAAACGATATGCCCTCGTCTATTAAAAATGGAAGAACGGTTCTGTTTGCTGATGACACGAATGTTCTTTGCAAAAAAGAAGCAGTAAATAGTACAATTTCAGAAGTTTCAAATTGGTTTAATTTAATTGGTTTAAAACAAATTAATTGTTAACGAAAGAAAAACTGTTTCAATGAATTTTTGCATCTCAAATCGGAAATCGCATGTTCCATTGAAAATGAACAATATGCAATTAGCTGATGTTGAGGCAACAAAATTTTTAGGTCTTTCAATTCAATCAAACCTCAAATGGAATGTACATATAACAGAATTAAACACTAAATTAAGTTCATTATGCTATGCATTCAGAATTCTTTCAAATTCTGTCAGCCTTCATGCAGCTCGTTGCGTTTATTTTGCAAATGTGCATTCCCGCCTGAGATATGGCATAATATTCTGGGGAAGCTCATCCTGTAGTATTCAGACGTTCAGAGTGCAAAAGAAAATTATTCGAATAATGAAAAAATGCCTTCCACGTGATTCCTTCAAGCCTCTTTTCATTGAGCTGGGAATCCTACCATTGCCTTGTCTATTTATTTACGAATCTGTAATATTTGTCAAAAATGACCTACTTAACGGAGGGAACATATTTTCATGCAATATTGATATTTATAATTACAACACACGCCGTAGAAATCACGTGCATCAAGTGTCAGTATCAACAGCTCAGTACAAGAAATCAACATACAATACATGTACGTTACTTTACAACGCATTGCCAGATGACATAAAACAATTAAAGCCGGTACACAAATTTAAGTTAAAAGTAAAATCTTTTCTGCTGCAAAACTGTTTCTATACAATTAGATACTATACTTATCGTGAAAAAGAAAAATAATGTTTAATGTAACAAAACAAAGATATATAATGAATTAGTTTATGTTTGCATTGTATATATTTAAAAAAATATTTAATACGCCTGTAACATGTAATGTACTTCAGCTTCCAGGTCAATGACCCCCATCTCGATCAGGTTTTTGTCCAGTTTCCCTGGTCCATTGAGCAAATGCTGAGATGGGCCCTTGTTTTGCTTCTGGACGTAAATGTATCTTCACTGTGCGCACGTTTTGTTGAGCACTCCTTTTGCTTGTAGTTCATTTACAGTTGAAATTGATTTTCTATAACTCGGGAAAAGACATTTTTCAAATATCTTTATTTTTCTAAAATAATTATTTTCTAAATTCATTTTTTCGGTTTTTTTTTTTTTTTTTAATTCTGGCCCTCAAGAAAATGTGCGCAGATAAATTTTTTCCCCACACGACATATACAGTTTTTACTGTTTTTTTTGACAAATAAATAAATAAAAACTACAAGTGAAGAATCTATATTTTATTTTAGTAAAACTCCCGAATTCAAATGTTGTCTCCTTAACGAGAAAAAACATTTAAAGATAGCGTTTACCGTAGGAACAAGTGGTGGCTCAAAAATGTAACCCTTGTTTTCTCCAAACTGAGATTTTTGACTTAAGAACTTTCACCCCGTGACCACAGAAATTATGTTATTATTGTTTCAATATATACTTTGATTAAGCGTAATTTTAATTAATTTACATGAATTTCTTACATTTTATTATACATTAGTGTTCTGAATTTTAGATATTACATTTCCATCATTCAATAGAGCTGCAACCTTCAGTTTGTTGTGGCACAAGCCTCCACTGTTACTTGCCTAGCGAGTTTAGCATCGATGAGTTTCAATATCAAGAACTCATCAGGATAGACATTAAACTCTGTAGCAAAATCAAGAACTATTGAATCCACACTTCCCCCCCTCAATCAATTACTTCAAAAAATTTTCGTGTGAGTACAATACATTTTTTGCAAAAAAGCAATTTCTAAGACCTACTGTCCAGGAGAAAACTATTCTGTCTTAACCAAATGATCTCTGATCGAATTAGATAATTTTTCCAACAATTTACAGACTCCTGATATAAACTAGCCTATGATTTTGCACTCCACATTTTTGTCCGTTTTTGAAAACTGATGAGATTTAAATAGATTCGAATCATCCGATACACTTTCATTTCTGATCAATATATTGAAGATTCTCATCAAATACAGTGTTACTATCTTCCTTGCTATCTTTAAAACATCGGTTGTAATAACATTTAGAAACGGATATTTTGATTTTCGGGATATTTTACATGGAGGTTCAACATTTTCAAAATTTTCTCAAAAATGGCTTCAAATTTTATTTAACTTTGTCCTCGGGGTAGCGTAAAGGACTCGGATAGCGTAAAGTATTTTTCGGAAATTGCAAAGTTCAATTTTTTCGGAATCTTTTATAACTACAATTTTGAAAATAGAGATTTTTCCTGAATGAATATGTTCTTTATAGACATCTTGAAATTAGGTCATGTACAATTTTTCTAGCACATTGATAGTTTTCGCGTAATTTTGCGTAAAATATAGGCATTTTAAAATTTTTTAAACCAATTTTTACTTTCTCGCTACGAAGTACAGAGGAAGTTATGTAATGCTGCGCGAAAAAAACGGCGAATTTTCGACAGAAAACTGTTATTGCCGGGTCCTGGGAACAAAAAGTTGTTAAATCCAGTTATTAAATTTAGAAAAAATCCTCTAACACACCTCTTAACACACTTTACACTATCCAACAAGATTTTTTTTCAAAAACGATAGAGTCAGCCAAAGCCCAAGGGCGTCATGTAAAGTACCCCCCAAAATAAAATTTCGGTGTCAAATTCAAGGGCCGCGACATCAGCCAGGTCCATTGAGGAATATCAATTTTGGAGAAAATTGGCTGAAAGGTTTAGACGCTAGCGTTGTTCACAGACGGATAGACAGAGGGGCAGACAAACGTTTTGCCGTCAATCGATTTTTCGGTATCAAGGATCCACAATACATGGATTCTTGTTACACCACGTGTTAGAGAAAATAATTTACTATATATAGAAACAGGATTTATTCACTTTTTCGCTACCTAAGCTCGACAATTAGACATTTTCTGTTGAAATTTCGTGGTTCGCACGATAATGCTTTCTCTTCTTACGAAGAAAGGACGAGAAATTAAACATAAACTGAAAAGTTCTAATGAATATTGACAATGAATTAATGTAACAAGGATCGACACTTTTTTGGCCTGATAAATCCTCAGGGGTAAAATATCGATTGTTCAATACTGAGCCCAGTAGCTCACCACTACCACAATTTTGTTGTTTTTAAGCAGCCACTACTGTAATAATTCGGCATTTGGAAATACATTAATATAAACAGAAGAAATTGAAAATTGGTCTATTGTAAGCAAGGGTTTATTTAGAAAGAGATCTGTTAACCGCACATTGGAATTCATGTTATGAATTGAGTAATGAATTCCAATAATTTTGAGAAAACTACGAAAACGTTCGTAACTGTGGCCACAACTAGTACCCTCACCCTCGTGGTTCCAATTATTATTCAGAGGACATCATGAAAGTTATTGTTTTAATTGTCAGTTACAAACAGAGATAATAGTTTCTACGAAAATTATATTGGAAAGATACACTTAAATAGATATTTTACATTTAGGTAGTACACAATTTTATACAAATTCAAGCCTTGGTGAACAGTATGTCAGTGTAAAAATTATTCTTCTAGTTCCGGCTTTCACAAAATAGTCGCGTACTTCTGTGGTTACCAGCCTACATCTTTAAATTATTTGTCTCCGGCGCAGGTGTGCACGAAATGAATTCACCACGTGACACAACCGCTGACAGAGAGTTCGGGAGCCGACGCGGGCAGTGTGCCTTGTTGACTGCTGCTATTGGAACCTTTGTACTGAGGAATACGATTATTTTCTCTATGCCAAGGTAAGGAAATTAATTGTAACTTTCTATTTAAACTGTCTGCAATTTAAATAAAACTTAGTAAGTAAACACTGAAATTAGATATAGGTGTAATATATAGATTTACATTAATTGCGATTCGGAATGATTTGGTAGCACTTAATGATTGAAAAAAAGCAATCAGAAACAATAATATACAATTCAGAGTACAATTATGATACGATAATAAGGTAATAAAACTAGAGACTTATTTCACTTAGATTCGAAGTTTTTTGGACGATTAACACACCGCGTCGCAATTTCACTGCTCCGCACTACATTAAGACATCTGAATTCTCTTTCTTCGCCACTTTCCTATAATGCACTACACTTTACAACGTTACAATACACTTGGTTTATAATAACATAACATTGGGCAATAAGAATATTTAAGAATAACGAATTGCATTAAACCACAGAAGTTCACAATTAATTAATGTGGCATGCCAGAGGAAAATGTACAGCTAGCACGTACCTGTCCTATGTTAAATCTTGTGAGTGCAGAGATGAATGCGGCAAAAGGTTTAATAGATGCTGGGAGCGGAAGTATCCACGATATCAAAGAAGGTGTGTGCAAGATTAAAAGGCCGTCGTCGAGTACTGCTAGAATTTTCTAGTTAAGAATAAAGAAAAGCATTTCTAAAACCAAACAAGAATGAACCTTGATGATTTAACGCTTGGAGCCACGTGTTTAATGATAAAAAATTTGGAAGATTTGGCTTTTGTGATTTTGGGCATGAATCTTCTCCTCTAGTTCAAAGTCAAAACAAACATTGTGAGGGGTACTCTGATTCCGGACAAATATGTTATTTCTCGTTTACATGTTTACCAGTTATTTCGTGAACAATAACGGATAATTCAGGAATAAAGTAATATTTTTCTGGTCAGAATCAGAAATTCTACTTCGTAAATGTGCATTCTGAATACATTGCAGAAAACTGGAAACATATTGCTCTTTTTTACAGGTTTTCGTATATAACATGAACATTATGCACATTTATTAAAAGACGTTCTTATACCAATATACATTACATTAAATTTTCTCGAATTACGCCCTTAATATGTTTTGCGTCAGACGATTTAGGTGCTAGAGCACGTTTCATTTTGGCAAAAATTTCGCAATCTGCCAAAAATGTAGTTTGTTTTAATTTAAAGATATAATTCGAAAAATACTACTCGTAAATACCAGTATTCCTATAAAAAATAAAATGCATTAAATTTACTACAAAACATGTATATTTAACCTTTTTCTGTCAG
The DNA here is from genome assembly GCA_031308135.1 of Acheta domesticus. Lineage (NCBI taxonomy): Eukaryota > Metazoa > Arthropoda > Insecta > Orthoptera > Gryllidae > Acheta > Acheta domesticus. Next base: position 147,391,535 of record JAHLJT010008446.1, on the reverse strand, counting down.
TTGAACGGATTTGGACGCTAGAATGTGTCTGTAAAGTTCGCACCGCTACCATAACAAAAAACACTAAAACAATTACCATTCGTTTCTACTCGGTTGTTCCACGAGAACATTCGTTTTGTACCAAAACCACTTACAAGACAGCACTTTCAATTATGGTGTTGCCAATTTCACACTGACACAACCTCCAGCATAAAAAATTGGAACCATCCTAAACCTTTTGAACCTCGTTTGTACCGGATTGTTCCACCAGAATTTTCTTTTGTACCAAAAAAAAAAAAAAATTAATATCGCCTTTTTAAAATGGCGGTGGGAGCTTCCTGCTAATTCTACCACTACCAACATCACCACCACCGCCGGAAAACTGTAACCCTCCTAAATCATTTGTATCTCGGTTCCTCGGGATTGTTCCACAGGAGATTTCGTTTGTACCAAATGATAATCAAGGTATAGCCATTTTAACCCTTCTTTAAGCGCGCATGGGTTTAGTAAACCCATTGCGTTTTAAGAACTCAATATCTCGATATGCGGTGAGTGTTCGCGGGATCTCTTGACATTCTGTGCTGCACTATTTGCATCCAGTGGCAAGTTTACCACCAGATAAGCCGGAGGGCGATTGGTCACGTAGCCAGTGGCGGCTCCTTGGGCCGCTGCAGTCTGATGAGCAGAGACAGGATTTTTATGTAATTACATATATTTTGCCTTTCTACTTACCGTTCTCAAAATTGTAATCTTGGCAAATAATCGCCGTCCCAACACAATATTCAATTTTTTTCGTTACATCTTTTTACATATTTAGAACTATATTACATATTTTGTTATTTTCACAAAATACTATTTTATTTCATCAATTTTCTTCAATTTTACACTTTTTTATGAAAAGTATTTTCAAAAAATCACAATTTTTTCTACATTATTACTGCGTGCTGTCGCTACTCGATACATTTAGACACGGTCGGCTGTTCTCACAGTCCGGCGCGCCTGCTTCAGTTATCTCAGATGCGGGAAATACGCATTAGCGACTAAAATAATTTCACCTTTGGGTCTGAAAAGTATCAAAGTTCCGTTGTCTTTAACTTTAATATTTCCGAAGAAGTTTGATGATCGCCTTGGATGAGATGCTGCACGCTCCAGTGATTGTATGCTGGTCGTAGAGATAACCAATTTGTGCGATGGCTTCTATTGCGTCTAGTCAGGCAGGTAAACTACGGTCCTGGATAGTGATTGATAAAGCTTTTATTACTGACGGGAAATTTGTATGATGCAAAGTGGGCATCAGCTTATGCTCTCCAAATGATTTTAAAAACGTTTGTATTATTTTTTAATTTGTTTAGGAAATATTTTATAAATCTCATTTCATGTTTTGTAAATGTGTTTTATAAATAGTATACATTCATATTACATATTATAACCGATTTTACACATTTATTACATATGTATGCTGTTTTCATTATAAATTTATGTACATATTTTGACATTTATATTACATATTTTTCCGGCCTCTCCTGATGAATATGTACTACTTTAATACAATACATAATAATGAAACATTAAATGACTCTTACAATTTTAATATGGTGTTACTATTATTCGTCTGCAAATGTACAATGGACATTTCACTATCTTAACACAAGCGACATTTCCATTTCAAGCGTTTTCTAACAGCCCATGCGCTATGCGATCTGATTCGTCTCTTCCTGCAGACACGTGCTCCCGCTTGCACCCCTCCGGGTAGGCACGAACGGGCGCTGCCTGGCTGCGCACTGTATTCTACGAAAAGGCCCTGTAGTGAGCGTAGAACAGCAGCATGCTGTGTCCGTACTTGACGCATGTGCGTTGTGCGAAAGCCAGCGAATTCTCTGTCTACCTGCCCGCGCAGAAGACCACGGATGACACCATCCAGCGAATTTGCATGCTGCCTATCCGCATGAAAGACTCCGATTTCCTCTACACGCAAGCCGCGTAGCGTACGTGTTTACTGTTTTGTTGACGAATAAACAAGGACAGAAAGTTATTATTAGTTAGGAAGTATTTATTTTTTTCATTTTAAAATAGTATGCTGTGGAATATTAGTGTTACTTGATTTTTATATTTAAATTTGATTTTACGTTAATATTATGACTAGAGACAGGATTTCCATGCAAATGCATGTTTTTATTTAATCTTCGTAGAGATTTCAAACTTTGTAAATATATGTTTTATGAAAAACTAGTTTAAAAAATACATACTTTTCCGTGCATATTTGCATGTTTTGGTAGTTTTTCGAAGAAATTCATGCATAATGCATATTTGGACATTTTTAAATTAATACTGCATATTTAGACTTTTATCTCGCATATTTAAGTATTTTCTTATTTTTTCACTGCATAATTTGTGAATATTACAACTGACGTATGTTTTGTATAAATAGTAAATTGATCTTAAATCCTGATAGAACGCAGTTCTCTTTGGTACTTATTGTTATTCTTCACATTTTAATTTTCCTGTACATTACTTGGATTTGCGACCAATTACACATGCAGTGAGCAACGATCGCGAAACGAATTATCAACGCCGTATCATACGTCGCAAAGGATACGGAAGATACACGAAGCCAAAACTCAATATCCTTTCTTAACTGACAATGGGACAGAAAAATAGTCAAGAGCACGCTTTCAGTCTGCTTGCGTGCAAGAGGGTATTTACACGTGTATTAATTGAAAAGTTAAGTTTAAAATAATTTCTTCTAAGGCTTCGAGTGCAACACTTGTCAAACAAAGAATTGGAAACAACGATTTTCTGGAGGACGGATGGAAATATAATTTATTCAATTGTTGTAATAAAGAAGTAAGTAGACCATACTATAAAAATTGATCAAAAAATATATCTACTGATGTTGTTTCCCTAGTCGAAATGTTTATTGCTCAAATCTAATGTTGCAGAAATTATATAATTTGAAATACTGAAACTCAGAAAAGAGTAAACCAATGTCAATGAAGTAGACACGAAACTAAAAAAACTTTAATTTTTATTGAGGTGAAAATAATTATTATCGGGATACTACTAATAATTTTTTTTGCAGTTTTGAGATTTTTCTGAGGTTCAAGAAATTGTTTTGCAGAAACTGTTTCTGGCGCATTGTATTTAAATAATTATTATGTGTACTAAAATGCTTATTCTTTCCAAATATTTTTCTCGAGTTTCAAAATTTTACCTATATTATTTTTAATGTTTTTGAAAAAACAGGAAGCATTTCATGTTTTTTCTTTTAATTTCGTTTGAAATAATTGTAGCATCGCTGTGTCTGTAAAAAGAATAATTTTATCAACAGGAGAAAGTAGAACGACAAAACAACTTCGTACTAAACATAATTTCTACGGCCATATCTCAAAATCGAGTCTATGTAATTTCCGCCCAGATAGCTTGAACCTGAACGTTTAGATCAATACATTTTAGTAAAGTGCGCTTGTCTTACATTAAATCTGACATTAATTTGCGTCAAAATTTGAGAAACATTTGTTTCAAAACATAGTGATTTGTAGAAAAAATTCTAATACTCTTCTTAAGAAATGTGTGTCTCTGAATAATTTGAATTTTTTATGCAGATTAAAATTTACAAAGTGTTTCAAATGGGCCAGCAACTTGCACCTACTTCACGTAGTGTCAAAGTTAGAGAAAGGAAAGAAACTGTGTCACACTTCGTGCAAACGGAGGCAACATTGAATCCTGCAACAGATCCATTTTTAATTGAAATGTGTTATTCTTTGTTAGGAGCAAATATACCCTTCGAAAACGTAGCAAATCCAACGTTTAAAGGATTTCTTGACAAAAATACATGACAGGGCATCCCGGACCCATACACATGAAGAAAAAATAATCCTCCTTATCTTCAGAGATTAGAATCAGTAGGTCTTCCTCGGGTGGAGTCATTAAAACATGTTGAAGACATTAAAGTGTCTGGAATTAATGTTTGGAGATATTGGTGAGCTTGCTACGGAGAAATTACATAAAGTGTTAAATTTAAATCGTGACTTGGAATTTCTCCAAAATGTAAAAAAAAACATTATTTGTGGTGAAAAATCAGAAAATGCAGAATTTGACCTTACATTTGCTTAGATTTCGTCTTTGAAGTATGCTCCAATTACGTCTTGTGACGTAAAAAGGTCATTTTCTGCATTCAGAAACATTTTTTTTGACAAAATAATGAATTTGACATAGAACGGTTCAGAAAATTTGTTAATTTTTCACTTTTACAAAAGTCAATATAACTAAAAATGGAAATAAAATAAACTTTGATTGTGCATCTTTTGTCCATTTTTGTCCTGCATCGTGCATATTTAGCTATTTGATAGTGCATGCATATTTTAGCATTTGATAGTGCATGGAAATCCTGTCTCTAATTATGATAGATATAGTGAATAACTACTACACGGTACGTACACCGATTTCTCGACTTAACGTTGTAGAAAAGAGACAAATTTTAGACAATGGTCGCCCTACTCCTATGTTGATTTCGATTGTACATCGTGCTGGCGAGAAATATGAAAGAAAATTCAATTCGTGGTATGATTCACACAAATGGCTTACTGGTAGTGAAGTTAAAGCTAAGCTTTATTGTTGGCCATGTCTTTTATTGTCAATTAAGGAGAGTGCTTGGAATAGAGATGGATATTTTGCGATGAAAACTTTTATCAAAAATTATTCAAAAGCATCAAATGTCAAAAGATTACACATGTAAATCAGCGAATCTTAGACGCCAGAAAAAATGAATACGATTTCTGAATTATTATCAGAGCAACACAAATTCGCAACACTGTTTTTGAATCTGATTCTTGAAAACACGTCTGCGCGTGCTTCATAGAAATAATGCTTTGGAATGTAATTAGTGAGAGAATTATTTCGAATAAATTGAATAAAATTATGAAAGAAAAATTGGATTGAGGTGGGGCATATCATTCTCGGGATCTTCTGCTGTTCAGTAATCTATTTTACTTACCCGGGACATTTATTTTTGAGCCACCACTGACGTAGCCTCTCTTTCCTTTGGCGTGCAACGCTTGGAACTGTCAGACCCCGCGCGCCTAATGGTGTCACATGCATTTCGCAGGAAGACATGTAGCCGTTGCGTTGTGTACTCTTCTCGCGATTTACCTTACATTCGTGCTTCCCATGTTTGTAGGTGTTAGAATGCCATAACGTATTCCCCTAATTTTATTGTTCTCAATATCAGTAAACGTTTTAATCTGTATATAGCAGATGATGTAGAAAATATAAGAGAACGTCAAAACGAAAGAGAACGAAAATATAAGAAAACATGCAAAAGCATGTGCGTGAAGTTGGCACCGCCACTCCAGCGAAAACCACTAACACCATTACCATTCGTTTGTACACATTTGTTTCACAATAATATTCAATTGCAATCGACCAATCACGACTCTCGACCAAATTTCTCAATCGGAAAAGGCAGTAATTGAGAAAATTACAGCTCTAACTAGCAGCCGACGATTTCCTGTGAAACGTGCAGGCGCTCACTTCGATACGCAATTGGTCCTCTGCAGGTAGATACCACGCTGATTGGAATTTTCATCAGCTCATCTAAGAGGTAAATATTTTTTTGAATAAAATTATGTACGTATAATACAATCTGAAAATATTTCTGAGCTCATGGTAGTAAAACTGTAAATGAAAATATCAGAAAAGTTAATCCGGTGACAACAGAGAGAGTCTACAATTTGTCAGTGGAAGAAACACTACTAACTGCTGAAGCTTTTAAAAACTGTAAACGAACTGGAGTTCTAATGTAACTTCATCTTAGTTTATAAACAAAGTAAATCATAACCAGAAACGCTATTGTATAGTTTATATGTATGCGGATTTTAATTTGAACTCACTGCAGTCTCATGTTTAAACTTGCACTATCTGTTTTGAAACATATACAGATTGTTTCAGAATTTTTATAATTGAATTGATGTTAATGGTTCAAGCTGCGTGCAAGTGGTTGCCTGCCACTCGCAGTGACTGTTTTTTTCAAAAAAGTGACTCATTCTTTCAAGTTGGAACATGCAACTTTGATTCAAACCAGACCCGGAAAATATTCCTTCTGCTTGCCCGATCACAAAATAAATTTAATTTTTATGTCAATGATGTCAGAGATCTTCTACTGTGAAGTTATTTTAAATTGATAATTGATAATACAATAAAAGATATTAGCAATAATAATAATAATAATAATAATAATAATAATAATAATAATAATAATAAAGCACAACACACCAACAAAAAAACATTAAATCAATAATTTGTTTATATTAAGGCTTATAATTTGAAATGAAATGCATTTTAATTCAGTGAAATCTAGCGTAAGTAAATATTGTGCATTTTAACTAAAGATTACCATATGAACCTATAATAATCCCCAATTTATACTTACGTGGTCAGTTCAAAAACATATAAGAATTGTTTTAGTATTTTTTCAAAATTTTTGAAGAGAAGCATTTTGAAAAATCTCAAAATCAAAATTTGAAATTCAAATTCGAAAAAACTTTTGAAACGTAACCCCTGTTGAGTTGCATATCATATAAAAGTCTATTAAGAATGCTGAAAAATGACACTTTTTCAATTTTGTAAACTTGACATGGCTGTATTTCACAAACGGGTGAAAATGTTTTACTCAAAATTTGTAGTTTTCTTATTCTTCATTCATACCACTTATGTGTCAAATTTCATCTGAATTCAAAATGGTGAGGTAAAATTTTAATTACAGCTGTGTTGATTTAATGTGGAATGACCCTACTGGGTCATTCCACCCTATTGGGTCATTAATATATACTCGTAGTATGAATATTAAAGAAGTAATAGTAAAATTAAAGAAGTAATAGTAAATAGGTTTTTCTGTAATACTCGTGCTGTATTCATAAATAAATACCAAATACATAACTGCATACCTAGATTGTTACATATTTATCTGCTAAGCTACTTTTTTTCAGAAGGCATTTGTTAGCTTTCAGATAGTCGTAAAATTCTCTACATGAAAATTCTTTTAAATGAAAGTTCACTGACACCAGCCATTTCACTGAATTAATATTTAATCTTTTTCTCTCTTTATTCCATTGCGAACTAACAAAAAAAAATCCTTTCTATATTTGCGTTGTGGGAGGGTATAGCAAAATACACTTCTGCCAATTTCAAAAGTTCGGAGCAACATGTTCCGTTCACATCACTATTCAAGTAATCTGCCTACTTTTTATGTAGTGGAGTGCTCATGAATTCAGGATCCTGTTTCTGTTGAGAGACATATTTCTGAAAACGTGTAAATTGATAAAATATTTTAACATCATCAATCACAACATCTTTACTAATGACATACCTAATTGTCTGTACAAGTTCCTTCCAATTTAGTTCAGAAGTGAGGGTCATCTACATCAAAGAGTCAAATTCCTCAAGAAAATAGTTCATAGTCAATAGAAAATTGTGTTTGAAAAGACGATCGGTTTGTGTAACGCGAAAATACGGACAGTTTGCTGATATTGGAAAAGAAATACGGACGCCAGAACAATATACTAAATATACGGACAATACTAAATATACGGATATGTCCTGGCAAATACGGACGTCTGGTAACCCTATGCAGTAGATGTCCCTATGACACATTACCCGGACGAGCGTTCACGCGTCAGCTAATCTGGATGGACTTCCTGCTCGTCTGACGAACTCCTGGGCATGGCTGGGCTGACTCAAACGACCGTGCGTCATTGACTTCTTGTTGATGCCTGACGTAGTGAAATTCATTCGCGACGCATTGGAGCGTCTCATGTTTGTAATACATGAAGGCAACAATAGAGAAGTTACTTGAACGCACTGACAAAATTATTGCATGGATGTAACTTGCAGTTATATTTCCAGCAGTGGCCAAGCAGTAGCTGGCAAAGCGGTCTCATAGCAATTCCCTGTATCACACGTCGCCGCGACGGCCGTCTCGTCACTTAGTTTATTGTGACAGTAACACTCTCGCAAATTCGAGTTGACGGACAAGCGCATATCGAACGCAGTCCCAATCTGACACTAGGTTAATTTTGACGCTCAGAGTAGAATGGGAAACGATCTCTAATTTCAATGGAGCAGCTCACTGCCTGAGGTGCCTGCTGTCATGATTGTTTCTTTTCTCGCGCTTTCTTGATGCTGGCTCTTTAAACGTCTCTCCCATTACAAAGTTCTCCAGTGCGTAAGCTTTTAGAATCTTTTCGGTTTATTATTCGTCACGTGGTAAACTTTCGAGAACATTCTGCTGGAAACGTATCGTGATTTCATGACGACAAATCAATCCAGAACTTTTGGTCATATCTTGTTGTGATTTGGGGCAGTGTTGCCCCTTGGTGCGTTTGAGACGGATTTTGGGGAGTAATTTACAAGAAGCCACATTATTTTTTAAATTTTCTAAAATATGGCTCCAAATTTTTAATTAACCTGGCAGAGCTCACGCCGGGTGTCTGAGACCCAGGCCAATTATTTCATTTTTTCTTCAGCAGAAGGCTGCGCGTTAGAGATCTGTTATTCAGTGTACCTTCCTGTGTTAACTTTAGTTATATTATTGCGTTTTAAGCGATAACATTTTCCTGACGGGTTTTCAGAAATAAAAGTTTTGGGACGTGCTGCTCTGTAGATCCGTTGCGAGCATAGGTGGCACAAAATGTGACACAGTTCCAATAGTCCAGTCGATAAGTAAATTTTACCTGGAAAAGGTTACAAAAGCCTTTTTTTGGGTGTTTTGTATGTATCCAGGCTCTAGTTAAAACTCCATGTTTTTGACTTTCCAGTGTGCTAACTCCGGGAGGCCCGAAAAAACTGTATTCCCTCTGACTCCTCTCGGTTTCTTTTCTTTAGCTCTTTAACCTTAAGTCTTGTATAGAAAGTAGTATTCAATTCAATGTTAAAGAGGATAAAATTTCTATAACTTTTGTAGAAAACATTTTTTTCGAAACCAATTACGAAGCAAGATACAGTTTTAAACTAGTGGTGCTTCCAACACACATGCTTTCTCGTACTGCTTCTATATGGTCCTAAATGCTATTCTACTACTTCATAAACCAGCAAAAGTGTTTTCTGCCAGCAAACTTTTTCCGTTCCAAGCCCCGAAATTCGATCATCAAAGTTAACGAACCGGCACTTATAACACTACGCCACACTAACACCGCATGCGTCGAACAGAGCCATAAAAAGAATCGATCCGAGCTATAAAATGCATGATAAAGAAACAATTGATACCATGGTACATACGCTATACAAATCCAAGAAGAGACGTGAAAAAGTGTTGAAAGTTAAAAATTCGAAAAAATATATACAGACACTTCCAGTTCATTCATCGTAATTATTGCAATATTTGTAATTCAAATGGCTTCACATGGTTCTCTATAGTTTCTAGAATTCTCAATTATTTCTTGTGACAACAGAGAATTTTGACAAATAATATTCCCCGATCAGGGCTCGCACCGGTGAAGCTTCCCTCAAAAGAGCTGTGCCAATGCTTGCCGAATAACGACTGCGACCACAATAGATATGCGAGACATTAACACTTATATAATAGTAAAAAGTTTATGGTGGTTTCAATTCTCGCATTAGGAAGCAGAAAAATCCAGAGAATGTACGAAAAGAGTTTCTTTGGACGCTCAAAGAAAGTATTTAGGAAGATCATCATTCATAACAAAAACTCGTTCAATTTAGAGATTAGAAAACTACGTTCTGCGAAAAAGTCTGTCCCTTTCTATAGCACCGCTAGTTTTTCTAAATTTAGCAACAGGTTTTATCCACTTTTTAGGTACCAGGCCCAAGCTATAAGTTTTCCTGGCAAAAATTCCCCGTTTTCCGGCGTACGATTACATAACTTTCTCTTCTTACGAAGTATTCGTAAGGCGAGAAAGTAATAATAATTTCGGGACCGTTAGGGGTATGTAAGTTGATCGCAAACGTTCTGGTTATATTGTATTTCAATTTAACGTTGAAATACTCATAATTTTACTTAAATCGATTCATACAGACGCACACAAGGCAACAATTGATATATGACTCACATTTCGGAAATCGAATAACAGAGTTGAAAAAAATGTTTAAAAGATGCAATTTGTGAAAACAGAAACAAGTACTGTATATTTATCTGCATAGATTCTATTAGTGAGCAGAAGTACTAGAAATGATATTCAATAAAGTTTCTACACTCTTCAATAGATTTTTACTGCAACTACACATTCATCAAATTATAAAATTCCTGTCTGGGATTCTAACCTGGCATCTTTAGAAGTGAAGCGCGCAGACCCAGAGCGCCTTAACAAGCGTGGCAGTAGAAGCGAGTTGCGGAGTGAAGACATATATCAGTCAAAACGTAATTTTATCAGCTCTATCATTGGAAGCCGGTAATTGTCAACATGCGAAAAACATATCTTTTGGGTGACAAAGAAAGACAGCGGTGAAGGGCTTACTCCAAATTCTATTTCCGACGAACGACATCAGGAAAATAACTACTGCGAGAAAGTATGTGCCATTCTATAGCACCACTAGTTTATTTATTTACCGTCCCTTATTACACACGTACAGAAAATTTAGAGAAAAAAATTTGGTGCGGTTGTTGAGAAATTTCTTTTTGTAATTTTGAAGCGAAGATTACGCAAAAACGACTCGTTTATTCAGAAAATTCTACATAAACTTTTTTAAAGTTCTAATTTTGTATAAGAGACTTTGTTTGAAGTAAAAATCGCTATCTACAATTTTGTAGTTTAAAAAAGATTTTATTGCAATTTTCAAAAAACCAAGTATTTCTCAAAGTAGGACTAAGGCCATGTTTTTTTATCGTACTTCATTACATAAGTGAAGAAAATTTAAAGAAAAAAATTGGAGCGGTTTTTGAAAAACATTTTTTTGTAAATTTGAATCGCAATTTTCGCAAAAACTACTCGTTTTTTCAAAAAATGGTACATGACCTAATTTAAAGTGCTAATTTTGTACAACCGACTTTGTCTGAAGCGAAAATCTCTATCTTCAATTTTGCAGTTTTTAAATATTTTTTTGCAATTTTCGAACAATTGGGGATATCAACGAAAATAATAACTACATCATTCCCTTAAACGTCCTTCGCACTATTCAACAATAAAATTGAATCAAAAAAATTGGAGCCATTTTCTTTTAACTTTCAAAATCTCCGTAGGCGCTTTAGTACCTCCAAAAATTAAAATATCAGTTTCAAATTCCAGGAGCCTTGACATAAGTACAAATGATTGGGGAATATCAATTTTGAAGAAAATCGGCTGAACGGTTTAGGCGCTAGCGTTGACCACAGACGGGCAGACGGACAGACGTTTTGCCGTCAGTCAATTTTACAGTATTAAGAAGCAACAAAACATGGATTTTGACTACACCACGAGGTAGAGGATTTTTTTCCTAAATTTAGCATAAGGTTTTATCCACTTGTTCCTCACCAGACTCCAGATATACGAGTTTTTCTGGCGAAAATTAGCCGTTTTCTGGCGCACGATTATATAATTTTTTCTGCTTACGAAGTATTCGTGAGGCGAGAAAGTAAAAACTCTACTTTTCATCTCTCCAAAATCTGTGCAAAATATGCATTTTTTGATATTATAATCAACCTATAATAAATATAATTATTACTTGTAATAATATTAATCTCACAATAGGTGTAAATATTGCATCACAAATATACCCATTCCCGAAAATATTAATAAACTGTGAAATACCAAAAGACCCCACGGTATTTGGCATGAATATAATTGTATCAAGCCTGCCATTACTAGGGGATCATACGTATTCGGTACGTTCCGGAGTCAAAGAATAGACGTTGTTACGGCAGAGGGTCAATAAATATAGAGATTTCATGTTTAATATTAAGAATACAATGACGTTTCGTCACGGCCCGGTTGTCATGAGATGTAATAAATGTGAAGTAGGCTGTGGAAGTCTTGGTTATGTGGAAAGATAAATATTTTCACTCTCATGGAAGCAGTAGAGCTGCTAACATCTAATGATAAGTGGTATGTGTCGATGTTAGTTTTCGTTGTAATCTGGGTTATTTGGTAAAAGATTGAGGCGAATTGTTGATGGTTAATTCTTATAGATCGATATAGTGTAGAATTAAAGTTCAGAAGCATTATTAATCGTAAATTATAGTTGTGGTTTTTGTGTTTCGCATGTTAAAGTAAATTTAGTTGATTCAATTTAAAGACTTCGTCTTTTCCGAATAGTTTATGTTAGGATAGCTACGTATCTGGGAAGAAAAATATTAATAAGTTGATTGAAATAGTACTCGTTTCATCCGAAACCTAGCGAGGGACAGTCGCGTCACGATTTAATATATTAAATTACTTAAAAGACATTCCTAGACAGACGGAAGATATTCGGGATTTATTTGGACATTAAGCCAAAAATATATTAACAATAGAGATAAAAAAAAACATCAACTGGACAGCATCAGACGTGGAAACCATTTCAGAAGACAAGCATCTGAGAAGTAATCGTAAGCTTACGAACATTATTTGAAGAAGACCGAACGGTACATTCATGTATTCAGAGAAAAGTTCAATCATTTATTCCAAGAGATCTCGAATTCTGTGTAAAATTATAGTAATAAATGTTAATTTTTTTCTTGTAAAATGTAAAATGCGCGCCAGAAGGAAAATAGGAGTTGAATAAGAGTAAAATGCGAACCGACCCAGAGAAGGGAATACGTAAAATGCGGACAGACTACCTACCCTTCCAGGTAAAAGTGAAAGGTGACCAGTGACGTGGTACAGTGGAGGACGCAGGGACTGCCCGCTCCAAGCGGCACATTAAGGGGGCGGCAAAATTTCACAATAAATAATAATAATAACAATGATAGATATAGATGAATAATAATGATAATAAATATAATAATGATAGATAGATAATAATGATAGCAATGGTCAGAAAGTTCCTCAACAATAGTATTACTTATGCCTAATACATGTAATCCTGCTTCGACATCGAAAAGGGCAGTTACTTGGTAAGAGCCCGTACGGTTACCTCAATCCCGAGATTTTATCCAGAGATAGAACTGTATAATAATAATAATAATAATAATAATAATAATAACAATAACAACAACAACAACTCCACCTAGGGAGTACACGACTTTGCAGTTGGTGGTGGAGCTTGAGAACCGCCATGACCCTTAAAGCTATGTCAGTGGTAGCCTAGCTACTGGTAGGGCCTCCCTTGCTGAATAGGTTAAAGGTGAGGGGTCAGACGAAGAAGTACTCCATTTTGAGGAGAGTGGGAAGTAAGTAGAGAGAGAAGGGTCATGAACCTTTGGACTTCCTGTTGTCGGCCCATGGAGGGTACAGGAGAGAAACTGGGTTGGCACACCAGGCCACTGATTAGAGTGGAGGCCCGAACCTTGCATTAGCCAGCGAAGGAGGCTGCCTTCAGCAGTCAGTGAAAATCCCGTAGGGTTTAGTAATGCCGACTGGCGATCGGAGGGACCCCTTGCTGGGCCCTGCGGGGGGATGCCCCGAGGCCACTGTGAGTTGCAGTAACAGGTGGCAGGAAACAAACCGAGGGTTAAGTGTGATCTGTGAACTCGAACTTACGTCCTGCGAATCTTCAATTCAAACCAATGAGCAAAATGGATATAACAAGAAATGTAATGTATCTTAACGTGCCTTGTTCTACCAATGTCCCATACCTGCTCAGAAACCGAGCTAATGTCACCTTGACGACGCCTGGCCATCCCACGGATGTTAGTCCCAGGGACCCAGAGCCGGCAGTAGCTCGAAGCCATCGTCAGAGATGGACCCGGGATGAATTAAAGGAGGTGATGTGGTGCCTTTACTATGCAAAAGCGAAAATTGGGGGCTCAGAAATAGACGTTTTCAAGGTATGGAGAGAGCGGAACCCAGATATGAGACCTACCCTAGACACAAAGAAGCTTGTCAGTCAACGACGATACATACTCAGCAGTGGAAAATTCACAGCAGAGAAACTTGCTGACATTGAGAGAAATGCGGAGTATGTACTTCGCTCGAACAATCCACGTGACGAACGTGTAGAACTCGAAAATGATGATCCCGTGGAAAGTTTATCTCTATCCAGTGAAACACAGGTCAGTGGTGAAAATTCGTCTGGCAATGAATTAACACGATAAGGACATAATGCGAAATATCCCTCGGCGGGAGATAGAAAGAGTTAGTCAACTTCCGTTTGAATCTCGCGAACCGTTGAGGAGAATATACGAAAATGCCAAAGCTAAAAGAGTGATAGAAACAGTGAATTCTGACTTAAATGAGGTGGTCGAGACCCCAGGCAGAGATCTAAATATTACTGAAATCAATCACATTATATATGCAACAGGATATCTAGTATCTCAGATAATTTTTGGGCCAGCCAAGAACACCGACGGCCTACAGCAAAACAGAGTAAACAGCTCTGTACCCCCATGGATGAACAGAATTATGAAACGGATAGCCGACACCCGGCGCGAAATATCACTCTTAGCTGAGGCATCTTCTAAATCAACGCACACCTCTAAAGTTCAACGAAAAATATTCAATGTTGAACAAAAATACCAAATTCAAAATGACACCAACAGGCTAATGGTAGTTGAGAAGCTAAAAGAGAAAATTCAAGCATGGGCTTAAAGAATTAGACGTTACAACGTAGAATAGATTTCCGTGTACAGAACCGGTTGTTTGAAACAGACGCGAAGAGATTCTATCGCAATCTGACTCAAAAACCGAATGGCAAAGCTGTTACTCCTTCAAAAGATGACGTCGAAGCATTTTGGGCAGGAATCTGGGAGGAGAACAGATCCTACAAAAAGACGCATCTTGGCTTCAATCTGAAGTTGATGCTCCCGATGAACTTGTAGAAACAGTGGAAGATGTTCACGAATTTTCGGAAGAGGACCTCTTCCAAGCAATTAAGAACATGGGAAACTGGAAGTCCCCGGGATTGATAAGAACCAGATTTCTTGAATTAAGAAATTAACAGCAATACATTCTCATCTAGCAAAGGCTGTTAATAAAATTTTAGAAAACCCAAAGGAACTCCCGGAATGGCTCACACGCGGCATCACGTATTTGCTACCCAAAGAGGGAGACAGCTCTTTGGCGAAGAACTACAGGCCAATCACTTGTCTGCCAGTACTGTACAAAGTTATAACTTCAGCCATACCTCACAAAATGTACAGACATCTAGAGAAGAATCATCTAATGCCAGCTGAACAAAAAGGATGTCGTAAAGGCTCTTATGGCTGTAAGAAAATCTTGCTACTGAATAGTCATTTTGAATTATGTAAAGAAGCGCAAACGTAATTTGAGCATGGCTTGGATTGACTACCAAAAGGCCTTTGATAGTGTACAACCCGATTGGATTTTGAAGACCCTGGTGGTCTATCGATTTCATCCTAGACTTATTGAATTTTGCAAGAATAGTATGAAGTCGTGGAGTACCAGGTTATTAATAAACAGCGGAAAGGAAGCAGTAGAAACCACAAGTATTCAGATTAACAGGGGTATTTTTCAAGGAGATTCACTATCCCCTCTGCTGTTTTGCATTAGTTTGATCCCACTATCTAGGCAGTTGTCGCAAGCTGACTTTGGTTACAAGCTCCATGGTGATGAAAGGCCAGTATCACATTAGTTTTACATGGATGATCTGAAAGGGTTTGCTAAGAATGAAGCGATTCTCTCCCAAATGCTGTCTGTCGTGAATGACTTTAGCAATGACATCTGCATGAAGTTTGGTCTTGATAAGTGTGCAAAAATCAATTTAAAAAGAGGGAAACTCACAACGTCTGAGAACATTGAAATTGATACGCACACTGTGATTCAAGATCTTGAGCCAGGTAAAACTTACAAATATCTGGGCATTGAAGAATGTGAGACCATCTCGAACGACACAATGAAAGAGAGAATTCGTAGGGAGTATTATAGAAGAGTGAGACTGGCCCTGCAGTCCACTCTGAATTCCAGGAATAAAATATATGCAATAGGTAGTTTGGCGGTACCTGTAGCCGAATACAGTTTTGGACTAGTGGACTGGACTGAGCAAGAAATTCGCACCATTGATCGAAAAACCAGAAAACTGCTAACAATGCATCATGTTTCCCACCCTCGAGCTGATATACATAGACTTTATGTGTCACGTAAGGAAGGAGGAAGAGGCCTCAGACAAATTGAGGCCTCCTGGCACAACGCAATAGTCGGGTTGGGAAAGTATGTAGTCAGCCATCAAGATGACCCTCTAATGAGGCAGGTCATGAAATCTGACCGAAGAATGGGAAACAGAGGCATTGTTAGTGTAGCAAGAAGCATTGCGAAGAAAACTAGGCAAGGCACGTCGAATAACACAGACACTGAACTTCTGATGCTGCTAAACATGAAGTGTGAGACACAAAAAAATGTTAAAGAAATCGTGGAGAGACAAACCACTCCACGGACAATTCCTAAAAAGAATGGACAAGGTGAAGATCAATAAAGATCAATCATTTCTGTGGCTTAAAAGGGGAAGAATGAAACCAGAATCGGAAGCACTTGTAATAGCTGCCCAAGATCAGGCGTTGAGAACACATTATGATAAAGCGGTTCTCAAAATTTCCCAAGGTGATAAATACCGCATTTGCCATTAGCAAGTAGAAACCATTGATCATATTGTCTCAGCTTGTCCAATCCTAGCAAAGACCGAATACCTGAAAAGACATGACAGGGTGTGTAGTTACCTCCACTGGCAGATCTGTACCGCCCTCGAAGTTCCAAACACATGCCCCAAGTGGTACGAACACTCGCCAAAACCGGTGACGTCTGTTAGATTGTGTACGATATTGTACGACCAACAAATTCATACTGATCGCACGATAGCGGCAAACAAATCGGATATAGTTATCCGGGATTTGGCGAAAAAATCGTGTTTACTTATCGATGTTGCTGTACCTTGCAATCAAAACGTCGTTACCAAGGAGGCAGAGAAACGTCTTAAATACAAGAGTTTGGAAATGGAGATCAGCCGAATGTGGGGCGTTAAAGCACAGGCCGTCCCGATAGTTATAGGAGCTCTGGGATTTGTTCCGCAAAATTTGAGTAAGAACTTGTCTAAACTCCCTGGTAATTCAAAAGACTAGGAAGTGCAAGGAATTGCTTTATTTGGAACAGCCCACATTTTGCGTAAAGTATTGTAGACGCACTGATAGGCACCGGATCTGCTCCTTAGGTAGCTGGTTGCAACCTGGAGTAGATTTTGTATTCAGCCAACTCATAACTTCTGTAGTGGTGATGTAATGGAAAAATAATAATAATAAATGAAACGGATAGCCGACACCCGGCGCGAAATATCACTCTTAGCTGAGGCATCTTCTAAATCAACGCACACCTCTCAAGTTCAACGAAAAATATTCAATGTTGAACAAAAATACCAAATTCAAAATGACACCAGCAGGCTAATGATAGTTGAGAAGCTAAAAGAGAAAATTCAAGCATGGGCTTAAAGAATTAGACGTTACAAACGCAGAATAGAATTCCGTGTACAGAATCGGTTGTTTGAAACAGACGCGAAGAAATTCTATCGCAATCTGACTCAGAAACCGAATGGCAATGCTGTCACTCCTTCAAAAGATGATGTCGAGGCATTTTGGGCAGCAATCTGGGAAGAGAGCAGATTCTACAAGAAAGATGCATCTTGGCTTCAATCTGAATTTGATGCTACAAATGAACTTGTGGAAACAGTGGAAGATGTTCACGAATTCTCGGAAGAGGATCTCTTCCATGCAATTAAGAACATGGGAAACTTGAAATCCCCGGAATTGATAAGATCCAGATTTATTGGATTAAGAAATTAACAGCAGTACATTCTCATCTAGCAAAGACTGTTAATAAAAGTTTAGAAAATCCAAAGGAACTCCCGGTATGGCTCACACGCGGCATCACGTATCTGCTACCCAAAGCTGGAGACAGCTCTTTGGCGAAGAACTACAGTCCAATCACTTGTCTGCCAGTACTGCACAAAGTTATAACTTCAGCCATAGCTCACAAAATGTACAGACATCTAGAGAAGAATCATCTAATGCCAGTTGAACAAAAAGGATGTCGTAAAGGTTCTTATGCCTGTAAGGAAATTTTGCTACTGAATAAAGTCATTTTGAATTATGTAAAGAAACGCAAACGTAATTTGTGCATGGCTTGGATTGACTACCAAAAAACCTTTGATAGTGTATCACATGATTGGATTTTGAAGACCCTGGTGGTCTATCGATTTCATCCTAGACTTATTGAATTTTGCAAGAATAGTATGAAGTCGTGGAGTACCAGGTTATTAATAAACAGCGGAAAGGAAGCAGTAGAAATCAAAAGTATTCAGATTAACAGGGGTATTTTTCAAGGAGATTTACTATCCCTTCTGCTGTTTTGCATTAGTTTGATCCCACTATCTAGACAATTGTCGCAAGCTGACTTTGGTTACAAGCTCCATGGTGATGAAAGGCTAGTATCACATTTGTTTTACATGGATGATCTGAAAGTGTTTGCTAAGAATGAAGCGATTCTCTCCCAAATGCTGTCTGTCGTGAATGACTTTAGCAAAAAATGGACAAGGTGCAGATCAATAAATATCAATCATTTATGTGGCTTAAAAGGGGAGGAATGAAGCCAGAATCGGAAGCACTTGTAATAGCTGCCCAAGTTCAGGCCTTGAGAACACGACATTATGATAAAGCGGTTTTCAAAATTTCCCAAGACGACAAATGCAGAATTTGCCAGGAGCAAGTAGAAACCATTGATCATATTGTCTCAGCTTGTCCATTCTAGCAAAGACCGAATACTTAAAAAGACACGACAGGGTGTGTAGCTACCTCCACTGGCAGATCTGTACCGCCCTCGAAGTTCCGAACACATGCCCCAAGTGGTACGAACACTCACCAAAACCGGTGACATCGGTTAGATTGTGTACAATATTGTACGACCAACAAATTCAAACGGATCGCACGATAGCAGCAAACAAACCGGATATTGTTATCCGGGATTCTGAGAAAAAATCGTGTCTACTTGTGGATGTTGCTGTGCCTTGCGATCAAAATGTCGTAACCAGGGAGGCAGAGAAACGTCTTAAATACAAGAGTTTGGAAATCGAGATCAACCGAATGTGGGGCGTAAAAGCACAGGTTGTACCGATAGTTATCGGAGCTCTGGGATTTGTTCCGCAAAATTTGAGTAAGAACTTGGCTAAACTTCCAGGTCATTCAAAGGACTGGGAAGTGCAAGAAATTGCTTTATTAAGCACAGCTCATATTTTGCGCAAAGTATTGTAGAGGCGCCGACAGTCCCTAGATCTGCTCCTTAGGTAGCTTGTTGCAACCTGGAGTAGATTTTATACTCAGCCGACTCATAACATCTGTAGTCGTGATATGGAGCAATAATAATAATAATAATAATAATAATAATAATAATATAACGAATATTGCATCATCTGCCGGAATCCGCTGCGCGGATTACATCATCTGCCGGCACCCCCGAACTGGACCATTCCGGGGTATTATCGGGTCGCGAAGAAGTGTGCCGCGGGTTCCGGAAGGGTCCAGGCGGGCGCCGGCCAGGTGTAAATGCGCCACTGTCGACGACCGCTAGTCAGTCAGTCTGGTCTAGTTAGCAAGCAGAGGTGTGAAGTTTGTGAGTGTGCATCGCTGTGGACGGCAGTGTACTGGACTGTGGTCGGCGCGTGAGCTGTGGTCGGAGCCGTGAACAGTGGTCAGCGCAGTGGACTCTAAGCAGTGCATCGGACGCCGGTGAGTGTATCGGACTGTGCGACAGTGCAAGGGAAGTGAACAGTGAAAATAAATAATCAAGAGAACTGTGTCGTGTAGAAAGCAATAACTAAGTGAAGAACACAAGGACTGTGAAGCCAGTCTGTAAATAAACCCAGTATTTTTAGTGTAATATTAAGAAACATAAATAAACATCTTTGTTAAAATAAACCTTTGTTTTAATTCACCACCACAAAAGTTACAATAACAATAATAATATATTGTTAAAATTTGAACCATTCCATATTTTTGTCCACCTACAATTCGGACCGATTGAAATGAGCACAGAATATTTCATTGCTCATTATGTGACGACTTCTTTACATTAATTTATTAAAAGGACACCGCCTTGTAGTAGCACTGACCGTGTGGGTGTCCCGGAAAGTTAGAATCGCAAAGTTTTCAAAAAATTTGAAATTGATCTTCAAATTTGTCGCTTTTTTGTCGTTAATTTGTTACAAAAAAAATTGTCGCTCTTCATTTGAACACTGCTAACAAATTCGGCTAACTTGATATCAAGTTAGAATCGCAATTACGAGAAAACCAAGAAACTACGCAGATAAATAAAAAATTAATATATGGGAATTTGTCGTTTTTGTCGCTGAAACTTACCGT
>JAHLJT010008446.1:147318595-147371040 GCA_031308135.1 Acheta domesticus | reverse complement strand
CAAAAACCTGATCGAGATGGGGGTCATTGACCCGGAAGTACATTACTTGTTACAGGGCGTATTAAATATTTTTTAAATGTATACAATGCAAACATAAACTAATTCATTATATATCTTTGTTTTGTTAATTAAACATTATTTTTCTTTTTCACGATCAGTATAGTCTCTAATTGTATAGAAACAGTTTTGCAGCAGAAAATATTTTACTTTTAACTTAAATTGTGTACCGACTTTAATTGTTTTATGTCATCTGGCAATGCGTTGTAAAGTAACGTACATGTATTGTATGTTGATTTCTTGTACTGAGCTGTTGATACTGACACTTGATGCACGTGATTTCTACGGCGTGTGTTGTAATTATAAATATCAATATTGCATGAAAATATGTTCCCTCCGTTAAGTAGGTCATTTTTGACAAATATTACAGATTCGTAAATAAATAGACAAGGCAATGGTAGGATTCCCAGCTCAATGAAAAGAGGCTTGCAGGAATCACGTGGAAGGCATTTTTTCATTATTCGAATAATTTTCTTTTGCAATCTGAACGTCTGAATACTACAGGATGAACTTCCCCAGAATATTATGCCATATCTCAGGCGGGAATGCACATTTGCAAAATAAACGCAACGAGCTGCATGAAGGCTGACAGAATTTGAAAGAATTCTGAATGCATAGCATAATGAACTTAATTTAGTGTTTAATTCTGTTATATGTACATTCCATTTGAGGTTTGATTGAATTGAAAGACCTAAAAATTTTGTTGCCTCAACATCAGCTAATTGCATATTGTTCATTTTCAATGGAACATGCGATTTTCGATTTGAGATGCATAAATGCATTGAAACAGTTTTTCTTTCGTTAACAATTAATTTGTTATTATTAAACCAATTTGAAACTTCTGAAATTGTACTATTTACTGCTTCTTTTTTGCAAAGAACATTCGTGTCATCAGCAAACAGAACCGTTCTTGCAATTTTAATAGACGAGGGCATATCGTTTACATAGAAAGAGAATAGGTCCTAAGATCGAACCTTGCGGGACCCCATGCACAATTGGCAAAGAATTGGAAATATAAGTATGTAATGTCCTTTCCTGCCAGTATGGTATTTCTACTCTTTGAATCCGATGTTTAAGGTAAGAAGTTATCCAATCTAGGGCAATACCACGAATTCCATACGAAGATAATTTTGAGAGCAAGGTCTTATGGTCAATAACGTCAAAAGCTTTCGAGAGATCTAAGAATATTCCAATGGGTATTTCATTTTGGTCTATTGATGAAGCAACATCTTTGAGAAAGAAAAAATGGCAGTTTCCGTAGATTTTGATTTTCTAAAACCGTGTTGTGAGTCTGAAAACGCTCTGTTTTTCCTGAGAAATGTTTCCATTCGTAGAGTAGAAAAGCCTTTCTAATATTTTTGAGAAAACTGACAAAAGAGAAATTGGCCTGTAATTTTGAATATCATTTTTGTTCCCTTTTTTAAAAAGTGGCTTAATTTTTGCGGTTTTGAAATATCTGGAAATATTCCTGTACATAAAGAAGCATTGAAAATGTGAGTTAACGGATGTATAAAGGCAGGTGCACAAGTTTTTAATAAACAATCCGGAAATTCATCTAAACCAGATGAATATTTATTTTTTAGTTTACTGACTATTCTGAGGATTTCGTTGGGAGAAGTTTCGGAAAAAAACATCGTATCTGAAATTTTTTGGGAAGTGTAAAATGTTGAATTTTGTGATTTTAGTCCCTTCGTGAGATCAGACGCAATTCTGGAAAAGTGTTTGTTGAAGAGATTGGCAACTTTTTCCGGATTACTCGTTTCTCTTTCATTATGCATTAAAATAACATTTTCTACAAGGTATCGAGATGTGGTTGTATTTTTTACGATATCCCACATTGCTTTAGTTTTGTTACTAGCGCTCAAAATGTCCTGACTATTTTTCATTATTTTTGCCTTAACTATTACTTTTCTTAAAATTCTTTTATATTCTCGGAAGTATATATGGAAACCGGGTGATACGTTATGATGTTTAGAAATAAAGTAAAGCGTACGTTTGTTTTTGCACGATGTTCTAATTCCTTGTGTGATCCAAGTATTACTTTTGCTTGAAATGTTTAATTTTCTCTTTTTAAGAGGAAAGCACGCGTTAAAATGAATTGAAAGCTTGGAGAAAAATAAATTATATTTTTCATTTGTGTCAACAGCGTTATAAACTTCGTCCCATGATTCCTTCATCAAGTAGTCCGTAAATAATTTTATATTAACTTTAGTGAATGCTCTGCACATGCGTGTATTATTTATTGTGTCAGTGTTTATGTTCTTAGTAATTGTAAGAATTTGTGCATCGTGGTCACTGTATCCTAGATTATTCGTTATTATTTCATATGTAGTTGTGGTTTTGTTAATTATAATTTGATCTAATGCTTTTTGTGATTTAAGTGTATTCCGTGTAGGTACATTCACTGTAATGTCTAAATTAAAAGAATGAAGTAAATTGAGAAACTTCTCTTTTTCGTGGGATTCGCTCAGAAAATCAATATTGAAATCTCCACATACAACAATGGATTTAAAAGAGAGTTTACTAATTTTGTTCAGAAATATCTCTAGATTTTCCAAGAAAGTGAAATAATCTGAAGCTCGCTTTGTTGGAGGTCTGTAAATGCAAAGTAAGATAATTTTGAGCGTAGTAAGATGTACTACTGTTGTTTCAAAAACTTTTTCAACTGCATATAAATTGAATTCTGACAAGAAGGTAGAATCAATATAATTTCTTATGTAAATACACGAACCTCCGTAAGCAGGGCCCTTATTTGATTCCCTCGCCCTACAATACGATCCTGCAAGGTAAAAGCTAGGAATTTGGAGTGTATTTATATCATTTTGAGGCAACCAATGTTCTGTAAAGCAAAAAACATCTGTTTGTCTTAGATCACATTGTAATGCTGCCTCAATAAATTCAATTTTATTTGAAAGAGATTGCACATTATGATGCATTATTCGAATCTTTTGCATGTACCTACACGGATGTTTTTCTGCTGCATCTGACTGTAGTTGCTATTTATTTATTTCATTTTTACCTCGAGTGCGTGGTCGAAGGAAGTATCGTGTCCCAGCAGTGACAAGAGGTGAGGAAGGAGGGGTGACAGATGTAGAGGAATGAATAGTGGGAGAGGTAATACACGGATTAGGTTCAGGGGATAAGGTAATTGGGTCCAAAGGGGTCCCAGGGGATGGAAGAGAACTAGGAGATGTGGGTGGGGATGGGTCTTGGGCAGGACACTGCCAAGTTTGTGAAATGATGTGTTTTGCAAGCTCACTACCGAGTGCATGTTTTCCGACAAGGTTCAGGTGAAGACCATGTCGGGTGAAGTGTTTTTCTGAGAGAAAGTTTAGCTCAAACAATTTAACATGTGTGTCTCTCAGATGCAGTTTCAATTGGTTGTTTGCGTGACTAATTTCTTTGCATAGTGTGGGCTTGTTGTACCAGAAGGGCAGAGTCGAGACTACAATGTTCGTGTTTTGGGCGGCACGTTGTAATTTGTCAACATGTTCTTCAGGCGTAAAGTGACCACCCAAATTAATGTCATTCTGCCCTCCTATGATAATTACAGTATCCCGTTTGGTGAGGGTTTTTGTGTGCGTGTCCAACTCACTGGTCACGTCGGCAAACCTCCCGTTAGGTTTAAACACACACATGGCAGAGAAATTGGTTGGGAGTTTCTCACTGAGCAGGGAGGAGATTTGTCGCCCATGGCTATCTGCTAAAATGAGTACCTTTTTGATGGGCTCAGTGGGAATGTCCTTGTTTTCTGGTGAGCCAGTTTGCGCAACTCTACGTGTCTTTGTTACTTTGCGCTTGCTAGCCTGTTTGCGTTGGTTTGTGAATGGACGTGTCGATGATGGGTGGGGGTGGTGAGGATTGGGAAGGCAAGGAAACTCATTGTAGTAGTCTAATACAGAAAATCTGTTTTGAGTCGTGATTGGTGGTGGTGATTGTGTTTTTGCTTCCGCGAATGGACGGTTGGAGGTTTTTGCGGTGTTGCCTATTGTTGTCCAACCGTCTGTGTTTTGAACGACCTCTTCGAGCCTTCGGATATGTTCATCTAAATTACTGTTGATGTGTGTGAAGGCTTTCAGATCGGCTTTGAGAGCGTAGAGAGTAGAGAGTGTATAACGATTAGTAGCCATGTCACGAATGCGTGTCAAGTGCGTGGTAAATATGAAAATAAGTAAATAGATAATTCAGAATACTACAAAAAAACGACTCCCTAACTTATCTTTTAAATTTAATTGTATTAACTTATTTAAATTACGTTACGTATTTATTTAAAAATAACGGTGATCTGATTCTAATTAGTATTTAAATGTGATTAATTAAATTCAAAAAGCGTTCAGTGTGTTTAATAGATTGAAGCTGCAAACTAATAAATACAATTAGATTACTATACTTTACCTACTGAAAGGCCACGAAATTCACCACTTCCACAAATTTAAATATAAAGTTCAAGTCTTTCCGTTACTGTGGTTACGAAACTTTGAATTTTTATGTTTTCACAATTTTCACAACACTTTCACTAATAGTTTAAAACTTTACGCAAATTTCAATTAATTTACAGAGAAAATTTAATATTAATGGTCTTTACACTGTTGAAATGAACGTTTGTCCGTTACGCCGTCTTTTAAATCAAATATTTGGATTACTTCTTTTTTCACTGCTTCGGACAATATAAATCTCTTTCAGCTTATCTGTAACAAGTAAACAAGTAAAGAAGACAGTTTAACAGCAAAAGTCACCTGAAATATGTAGAAAAGTAGCTGAAAATTAGTAAAATATTGGAGCACAGCCACAGCACGTCAGTCACGTAAGCAAGCCAGCCAATCTTTTTTCAGCCAATGAGCATCATTCAGCCAATGAGCTTCACGCACCAGTTTGCGACACAATATTAGCGGGAATTTTAAATGCAGCAAGTTTCCAAAATTATCACCTTGTTTCAAATCATTGAAACAGGTATATGAAGCATTTCTTTTAAATATTGCATCTTGTACACCTTCATTATGTTACTTTTGGGTTGTCACCGTCGAAAATTGTCACTTTATGCCACTTTCAAAATGTTTCTCAACACTTCTCGCTCTCCATGCAACATGGCGGGCAGCGTCTGATCTGACTTTTCAAACGAAGACTGGTGCTGCGCAGAACGAACAAAAATCGGTGCGTCGGATAACCCACCATGGATATACCGTAATACTATTAAGGCGTAGTTGACGATTCGCTACGTATGTTCTAATTAATAGAGAGATTCCGTCCTTCGCCTTACACGATTATCATACCACAACCTCGAGCCTGTCCAATGCATGATTTCCTTTCCAGTTTTATTCGAAAATACTTTGTTAATTCATTAAAAGGCGCCTTTTTCTTTTCAACTACTAAACAGAATGCCTTCGTTCCCGCCACTCGTTCTTCACTATCGCTCACTAATCTCGCGATGTCGGGGTCGATAAGGTTGATTAGATTGGTTTGATAAGGGACCAGACACGCCGTTACGCAATTAAACAGAAAATTCAAGCGGGCACATTCACAGTCCTTCTTAGCTTTCGCTCCCCGTCTCGCGGCGTTGGGAGTCGATTCTTGAAAGGGAGCAGGTTAAGGCTTGAGATTTTTGTTAGGAATTTTGATTTTTTGATACTTTCGTTATAATGCGATATGAAAATTGAATGTTTTCAAAGAACCCTTTATTATACTTGGATTTTAATTTCATGGCGCGTGGGGCCTTGTCTTCAGGATGGATATCTCACAGTATTTCGCGTCGTTCTCCATCGTGCCGCCAGGAGTCGCATGATCGCGACTGTATCGAGCAGTGCTGGCGATCATGCGACTTCAGTGCACGTTCGAGAACGACGCGAAATACCGTGAGATATTCCATCGTGATGACAAGACCCCATGCGCGAAGAAATAAAAAGTATAACACGTTTTCGATAAACTTAGTCTTCTTGCACTAAGCACTTAATTTTATAACAATGTTCTTAGAGTAGAATTTATAAATAATTAAATGTTCTTTAAAACGTTTTATTCTGTATCTTGAAACTGTTAGAAGTTATAGAACTTGAAAGTTACTATTTCGTTGTTTGCGTGGACTGATCACAAAAGCAAATTTGGGAGTATGAGTACTCTTTCTTTATTTTACACCGAAACAGGAAAATACTGGTCGAATCCCAAACACACGCCCCCGTCGACCAGTGCTTTTAATAAAAAGTCATTAAAAAGACACTTTTGTGTCAACAAAAGTCTTTTAAGTAAGAGCGTTTCTTATGTGATTTTGAGTACCCTCAGGAGAAATGCCCCGTATAAATGCCCCGTATTTTCGTTAAATCATTTATAAATCCTATTTCTAATTGTTATCTAGTTTCACAACCAACTGCTATAATACTTAAAAAAATAATAAGAGTTTGAATCGAATAATATTGATAAGACACATGTTATGTCGAAGATAAAAGTAATTTTAAAATGTATATGCTGACAAGCATACCTACACATTTACTTATTACGAATTAAACACGATTTATTTGAATCTGGGTTTTTTGTCGTTTTGGTGATTTTCACGGCGCTGTCGGAGGGTAAATATCCGAGTCGGTCGGCCACACTTGGTCTGCTCTTGGTGAACTACCTGTACATAGGCAAAGAACTACCTATACATAGGCGTCTGTTCTGATGACTTGGTGTTAATGAGTGATTGGATGGTGTTTCGCGTCTTTTCTCGGTCTTGCCGGTAGAAGTCGCATGATCGCAAGCAGTGCTTCATACGGTCGCGATCGTGCAAAAGCTAGCGGAACGACTGTGAATGATACGAAATGCCGTGACATATTCCATCGCGAAGATGGTATTTGAGTTATCTTGAGAGCTCTTCCTACACAAATCGCAGTATATATATGTTGTTGACATGATGGTGAAATAGTCAGTTCGTATGCTTCGTTGTGTCTTTCTTGACGCACGGGTGTGTGTCAATAAAATGGAGTATCTCACGGTATTTCGCGTCGTTTACGACGGTTGTGCGGCTAGGAGCCCAGGATCGCGACTATCGAGCCGTGCTGGCGATCGTGCGAATCCTGGCGGCAGAATGGAGAACGATGTGAAATACCGTGAGATATTCTACTTTGAAGACACACCCCCGTACGCCAAGAAAATAAAACCGAAATATAGTTACTTTTCGGTATGAACACTTCTCAAACATTTGTATTTTTCTGAATTAAGATTTGTTTCATTACAAGAGTAAATCGTTAAATAGTGTTTCTCAAATATATAAAAGTGCTATTGTAATACGTGAACAGCATTTAAAAACCTTTCTTTAGAAAAATTAACAATTAGATAGGATATCGGTTTTAATGAATGAAGGGGGAAGTGGTACAAATTGGAAAAGCTAAAAGAAATGTTGCATATTAAGGAAGAATTTACTACTTTCAGAATAAAAGTACATATTGCTGTTGAAGACAAGAACTGTAATTCTTTTACAAGTTGTGAAAGGAAATGAAAAAAAAAATAAGATAAAATACTTTAGGATTTTATTAAAATCAAACAAACACGAATAATTTGCATGGTGTTACATCCTTAGAATTTTTATTGGTGGAAGATTAACAATAATATATTCCCAGAAATCATGTAAACTTCATTGCTGTTAAATATTCACACAACATAGTTTCCTAATGAAATACCAAAATCCCAGAACTTTTGGCAATGACTACTTTCCAATTACTGAAACACTATCTAGGATCTTATGCAGTTACCATTTTTTTTGTTTTTAGAAAATTCTATTCTTAGAAAGTAAATTAGCAAAGAATATCATCTCCAAATAAAGAAAGATGACAAAAGTATTCTTTTTTGCAAGACTTTTTTAACATTCAATGGGGCCTGAAGAACTAGTTTCTTTTCTGTACAGAATACGTGACACAAAAAAATTCTTATGTGCTTGGCAATAGTAGATAAATTTAAAAAATGGCTAAAGCTTGTAAATGTCAATGTGCACTCCATAAATAAACATTATATTTGCGTATTAATGTGTTTTAATATTAATTTTTTTCTACATTGCAGAGGTTATGATTTATTACAATATTTATTATGATAGCATATAAATTTTATTATGGGGTACTGTAGATTGCTCAAACTTAAACCCTCTTCAGGTTAACCAGGACCTAATAATAAGAAAGCTACCGAGTCAACCAACCTTTTGAACGGAAGGAGGGGAGTGATAAGAAGTTCATGAAAACCTTTCGAAGGTTTGGTTGACTCAGTAGCTTAGTGGTCAGAGCAGCTGGGCGTAAATCAGAAGGCCCGGGTTCGAATCATTGTCGGGTCGACCATTCTTTTGAACAAATTTAATTATTAAAAATCGCATTGTTACTTAGTAGCAAGGTCACAATTTGAATTCTATACGACTGCGGAACATATTCTCCGAGCGCAATAGTTTTCCAATAGGTGACGCAAAAGGTGACAATTATATCTACTTATATCTGAAATATTAAAGGTAGGCCTACACTATTAGCTACGTATATATTCATTACATATTTACATAACCATTACCCATTATACAAGAAAGTCCACTAGTTATTTACTTATAGCTATTTCAGATTAAATTATCAATAAACTTAATACCTTAATTGTTTCAATTGTCATTAACCTTACATAAGTACGTGTTGTCTTGGCAATACACATATGACAAATTTTGAAACTGGCGCCATGTTCCCAAAGGAACCCTATTGGGCCTCCGCCCACATTGCCTCCGCATTTTCCCCGCGTTTTCAACGACGATTGGTACAGTTGCACCGATTCAACCGAGTAAATTGGCTTCTCGTCCACGTAGTTCTTCGATTGTACGTCTACTTTGTGGTGGCGCTAGTGAATGGTGAATCGACTTCGAAGAATTTTTTTTTTAATACAAGATTAAATCGTTGAAAAGTGTTTCTCAAATATAGAAAAGTGCTATTGTAATACGTGAACAGTATTTAAAAACCTTTCTTTAGAAAAATTAACATTTAGATGGGTATCGGTTTTAATGAATGAAGGAGGAAGTGGTACAAATTGGAAATGCTAAAAGAAATGTTGCGTATGAAAGAAGAATTTACTACTTTCAGAATAAAAATACATATTGCTGTTGAAAACAAGAATTGTAATTCTTTTCCAAGTTGTAATAGGAAAAGGAAAAAAAAGGATAACATCAAATTCTTTAGGATTTTAATAAAA
Source organism: Acheta domesticus (assembly GCA_031308135.1). Lineage (NCBI taxonomy): Eukaryota > Metazoa > Arthropoda > Insecta > Orthoptera > Gryllidae > Acheta > Acheta domesticus. The sequence goes on along the minus strand of JAHLJT010008446.1, from coordinate 147,361,812 downwards.
TCAAACAAAATCAAATAATTTAAATAGTATTACATTCTTAGAATAATTATTGGAGGAAAATTAACAATAATATATTCCCAGAAATCATATGTAAACTTCATTGCTATTTCCTAAAGAAATTCCAAAATCCCAGAACATTTAGCAATGATTACTTTACAATTACTGAAACACTATCTGGTATTTTATGCAGTCATACATTTTTTTGTTTTTTAGAAAATTATTACAATATTTATTTTGATAGCACGTACATTTTATTATGAGGCACTGTAGATTGTTCAAACTTAAGACTCCTTCAGGTTAATCATGACCTAATAATAAAAAAATAGGGATAACATTATTTCATAAAAATAAATGTGGAAAATAAAGAAAACTAAAAATTGCAAAAAAATAAATAAATTCATTCAAAAAGAAAACACTTACATTATGAAAATTGAAAGTGCAGGCTTTCCATTCACAGTGATGCACAAATGGGATACCCACCCCCTCCCTTTCATCTTCATCCCATCAGTGTTCATCTTCTACCCTCAAATTCTTCCTGTGTGATACAAGTTACAAAGATATTTTAAAAACAGACTGGACTTCATGGGCATTTTATTACGAGAAATAATTTACTTCACCTGTAACAATATTATATGTTAAAATAAATCTAATAGCAATAAAAGCAGTTAAAAAAGTTTGAATGTAGGATTTTCTAACATACCTCACTGTAATGCAATTGTCACAGATGGCTGTAATTGTCAGAAAAGTGCATAAGTCACTTTTTGTTTTGATGCTAATCTGGTGCTAAAACAGAAAAATATTAGTTTGTATGTTTATTTTTTTTCTAATTTTATTATTGTTATTATTATGTAACAATTTCTCTTGAAAGTGAATTTAGTGATTGTCATTGATGGAAAGCCTATTGCATTAAAATACTAACATGAGTGTCAAAATATTCTGGATCTCTCATTCAAATACTGCAACAAATCCAACTCTTTGAATATTTTTCTTGAAAAAAAGAAATCAGTTTTCTGTCTCCTTAAATCTTTTTCGGAGACAAAATGAACAAAGCAGATCTTACTGGAAACAAAAGGGAGGCCGGAGCATATACGTTGGAGAAAATTTTTGAGAGTGTAATCCTCTGCACGGTGATATGTAGGTAGGTGCGAGATCTCACCATCCACGGGGAGGATCATTGCCACCTCCAGCCACAAGAAATCCTATACACTAAAGGAATTAATTACCATAGTAGTTGACGAGTCCCTATATATCAATCTCCATTCCATTGCTCCTCTACTATCCCAGAATTCTTTCTATAAGACAAAGACAAAAAGTAAAGGCTGGCACTTACAGACATTTTACTAATAAAAATAATTTACATTACCTATTAATTGGTTTTAAAATTCTTCTATTCTTCTTTCTCTATTCTTCTATTCTCCATTCTTCCTATAAGACAAAGTTAAAAAATTAAGACTGGCACTCACAGACATTTTACTAATAAAATAATTTACAGTACCTATTAATTTATTTTAAAATTCACTGCTTGCCCATGAAAGTTGATCTATCACACAATACTTATATTTCTGAATGTTCAGTCCGAGCTAGTAAAGGAGTATTCTGGAAAAGGAATATTTATACCCCTTCCATCTAGAGAAAAGTGTCTGACAACTGTAGCAATAAAAAAGTAAGAAATACTGTGCAATTATGCCAATGCAGGATTTTCTAACATAACCCACCTGTAGGTCTTTTTCTTGGTTGATAGATTTAATTGCAGAAAAGTGCAGAAGTCTTCTCTGCATCCACCACATTTCAGCTGTAGGTGTACTTGCTGAAATCAAAAATATTTATAATGTATTTTAATATCTTTTTTGTTTACATTTTATTATTAACACTATGTAACTATTTCTGTTGTTAGTGATTTCAGTGACTGTCACTGAACGTAAGCACAGTCAAATTGCATGAATGTACCAAAAGGAGAGTGGTTATGCTTTGAAATCAATTTTAAAAAAACGAAATATTAACTCTTAGAATATTTCTTGGGAAAGAAATCAATATGACCTGTCCTCCATTAAACTAATTTCTGAGAGCAGAACTCTCAGCAAACAAAAATTGCGAGAGAGGGCAGTTCCTGTCAGCCAAGGAGCCAAAGTGATAGAGTTTTTCTCCAAATTTAACAAAAACTATTCTACCTATTAAACCACATTTTTGATAAATTACTCGGCTAAACTATGTAAAGTAGATGATATACTTTAATCAATGTATCTTCCTTTGTTTTCTTTATGTGTGTAAATATGGCATAAATTTTAAAAATAACATTAGTGGAAGGAGAAAAATGGTCATATTACTCATAAGACAAGTGATCTTCTATAAAAGAAATCAGCGAACATTACTAGTTCATACACCCAACAAATTTAAAAATTCTTGACAGTTATCAGAGAAAAATGGCAATATTATGGATATCCTTTTGTGGGGAATGAGGTGGTACCCTTACCTTGAACGAAAGGCAATGAGAGGTTTCAAAAAATTCTTAGAGAAACCTCTCATTGCCTTTGATGAACATCAAAGCAGAAGCTTTGCTAGGTGACAAGTTGCTTCTCCTGTCAGTAATAATGAGCCCAGCTTCAGAGAAAATCCTTTCACATGGAACAGAAGTAGCCGTTATACACAGGTACTCCTGAGCCATGTCCTTCAGGCCTTTCTCTCTTTCTCCCTCCCAGAATTCAATGGATCCGTGGTGAAGGGAACTGGGGGAGTTTCTGTATACTGCCTCAACTGCAATATAGCACTGGACGTGGCTGTTGCATGATCCTCCTCCTCTATGAGGAATCTAAATATTTCAGGCCCCATCCAGTGCTTGTTGAGGCTCCCCTCCCCTGCCGATGACAAGGCTTGGTTTCTGCTTTCTTCATTAAGTATAGCAGTCACCTAAGAATTGTAGACATTAATATAAGAGTACAACTAGTAATTTGAAGAATTTCACAAATAATATAGTTTAACTTTGCACAGTCACAACTGTTTGTCTACTTTATCAGTGAATCATACAAAAGTAACCATTGTGTGTGTTGTACCCCCACAGTAATATAACTAACTGTACTCTTCCAACTTAACATTGGCCTCTGTAATGATATTATTCAATGTAAAACAGTTTCAATTAATAGTTCATAAAATATTTAAGTGTTTCATTACTAAATATTCTAGTTTCAAAATTAGAAATGGTATCAAATGGTACTCCTGGCTCTTCATTCAAAATTATTTATTGCTAGGTAGGTACTCATTATTTACAAAGAAACAGTATCAAACTGGTTGACTATATTCTTTTCTTTTGATGAAATGCTGTGCGTGACTTCCAAGAGCAAAAAAAAAAAAAAATCTTTACGGTTCAAGTGAGTTTAAGAAGACGAGGCATCTTTGTTTCAAGCATTTTAATAAAGAGAATTTTTTTACTTATATCTGAAATATATTAGGTAGGCCTACATTATTAGCTGCGTAAATATATTCTGTACATATTTACATAACCATTATACATTATACAAGAAAGTCCACTAGTTATTTACTTATAGCTATTTCAGATTAAATTATCAATAAACTTAATACCTTAATTATTTCAATTGTCATTAACCTTACATAAGTACGTGTTGTCATGCAATACTCATATGACAAATTTTGAAACTGGCGCCATGCTCCCAAAGGACCTCCGCCCACATTGCCACCGCATTTTCCCGCGTTTTCAATCGACGATTGGTTCAGTTGCACCGATTCAACCGAGTAAATTGGTTCTCATCCATGTAGTTCTTCGATTGTACGTCTGCTTTGTGGTTGCGCTAGTGAATAGTGAATCGACTTCGTGACTCACGAATCGTGAAAGCGTACCACATGCTTCTACGAAGAATCATTCTTATAACTTCCTAATCTGTTGTTTATTGAAAAATTAATCTATAAACCATGGTTCCATTACTTAATGTACATTGAAAAGTTATAAATCACAAATAACTGCAGTTGCGTCAAAGTAACAATTCACTTCATTAATATTCCATGAGTAATTATACTTCTTCCATGTATTTATATTTATACTTCGGTTTTTCTTCCTTGGCGCACGGGGGTGTGTCAATAAAATGAAATATCTCATATTTTACGTCGTTCTTAATTGTGCCGCTAGAAGCATGGCATGATCGCGACGGTATCAAACGGTGCTGGCCATCATGCGACTCCTGGCGGCACAACGCGGAACGACGCAAAATACGTGAGATATTCCATTTTATTGGCACACCCCCGTGCGCGTTTGACGTAAAAGATAATTATATTGATTTAAACGATTCATAAAGGCATATTATGTTCGTTTATTTCGAAGTGCACTGAAAGTTCTGTGATCTATGAAATGTTAATTACAGTATTCATGAATATCCGTTTTCTGGAGATTTTGAAAGAGCCGCCTCGAGAGCTCCGATCCACCAATCACAGCGAAGATTCCGCGACAGTAGGTGAACGATTTCAACGATTCATTTGGATTGAACGGCTCGTTAGGAAAAGTAATCGGACTACCGATTCAATCAACAGTTGAAGAACCTCCGGATAACATCACTAGTGGTCAGAGTGTTAACACACAAAATGCTTTGTGGTTAGACATATTGCATTTGGTATTGAGGTGTGTTCACTGTTGATGTGACTTGTTGCTGTAAATTTAGATTGTGCCTAATAACAAGAGAAATCGAAAATGGTACGTTATGCCTTAGTTAATATTCGTTGTATAAAAATACAAAATGTTGCTCGACAATAACAAGACGCCATTGCAGCTGTGTAATTAATCTTTTTTACGTCGTTAGTGTCGTTTTGGGGAGTTATATAAAATTTCCACTTAGACTTTATTTGTCAACAGAATTTGTCGTGCTTCGAACCATGGAAAAAGATCCTTTGAGAGGCAATGCTACGATATCAATGAGTTATCCTGCATCTTACCAAGCTGTTGATGATCAGGTAGTACCTTTAATTAAAAGTAATATAAATCGTGTTTCCTTATCTTGGTGACCAAATGTTTCATCAATTTTCTCATTTAGGTTGCAAACGGTCAGCAATTTCGAACAGTGTCGGTGAGTTCAGATGATGATATGATTGACATCACCACAACAGGAACTGTCACAGAACGCTCAATTCATCAAGATGAAGTTTCAGCATGGCATTGTAAGTAACGTGAATAACATTGACTGAAATTGAATATCCAGAGAAATTATTGTGCTGATACGCAATTTTGATTCTTATTTTCGTATTTAAAATTGAAATGAAATACTTTTAAGTTGTTGATATCTGAGACATAATGCTGGTGGCAATTTGAAATAGTATTGTAAAACTTTCTTAATGCTGTATCTTGAAGAAATTCAAGGCACCCTTTTTTTTAGTTCTCAATTTAGCATTAATTGCTCATTGACATGTGTGAGAGCAAATTAATGAGTAATTTGTGATGGCCCTAAGCCTGTTTTGCCAAGACTGAAGTTTACTGAACTGATATTTCTCTCTCTCTGAAACATATAATTTCTGTTATTGTCATTCTTGAGAAAGAATGAGAATGTGAAACTGATATTGTATATGTAGATATTCCAGTGCCTTTTGTAATAAAAAAAAATATATATATGGGCAAAAGCTATTTGTATGTCGTGCTAATTGGCATGTAGTTGGATGAGAAACCAACGGAAATATATGGATAATTATTTTGTAAGGTATTTACCTTTTCTTTTATAAACCAATAACTTTTCTGTGTGTAGTTTTAGTAAGCAATAATATCATTTATTTGCATAAACACACCCCAAATCCTCCTCATATGCAACTGAAACACACTATTGTTGGTACAGACAAAATGTGAAGTTGGAATTGTGAAGTATGGCTTCGGCTAGAAATGTTGAATTGTTTGCTGTTTCTTATTATTAAATATTGACAGTCAAAAAATATACTTAGACGGAAGATTGTCAACTAGAAAATTTTTAGGAAACAAAATGCAGAGAATTAAACATTGATTTGTGAAAATGAAGTTTAGGGAATGCGGCAATAGAACATTGCTTTCATTGTTTAAGCATTGTGTTTGATAATGTGCACGTAGCAAAAGGACATGGACTCCTGCAGAAAGTTTTTGAGAATCTAATTTATCAGTGCAAGTGGACATAATTTTTATAGTAGGGAATGAGTATAATTAATAGGAAAATCTTTTGTTTTAAAATGACTTCCTCCAAGTGCCCATGTTTTGCAATGGACCTTCATTACAACCTTGCATAATTTGTGTCTAATGCATGTGTCACATAGTTTGTTTTCATTTGCAAGATATATTTTGAGTTTGAACACATTCCTATATTGTCTTTTTTTAATCTTTTCTAATTAAAATAAGAATTTTTGACACTTGTACAAAACAATGAATTACAGTGAGCAATAATAGACTTGATGCTTTTGAGCTGTGGATTTAGTACTTTCTAAGGAAATCCCTCAGCATCTAAAAAGTGTCAAATCACATTCTTATTTTAACTGAACATTACTGTAGGTGTTAGAAGTAAACAAGGTGTTCGCTTATTTCCAGCATATTGCAGTCCTAACAAGTCATTGTTTTCATTCTGAATTCCTGTAATCAATCCATTAGAAAGTACAGGAGCTTTATTTATAATTCATTGTTATTTACATGCATGTTGGTACCATACATAGAATAATAACCAGCAACTTTGGCCAAATAATGATTTAACATCTTTTACTCAAGCATTTGCACAATATGATGTTAGTAGCATGTTGATGTGCATGTTTCATGTAATTGTTTGCTTTTCAATCACTATTTTGTCCATTTTTCTTTTCTTTTCAAGTTATGGCTATTAAGTACTCGGGCCACTCGGGAGGTGAGTGTCAAAATTTTCCTTTCATTCATTTATGCATTAATTTATTTACTTGTTTATTTTTTAATGACCTTCCATTTTTAAAGAAAACTATGTTAAGGTGTGTGAATCTTTTATCAATATAATAGCATTGAAACAAAATTCTTTCTAAGATCATTAAGAAAAAAAGAAACGGATTCATAGTTACTTGATTCTTCCATGAGCCAAATCTCGTAATGGTTTATACATGTTTAATGAAGTAGCTGTATTAATTGTTTTTCATATTATCCATTTGCAGACAATGTCGGGATATACCCTGCTTGATACATCAGAAAGAGGTACATTCCATCTGTTGATAACATGATTATCTCTGTATAATTGTGTAATACAAATGTGTATACTTTATACTGAAGTATTGAGGGGCAGAAATTGAATAAAACTGGTTATAAAAAATTGTACATAATTGTTTTGGTATGTAATTTTTGATTCTAATGTATAATTAGAATGATTAATCATATTTCGAGGTTTAGCTTCTGGAAGTTCAAGTCAATACATAACATTAAAAATGATACATTTGTCATGAGGATATTATAGATTAAAATAAGTGTGAGAGTGTCACTTGCGTAGAAGAAACAAAGCAAAAAGAATTATAATGCCAAAATTGTGACCTGAGCATTTTGATCATTGGTATTTAGAGAAAATTGTTGATATTTTATAAATGACATTCACATACTTATTTTAATCAGGGTGTATGTTAGAAAGTATGGGGTCCATAAAATAAATCTCAAATTTATTTTTTTGTTGAAATACATTTATTCGCTGAAATACTTATAATTTTTTTCTTCAATAAATAAAGAGCATGGAATTATGCAGGTTTTCATGTGGGTTCAAGCAAGCACAATAACTAATTTGTTTTGGAAGTATATAATTGTGAATTTTGTAGTTAGGTTTTATTTGTGCCATGATTTTATATAATTTGTATGCTTTATGTAATGTGAATCATTACCTCAGCACCTTGTTTTATGAATAAAATTCTAAGCATGAACCTTACGTCCTTCATGGTTTGCTTTATCTTGCTGAAAGGTACTTTTTGGTGCTTTTATAAATAATTTTAGTGTTATAAATGTACAGAATGGACAAATCTTTCTATCACACGTTTTATTGCACAATGCTGCCTTTTTGTTTATGCCTTTTAACTCCATCACATGTATTAAAATTAATTTCCTCATTAATCATGTTTCATTGATACACTGTTTCTTTTGGTTTTGCCTTCTGCTTTCATTTTATGCTATTGTCATAACTTTAATACTTTTAATTTTTTTCAAAGTTTAATTTAGTTCACTGTAACATTCCTTTCTTTGGTCATTTACATTCCATTTTGATGAATGTGCTACCATTAATGTATAAAATATTTGATATTATGCATTGTTTCATTGTGATTAGCACTGAAACACACTGTGTATACTGAAGACCTTTATAAATTGAATTGAATGTTCTCAAAATCAGACCATAGGTAGTATTGTCTGATAATGGGTTATAATGCCAGTATGAAACTATTGTAAAGCTTTTTTTTATACATGAATGTTGCTTTTGGCTTTGCAAAGTATTGCAAATTCACTGTTCCTGTAGTATGTCTATAAATTGTTGCCTGTAGTATGTCTATAAATTGTTGTTGCATTTTTCTTTGTTAGCCATTAGTGTTTTGTTTGTTTGTTTGTTTTTTTTAAGGTGGAGTAACAATTCAAGGAATGCAAGGTAAGTTGATCAAGATAGCATGAATATTTAGTTCCATATAGCTTTTGGCTGCAGTGTTGAAATGAAATTGGAAGTTGCAATGCAATTTAATGAACTTATTGCTGCCTTCTTCAAACTCTATTAACCAGGTTTTCATTTCTTTTGCATACAAAATACAAATTGTATATCTCTGCATCTTGAAAGTTGGTTAATTTATGGCAGAAAACTATGCTTGTATTAGAAATATTACTTTCTTAATAAAATAATGGAGAAAAGTTCAAAGTGTCTATTTACATTTGCTTTTTATTGTGATGTTTGTTGTTTGTATAATGTTGGTTTGATCTGTATTTACAGGCGAATCTGATGAAATCCCTGGAATTGGCCAATATGATGACTTCCACACCATTGATTGGCAACGTGACATTGCACGTGATAGGATGCGTCATCGATACATCATTAAGAAAAAGCAAGATTCTATATGGGATCTTATAAAGGGCGCTCATGATGCGTGGTCAGGATGGGTTTGTGTTCTTCTGGTCGGTGTCTCAACAGGTGTTGTGGCTGGAGTCATTGACATTGGTGCTAGTTGGATGTCTGATTTAAAATATGGCATTTGCCCTCAAGCTTTTTGGCTAAACAGAGAACAGTGTTGTTGGTCATCAAATGAAACCACTTTTGATAATGGAAATTGCTCACAGGTAATATAAATTCTTACTTCTGTCTGAATATGCAAAAAATGGGACCTTGCGTCTTGATTTAAAAAAAAATGCGTTTTCTTTTTCATACAATACTTTTTGATTAACAGTGGTGGACGTGGCCTGAAGTCTTCAATCAATCCAGAGAAGGAGTGGGTCCTTACATCATTTCATACCTATTTTATATTGTATGGGCACTGATATTTGCTGCACTTGCTGCATCACTAGTCAGAATGTTTGCCCCTTATGCATGTGGCTCTGGTATTCCCGAGGTATACAATTTTAAACTTAAAATTTCAAATGTTCACTCTTGTGCATTGGTAAATAAATTCATTTGATAATTGTGTGTGTTTGCATTATAGATTAAAAACTATTTTGAGTGGCTTCATCATAAGGGGATATTTGGGCAAATGGACCTTGATTATTAAATCTGTGGGTATAATGTTGGCTGTGTCAGCTGGCCTCAGCCTTGGAAAAGAAGGCCCAATGGTGCACATTGCATGTTGCATTGGTATGTTTTGAATAAACTGTTGTGTGAGTTTATTGTAAAAGTTTTTGAGTTGTGAATTTCTGTGTCTGTAAATTCATGATATCAAATTCCATTTTTAGGAAATATATTTTCATATTTGTTTCCAAAATATGGACGAAATGAAGCCAAAAAAAGAGAGATCTTATCTGCTGCAGCAGCTGCAGGAGTGTCGGTAGCATTTGGGGCTCCTATTGGAGGTGTTCTGTTCAGTTTGGAGGAGGTGGGAAAATTTGTATAAACATTAATATCAGACTTAATTTTTTCCTAAATGTATATTTTTCTATAAATGTTTCCAGGTCAGTTATTACTTCCCATTAAAAACATTGTGGAGGTCTTTCTTCTGTGCTTTAGTAGCTGCATTTATTTTGAGATCAATAAATCCATTTGGGAATGAACATTCTGTTCTATTTTATGTGGAGTATAACAAACCGTGGATATTCTTTGAATTGGTTCCTTTCATCGGTTTGGGAATTATTGGAGTAAGTTAGACTGATTTTTCAAGTAGTTTTTTGCTTGTGTTTAACTTCTAACATGAATTTCTTGCTTTTCCAGGGCATCATTGCAACTCTCTTCATCAAAGCTAACTTGTATTGGTGCCGCTACCGAAAAACTTCCAAACTGGGGCAGTATCCTGTCACTGAAGTCCTTGTAGTTGCTGTTGTAACTGCTGTTATAGCATACCCAAATCCATATACAAGAATGAACACAAGCCAATTGATCTACTTATTGTTCAACCAGTGTGGAATATCAAACTCTGATAATCTCTGGTATGCCTTCCTATTAAATGGTTAAATGGGTGATTTTTCCCAACACATAATACTTGCAATGTTCTGTTGCAGTGACTACAACCGCAACTTCACCAATGTAAACTCTGCAATAGAAATTGCTGCAGCAGGCCCAGGTGTTATTAAAGCTGTTTGGCTATTAGTTCTTGCATTGATCTTCAAACTTGTGGCCACCATTTTCACTTTTGGCTTCAAGGCACCATGTGGTTGTTTATTCCAAGCTTATGCCTTGGTGCCATAATGGGAAGAATTGTTGGAATTGGTGTGGAACAGTTAGCGTATCATTATCCTCATATATGGGTGTTTAGTGGAGAGTGTTCAACTGGAGATGATTGCATCACTCCGGGGTTATATGCAATGGTGGGTGCAGCTGCTGTATTGGGTGGTGTTACTCGCATGACAGGTATGTTTCAAATTATTTTAAGGAAATGATTTATTGTTTGTCTTATATGTGCTAAAAATATATCAAGATTGTTAATGAAATTAGGCATTGGTACCTTGTGGGTTGCTTTAAATTTCCACTTTATTTATGCTATTTTCTTCAAGTGATATAATCGTTTTTGGAATAGTCATGGCGAAATAACATGCTTTTGTTGAAACTGATTTAATTAGATTGCAAAATAGATTGATTGAAATTGGAAACGTGGATATGATATATTCCATTTAGTATTATCGTTGGTTTCTAATGAGTGGCTACTTTTTTGTCAGGAGGTATATAAATCCATTTAGTGTTGACAGGATCAACATTTTCAAAAAAATATACTTAAGCTCACAAAATGCTTGAATGCATCAATGTCATTGTTTGCTAGCCCATTTAAAAATTTGCTTTTTAATCATGATTTACTAGGTTTCTCCAAGGATTCAATAGTTTTAAATTGTATAGAGTTACCATTGTAATCGCATCAGGTAATGGCACAAAAAGCTGCCAGGTTAAGGGAAAAATTGCTTTTAACTGGCTGGTGTAGTCAAAATATTTACAAAAACAAGAGAAAGTAATCCTGTGCCTAAGTCGCATTAACCTGACAGGTTGATTATTAGTGGTTCATAAAGCTGACGTGCATGGAACCTGAAGCTGATATGAACAAAAAACAAATAAAATTTAGTAAATGATTATTTTTAATAATTTTGATTCAATGTAATGTTAAACAACACATTTAGACTATAAATCAGTTTGAACATACAGTATTGTTTGGATATTGCAACTTACCCCGTTATAAGAGAATCCCGCTTATAGGAGACAAAATTAATGGTCCCGAGGTCAGTCCTACACAAACAATGCATTTATTTCCCGCATTTAAGAGACCCCATTATGAGAGATTCCCACCTATAGTGGACAAGATTTGATTCTCCGTCATGCGTTTCTTCTCGTTTGTAAAGAGACAAAGCGAGGAATTTTCCTTCAGGTGACTCAGGAATTTCCTCAGCGTGGTATAGGTTGGTTGGGGCATGTGCTTAAAATAGGCTGGTGCAGGGGTTCGCTACACCAGTGCCACCAGCGGGGGGGAGGTGTGTGAAGTTTTTGTGAAGAAAGCTCATTTAATAAGCTTTGTGTCTTTTAGCAACAAGGAAGTCGCTGAAGTACCCATTGTGCAACTTTTGTACTCATGCCTCCAGAACATATCAGCTGTTGACGGTTTCATCCAATCGGGAGCTTCTGTGTCGCTAGTGACGTCACAATGGTGACGTTCAAGCTCCTGATTGGATGAAACTGTCAACAGCTGTCACCTGCCAGAAGCAGAGTTGAATAAATCGCAGTATTTTGCTGTCAGTGTTTTGACCTGTGTATCCAATTGTTATTTTTTGTATACGTATGTATATACGTAATATGGAGAAAGTAATGTAATGCTGCAGAAAATCGACTTGGAGATTTCAACGGAATTCACGTTTTGGGGTCCCCTGATACCGAAAAAGTTTGGTTTTTTTTCTCTCAAAACTTCCCTCCGTCCATCCTTCCGTGAATAACTCTAGCGCAAAAACTATTCATATGATTTTTTCCAAAATGAATAATCCCCAATTGATCTTGTTAGGCTGGAAACTGCGGTTTTGAAAAACATTCTTAATTTTTGTGGGTACTTTACATGAAGCCCCTGGGCCATTTCCAAAATTATTCCGAAAATGGCTCCAAATTTTTTCTTTAAATTTCTTGTAAGAAGAGAGATGTTGTAAGAATTCGCTTATAGAGGTGGCATAGTTAGGATTTTCACTATTAACTCGGAATTTTCAAAAATTGAAAAAGTTTGTAGTTTTTTCAGCGTTTTTCTACAGGTACAAAATCGAAGATAGAAATTTTTCCTTCCAATAATTTTTTATGTTTAATTAACATTATGCACAAAAAAAAAGTTTTCATGCAATATTGTGCAAAATATTAAAGATTTACAAAAACAAGATTTTCTCAAAAACAGCTCCAAATTTTTTCTTTAAACTTTTGGTGGTGGTAGTTATAAATGTACTCTTATAAGACTCTAAACATTTTGCTCTATTTTTTCGTTTTTTCAAAAATTACACAAATGCAATTTTTTTTGTATCTCTTGTGTCAATTACATTAGAGGCGATTTGTTCACATAATCCATTTATGAGCACATGTGCTTTAAATGATGTCATAAGTTCACTCAATAGATCTGGTCAATGGGCTCTGGAATCAACTAATTTATGTTTTCTCAAGTTTAAAATAGAGTACAAATCATACTAATCCACTAAAAATATGGTAACATCTCATTAAACATGTGAAAAACACTTTTCCCACTTATAAGAGTTTTCGCTTATAAGAGACAAAATTCCATTCCACCAGGTGTCTCTTATGAAGGGGTTTTACTACAATTACTTCTTTTACATGTGCTTTAGCTTAAGATTTTTTTTACAGTTTTGCCATTTCAGATCTGTTTTCAGTCTTCCACTCTGCCTCTATGTACTGTATGTGTAAGAATATGGAAGACATGTATTCATTTGTTTAATTAGATGGGTAGAATTGGGATATAATCCACAATCTCAATTCCCTTTTTGGAGAAAAACTGGGAGAGTCATAAAGAGTTATGAGAAGTATGCCCATCTAAATACAACAAAACCCATTTATAAGAGACACTTGGGGGAATGGAATTTTGTCTCTTATAAGTGTGAAATGGATTTTTGACATGTTTAATGAAAAGTAATGATATTTTTAGTGGATTACTTTGATTTGTACACTATTTTAAACAAATTACTTGATATCAGAGCCCATTTTACCAGATCTTTTGAGTGAACTTTATGACATCATTTAAAGCACCTGTGCTCATAAATGCAACAAATGTGAAGAAATCACCTAAAAATTACATACAGTATGTGTAATTAGAAAAAAAATGAAAGTAAAGAACAAAATGGTGTTTATGTCATCTTACGGAGTACATTTATCACTATCCCTACCAATGTTTTAAGAAAAAATATGGAGCTGTTTTTGAGAAAATCTTGTTCTTGTAATTTTTTAATATTGCATGCAATATTGCGCGAAAACTTTTTTAAAGTGCTAATGTTAATGAAAACTAATTATGGAGAAAAAATTTATTTGAAGGAAGAAATCTTCTATTTTGTAGTTGTTGAAAAAATTAAAAAAAAAAATTACAAACTTTTGCAATTTTTGAAAATTCAGAGTTAACAGTGAAAATCCTATCTATGCCATCTCTATAAGAGTATTTCACTCTATTCTTACAAGAAAGTTAAAGAAAAAATTTGGGGCCATTTTTGAGAAAATTTTGAAAATGTCCCAGGGGCTTCATATAAAGTACTCTCAAAAATTAAAGAATGTTTTTCAAAATCGCAGAGCTTTGATTGAAACCAGATCGACTTGTGAATATTCATTTTGGAAAAAATCGTACAAATAGTTTTGGCGCTAGTGTTGTTCACAGATGGACAGATGAACTGAACTTTTAAAAAAAAGACAAAATCTTTTTTGGTATGAAGGGACCCCAAAACATGTAATTCCTTTGAAATCTTGAAGTATATTTTCCGTAGCATTTCATAACTTTCTCTATACTAAGTATTACTCCACATACGAGAAAGTGACAATTGGAAACACTGGGCAAAACACTAAAAACAATACAGCACTCCAGTGACTTCTTTTTTCCCAAAAGACACAAAGCTTACAGAACGAGCTTTGAAAAGAACTTCACACACCTCCCCCTCCCCCCAAAAGTGAGGCAGGTGTTGGGAACCCCCACTCCAGTCTATTTTAAGTGTGGGCCCCAACCCCTACCACACTGACATAAGTCTCAAGTCACCTGGAAGAAAATTCAATGCTTGGTCTCTTACAAGCTAGAAGAAATGCATGGTGGGGAATAAAATATTGTTCACAAAAGCAGGAATCTTTCATGATAGGATCTCTTAAATGCAGGAAATAAATGCATTGTGTATAGACAACTGACCTTGGGACTGTGAATTTTGTGTCTTGTAAGCAGGATTCTCTTACAATGGGTTTTGCTATATGTAGCTACTGGCATCACAATTTTGTTTTGAAGTAGTCATGGGTAAAATATATTTGCTACACACTCCTAAAATAATTAACTATTCATCCATCCCTGTTCAGTGACCAATAGCGTGATCATCTGGAGCACCACTGGTTATTCCAGTTGGTACGCAAGGGTATTGATAAACTATCATTGGTGGTGCTAACTCTCCATCAGCATTTCCAGTGATCAAGGATTCACATTTTCTTGCTAATAATTTCCTGCTTCCTGGAAAAGGGCTTTGGAGCCTTTTTCTGCTAGTATTTTCTCAAGAAAAAAGTAGTTTCATCAGTAAAATTATACTTAATGGATCTTGGAGGGTTGTTAGAAAATCCTTTTCTTCAAAATAATTTCTTTCTTTTTCAAACCACTCTTCTTTTACATATTTATTTTGTATCTTGCAGTTGGGAAATATTGACATATTGTGATGCTTAGATTGTCATATCTCCTTCAAAACCCATGATACCATTTTTTTTTGCTGGGAAATGAATCCTTCACAGGTAACTTCTTTTCAGTTGCCAACTTTTATCTCTGAGTATAAAAATAGCTGCAGGAACATGAAAGCCTACTTTCTTCAATAGCAGTTGACAAGTATTTCCTCTGTAGAGAAAGCAGAAGGTGTTCCAGTGCTTTTGTCAATTGGGATTTGTCCCTTATACTTGGCTATCAATACACCAAAGTACTTTGCCCTCCAAACCTGCTGCATTGTAACTTCTCCATCCATTCATAGCATCTGTTGCTTTCACCAGTGACTCCTTGTGTACTGTAGAATTTTTTTGGGTGCATATTACATAAATTTGTAGAAAGGGCACCTTAATTAAAATGTTTCTTAACCCTTATCTGGGCAACCGGGGTCCATTGGACCCAGAAACAAAATTTTCAATATTTTTCGTGAAATCTATCCAAGGTATTAGGAAAGCTTTTTGTGACTTTGTTTGCAATGGTGTTTTTTAATTGTTCCCACAATCATTTTATGAAAGCGTTACTGCATCATAAATAAAAAGTATATTAATTTTTTTTCAGCCGCAACCACGGTTCATTGGACTCTGTTCTCTTCATCTGTGTATAATATTGCATTTTCTGGTTTTGTTTGGTCAATTACTTGACTACTTCATGCCCAAGGGAGGGATGGAGTGCAACATCTTTTCATCGGGTTATCCAACATTGCGTGTGAGCAATTATAAGATTGATGCCTACGTAGACAGTGTTGCTGAGGATTAGTATGTAGCTGAGTCAGGAGAACGAGTTTTTGAAGTCGTGTGTGGTCCGGTATTTGCGAGAAAACTTCACAGTGACAGGAATGTTGCTGATCCTGACTGAATGTTAGAAAATATGAGATTATATGATTATTTATTGTTGATATTGCAAAGAATTTGGTTCATGTACAGAGTCAAAATGTACAGAGACTGTCAAACAGGAAGGAATAACAAATGTCGCGTATCAATCACACACGTTTTCAGGAAAGAAACAGCTTCCACAATTCAAAATTTATAACAATGCCAAAAAAGAGGTCATTTATACCCATGGGAAAGAATTCGAAATCAAAGAGATGTAACATCTGTTCAAAACCTGTCTGCAATGAGCATGCCCAGGTAAACAGTGTGTGCTATCTGTAATGAGAGAAAAACAGTTTACAAAAGAAATGTTCAGTATTTAGAAAGGTTTTGTTAAATTAAACTATATTCGAGCATTCTGTTTCATTATCAAAGTCCAAAATGTAGACCTGTAGGTGTAATTCCATCGCAGACACTCCTGTGTCTGCTGGTCTCCACTTGCCCGGTTGCATCATTAAAATAGCTTGCCCGGAAAGGGTTAAATCTGGCAAACTGGGTATGTAAGGTTGATACACTCTGCATTGTTATAGTGCAATTTTTCTAACTTTGCCCTTCAAGCCCCTATGGCCACAATGGAATATCTCGGAATATTTCGTGTCTTTCTCCGCCGTACTGCTAGAAGTTGCATGATCGCAAGCACTGCTTGATACGATCGCCATCATACAGTACCTGGCGACACAACTGAGAATGTCACGAAATACTGTGACATATTTCATCGTGAAGATGGGCCTTGAGGGGCAAAATTAGAAAAATCTGTGTATAGGTTCTGGAACTATTAGACTATTTAACTTAACTAAGATCCGTATTTATGTCCTAATCTGCTTGTTAACAATATAAAGAGTACAAAATATAATCAGAACTTATAGTTTGCACCACTCTCTTCCTTAAGTGCTGTATAATTTTTGAGAACCTAAGCCATCTATAATATTCATGATCTACAATAACATTATAAACACATGGATTTTTCGTAATTCTTTCTTTGTTAACATCCTGATATCTCAGTATCATAATCAAACACATTTTGTATTATAGACTAGAAGAAAAAAAGATTTCCAAGGATTACCAGCTTAACTACACATGCCAAATCTCTTGTCCATCAAACACAAGCTAATTCGTTTGATTGTAGTTATTTAGACTTTTTTCCTCAAGTCTACCTAAGGTCTGAAGTATTACTGTTTACCTCTTGGTGAACCAACTTAACTAATAGAATACTTATTTTGTGAACAATTTACCTTGCATGGCAGCGATAGGTGACCTATCAGCATCCGGTGCTGTTACTTTTCTAAAACACTGATAATTAATTGTTACTCGGGAACACATATTCAACCATTAAACTCACGCTCCTACTTTTGAGTTCGTAAACATATGTGGGGGTGACCCCCCAATTTCAACCCCTCAATTTTTGGCATCCTTAATTGAAGATAAATTAATTCTGTGTTTGGGTTCAAGTATGCTAAATTCACTGTCTAAATATAATGATCACCTGTTAATAGAAATATTTACATCTGGCAATGGTCTCAAATAGCAAAAAATACTTACCTTGTTTGCTTTTTCATACAATTTTTTTTGTATTTTGATACAAAACGCATGAAATTTTATTTTTTACAACTTCATTTTACCGATTTCTAAAAAATAGGGAAATCCTTATAGACACAGGGAAATCAAGGTACAGAAACTAGGTGGGTAAAACACTGAAATAGCTTTTCTCATCAAAAATTATGTATTCAGTTTGAGGCTACATGGACTGAAGGAAAGAGTGATACATTAGTGTTATGCCAATTATGCACTTGAAATATTAGAGAAGCATTTTAATTTTTTAAGCTTTTAAATTTTATAAAGTTGGTTTGTTGAAGTCGATATACCCAGAAGCTTCAACCAAATGCATTTGTATTAAGACCAAACGCATTCTGATTGAGAATTAACTAGAATAATTACAAAATTATTAAAATGGGAACCTTTTGATAATTAAATTCTGTGGTGGCAGCAGAGATCTTGTGGTACTTCATGATAAAATTTCAGGAGAAAAGAGGTATCAACCACTATTGTAGGCTTTAAAAAAAAGTTTTACTTTGTAGAAAATTCGGCCATACACGTGTTTCGGGAATTTTTCCCCATCAGTGGCTCTACAATATTAAAAATTCAGTTAACAAATTAGCACATGAATAACTAAGGAAATACATAAACTGATTCAACATTAAAATTATTTAAATAGAGTACTTACCCAAGTAACACAGATTAAACACACATTAGTGCTCAGTCCTAGGATGCTGCCGTGTTTTGATTCGTACAAGGTACGGAGACAGATTGAGGGAGGGTGAGGGAGGAAATAAAATTTGGGCAAGCTAGTCAATAAATAAATTCATGATGGGGCTGAATTTTAATTGTCATTGTTCATTAAGACATAATAGGTTTGGATTTTTGTATAATTTCAAAATTTTCAAAAATATTCAGTTTGTTCCCTTTATTTTCGAAATGTAGAATTTTGAAGTTTTTATCCAGGTTGAAAGAGTGAATGTTTTGAATTAAGTGGTTGGCAAATGTGGAGTGTTCTTGTTTCAGTGTCCATGATCTGAGATGTTCTTTTAGTCTACAGGAAAACTTCCTACCCGTTTGTCCTTACTTTCCCGTATACTATACGTACGTATAGTATAGGGAAAGTTACGTAAAGCTATGCGAAAAAACGGTGGATTTTCGGCAGAAAAACTCTTATTACAGGGCCCTGCTAACGAAAAATTAGATAAATCCAGTTCCTAAATTAAGAGAAAAAAATCTCCTAACACCAGGTGCAGTCAGAATCCCTATTTTGTGGGTCCTTGATACTGAAAAACCAAATGAAAGCAAAATGTCTGTCTGTTTGCCTGTAAATAACGCTAGTGACTAAACCGTGAAGCCGGTTTTCTCCAAAATCGATACTCTGTGATCGATCTGAATGATCTCATGGCCCCTTAAATTTGAAACCGATATTTTAATTTTGGAGGGTACTTTACACGAAGCCCGTGGGACATTTTCAAAAAAAAAATGGTGCCAACAATTTTGACTAAATTTTGTTGTTGGATAGTCTGAAGGTCATTTAAGAGAATGGCATAGGTCTCAAGTTGGTTGAAAACTCTGATTTTTCGAAAAATTGAAAAAATTCAAAATGTTTTTTCAGCATCTTCCTACAGTTACAATTATGAAGATATAATTTTTGTTCTTAATGAAATGTGTTCATAAAAAACAGGTCTTCAAATATGGTCATGTTCAATTTTTCAGAAACAAGTGTTTTTTTAAAAAAATTGTGCCAAACATAGACAATTTTTTATTTTCTTTAAACCACTTTTTCTTAAAAACCACACAATGTTTTTTTATTAAATTGGGACCTGAGATAGCATAAAGGAAGCTTAAGAGAATGGTGCAGATTTCGTGTTCGTTGAAATGCCTGATTTTGCAAACATTTTTAAAAATTAAAAAAGTTTCGGCATCTTTCTACAACTACAATTCTAAAAATATGATTGTTTTTCTTAATGAAATATGGTCATCAAAAACAGATCTTCAAATAAGGTCATGTTGAATTTTTTGAAAATATGAGTAGTCTGTAATTTCCTGACAAACATAATAGCCCGCTCAGAATTGACTGCACTTAGTTTTCGTCATTTTCTTACAACTACAATTTTAAAAATACAATTTTTTCTCAATTAAATGTATTTATTAAAACTACATCTTCAAATAAGGTCATACTTAATTTTTTCAAAATACAAGTAGTTTTTCTATAATTTTGTGACAAACGTAATAGCCTGCTGTAAATTTACTGCGCTTCGGATAGCTGGATGCATCATAAATTAGAATTTGCAGTTTTGTATATTATTTCTTTGTTCATTTCTTACATTCGACCTTTTGTTATGCATTTACACATTAATATTTTAGAAATTGTTTATTTTGAAATATTTGAAATAAAAAGTAAATAATTAATAGCTCTCAGAATAGTGACAATGTAGGGTCTGCAACAATGTAATTCATTTGCTCTCGCGAATATCTGTGAATTACTTGTGATTGTTGTGACCTGATGGAGATGCATGAAAATATTTAGTTTTCTCACCAAAAGCTGTACCATTTGTAGTGAGTAGAGTATTTGTTGCATGGTTTTAGAATACTCTTCTCTAATCATGACCCTATGGAATGCATTTCTACATTGTCCAGGGTATCAGGCTTCTTTTTCCAATACAAGTTTACAAAACATTTGTATTTATAGTTGTAGAATTCACATAGTTCTGACCACACTGCGATGAAAACAGTGAGTTCGCTTCTTGGTTGAATTGGATGTTTTCACATAATAGCTAAAAGCTAGTTAGTAGCACATAAAGTGCAATATTTCAGTACTACATAGCCGTTTCCAATAATACGGGAAAGTATGTGCCACTAGTTTCCATTTAGGTTACAGGGGATTTATTGCTGGGAAATAATGATTGTAGGGTGTTGTAAGTTTTATAAGATACCTTTATGTCATGTTTGATAAATATTATTCCTATCTTTTGGGATATAGGTCCAAAATATGGGATACTTATAAACAGTTTCTTTTCAGAGGAGAGTTTTTGTGGGGAGGCCTTTCTAGTTATTAATTTAATTTCTTTCCCTTAGGTCTTCTTCTTCTCTTCTCTCCCCCCCTTCTCTCCCTCTCTTCTCTCTCTCTCCTTTCTCTCGTTCTCTCCTTTCTCTTATCTTTCTTCTTCTTTCCCTTCTAATAAATAAAATGTTCCTCAGGGGTCATAGTGACACTGTTTGCCATCGCCATTAACTCCATTACATCTGCTGTACAAGAACCAGTTAAAGCATTCCTATTTGTGGACAGTTCTGCATCATTTGTTCATCCAGAAGCCTAAATGTCATCAAAAGGCAGCTTCAACTTGTTAACAGATTGTATCAATGGAGAAAGTCAACAGGTTTTCATTTTTCCAGGGTAGAATGTGTAGTATGCATTTCTGCAGAATTTAGTCTCCATTACAAACCAGAGCTTTTCCTAGGGTTTAATCAAATTCCTTTTGTAGGCAACATCAGATTTCTTACACTCACCTTCAACATGGCACAGCCACATCTGTAGTTGCAGGTCAGATGCATTTCTTCTCTCAACCTCTTCGACATGCTTAGTGTGATTTAATGGGGAGCAGATCAGCAAAAACTATGCGATCTCCCCAAATGCACACTTCCTCCCTTAGTATATCTGAAACACATGACCAACCAAGAGTTCAGAGCAATCTACTCTTTACACTGAGAGCTCCACCAATAATGATTCCGTGGCTTGTGCTTTCAATGGTAAAATGGCTCCTCCCTCATTTCGAATTCACCCATTCTGTAAAATATTCTCTGCCAAGAAGTTTGTGAATAAATAGTTCCCCTGATTCATTTTCTATTATCTCACCAATGTGAACTAAAATAAAGTGTTATAAAATTACTAAAATAATCAAACCTTGCAGACTCAAATGAATTTCCTCTCCTCTTTATGTTGCTCAAGGCCTAGTGAAAAAACACTGCTGTGTTAATGCAGAGAGCTCTTGATAGACAGCACTCCCACTAATCAGCACAAGCTCTTAAATCTATCTTCTCTACTCCCTGGATTCAGTAAACCTTCCTCAGAAAACCTGGATTTCCCTCAGAGGTTACACCAGCATACTAGGTTGGTGCTGTGCCAGCCTTATCAAATTGGAATTGAATTATAGTCCTGGCTGTGACTAGAACTCTGCAACAAACCATGGAATATGTTCTTCAGCAGAACATCACCTGTAGCTGTGCAGTGGCTACTCTATCTGGAATTGCAGTTTTAAAACTTGTGTGTTTCTTGCCCTTTTTTCTAACTTTTTTTACATGGTGTAACATCTCATCAAATGTATTTTTTTACTTGCATTTATGTTGTGCACCTCGAGGTTAAAAAAAATAACCATAATGACCAAGTACTTTGCTGGATCCCGGGGCATGTGGAAATCAAAGATAATGAGGTAGCTGAACAGTCTGTGAAATCAGCAACTTGGAAGTCATTGAAATTTTGTAGAGTCATTGAAAGTCATTGAAATTCCAGGAGATTTAACAGCATTTTCGAAATGCTCCATAATCAGTGCATGACAAAGTGGCACAACCCACCTTTAAATTAAGTGTGATTAAGAATTCTGAAAATCCATGATGTTCCTCATCCATTGCTGGAAGGCATCAGGAAGTAATTTTATCTCTTCTTCACATCAATTATTGTCTATTTTCTCATGGTTTCCTCCTGAGAGGTGAATCTTTCCCCATCTGCAACACATGTAAGGATGAGCCTCTTGGAGGAACATGTTCACCTACACTGTGTTAAGTTTGGTGGTAACGGACATACATTGTCTGGGCAACTCTATGGGAGGTGCTCAGCAATGATGATTCTGTATTCTTAAACCTTTTTACTTTCTCGTATACGTACATATATACGGAGTAATATACATAGTATAGGGAAAGTTATGTAATGCTGCGGAAAATCGATTTCGAGATTTTAACAGAAATACACGTTTTCAGGTCCCCTGATACCGAAAAAGTGTTTTTTGGTTTGTTTTTTCAAAACGTCCGTCCGTCAACAATACTAGCGCCTAAACCATAAGTACGATTTCTTCCAAAATGGATATTCCCCGGTCGATCTGCTTCCACTCGATGCGCCGCGATTTTGAAAAGCTTTCTTCAAAATTTGGGGGTACTTTTCATGAAGCCTCCCGGACATGTTCAAAATTTTCCCAATAAACGGCTCCAAATTTTTTATTTAAAGAACAGAAGAATAAAGTACACTTACTAAGGTGGCATAGGTCCGATTTTCACGGTTAACTTTCAGTGTTCGAAAATTGCAAAAGCTTGATTTTTTTGACGTTCTTCTACAACTACAAAATTGAAGATACAGATTTTCCCTTCAAATAAAATTTGTTCTCCAAAGTGAGATCTTTCATTAAGGCCATGTACATTTTTTAAAAACATTTAACCATAGAATTGGAACAAGATTCAGAAATTAATTTTATGAACATTACCATTTTTCGCAATAGTAATAGTATTACCACAGACTGGTATGCTAAACCTGTATATGCTGGCATTACCTTACATTTTTTGTCATGTCATCCTAGTTCGATGAAAAAGTCTGTAGTTATGAATTTAGTTGATAAGGCCATTAAATTGTCATCCCCGCCATTTCATTTGTCCAATTTACAAAAAATGTTTGAGATCTTCAGACTGAATAATTATCCTGATAAGTTTATTAATAAGTTGATTAACTTGAGATTAAAAAGTATTAACTTCCGTGATAAGGGCAGAATGTTGTATATCGCATTAATTGTCTACAATGTTCAAAATCGTACATTGGTCAAACCAAGGGAAAGTTGAAGACACGGGTATCTGAGCATATGCGCAATATAAATGAGATTTCAGATCGGCACAATTCGATAACAACACACCGTGTGGACAGTGGTCATTCCATCAATTTTTTCAGATGTAAATGTTTTGAGAACCAAATTATTTTTCTAGATTGGTTTTAGAGACACTTTATATAAAAACTACGGACTCTCTTAATACACAAGTTGAATCAAATTCTTTTACGTGTATGTATGACTACGTTTTATGGAACTTTTCAGTTAGAAAATAATTCATTGATGATTGCCCACACAGACTGTTTTTCTTTTCTTTTATTTAATTTTAGTCTTGTTGTATATTATTATTGTTAATTTTGAATATTTCCTTGTGTTTTTTGAAACTCAATTTTGAATTTTCTGATTGGTTATATCTAATGTAACGTATATTGAAGCTTCTCCGCTTCCCCTCCTCCTCACAACGGCTTTTAAATGATGGTTGCATTGTAACAGCCATTCTGCCTGTGCTTTGCACGCTATTTTGTATACAGTGTATATACGAAGGGTATTCAAAAAGTTACCGGAATTGCCTTGCCGCCGCCAAACTAGCGTTAAGACTGGGTTCTCATTTGTGTGGTAGGGGACTGGGCATGTACGTACGCGGCAAAATTGGTCTGGACGTTTCAGTGCGCAGTGGTGTCACTGCTCCGTGTCACGTGGAGGTGTGGTAGTAGGTCGGCGTAAAGTTGCAATCGACTTCACAGACACTATCGGCCCTGCTACTGTGACCTGGGCAGCCTGTAACTGAAAAGGTGTGCAAGTTTTGGAGAGTTTGCATGGTGCGGTTCGAAAGACCCGACGGGCCAAGTGGCAAGGAAAGGGATGGGCACTGCATCACTATAACGCGTCAAACCACAAAAGATGCCTTCTGCCGCTATAATTCCAAGAATGGCAGGAACGACGGAGCAACTGTAAGGGTACGCAAGGGTCCTACTTCGAAGGTGATTAGGTTACCATTGCCATAGGTTATAACATTAAGAAACTGAACCATCATTCCGGGAACTTTTTGAACACCCCTCGTATATTGCTTTACTGAATATTTTTTGATCTGTATTTGAATTGGTGAGTCTCCATGTGTATGTATTTATATTATATCGAGTACTATTCAATGTTCTTCATTTTCAACTTTTTCGTTATGCATTTTCTATGACTACTGATTCATACTCTTGTCAATGTTTAGATATCCTCTTTTTTTCTTTTTTTCCCCCTGTTTACAGCATGAAGATGAGGAAAAATTAGTCCTCGAAACGTCGCTTTTTTTAATTTCCATTTTTTGTATCTAGATATCAAAATAAAAACTTTTCGTCTGTTCTAAACAATCTGTGGCCAGATTCATTTAAGAAGTTAAAAACATTTACTAGTTTTTGTGAAATATTGCATGCAATATGTGCAATTTTAAAAATTACAAAAGGTTTTCTCAAAAACTGCTCCAACTTTTTCTTTAAACTTTTGGTATGGATAGTGCCTAATGTACTCTGAGATGACAAAAAAAACGCCATATTGCTCTATTCTTTTGTTTTTGCAAAAATTACGAAAATGTAATTCTTATGACTTGTCTCATGTCGTTACTATTTACATTAGCGGTAATTTTTTTACATTATATTTATGAGTACATTTGCTTTAAACAATATTATATAACGTTTCTCGAAAACTTAACCGTTGGCTGTCAAAACTGTTAAAATTCCGCATTTTCAGAAAAGCCCAAGCGCCATTTTCTCATAAATGGCTCAAAAATTTTTTTTCAAACTTTTTGAATGGATAGTGCTAATTGCACTCTTTGACATGACGTAAAGTTCAATTTGGTTTTTCTTCTTCTTTTCTTTTTTTTTTTTCTTTCTTTTTTCTTCTCTTTTCTATTCTTTCTTCCTCCTTCAAAAATTACACAAATGTAATTTTTTGGAAGACCTCTCACACCATTAATATGCACATTTCCAGCAATTTGTAAACACTATTGTATTTGTACGTTAAAGTGTTTCAAATTACTTCTAATGAAGTGTTTTGAAAACTCAAAAATTTTCTGTGAAAAAAAAAATCTTCAAATTTCGCATTTTTAGTAGTGCTTAAACGCCATTGTCTTAAAAACGGCTCCATATTTTTTGAAGTAAATTACAATTTAGGACAAGGTTTGACTGTTCTTTAATATTTTCAAAATTATATTTCCGTTCTACCATTAGGAAACCGAATAATTAAGAAAATGTCAAAAAATGTTCTTTGGGTGGCGATAGATAACAGCTAGCATTAGTGTGGTAATTCCAAATATCTAGCCCAGACCCAAGAAGATAGAAAACCAATACAGGAAAGTCTGTGCCATTCTGTAGCACCAGTAGTTTCCTTTCTGCAGGAAAGCAGAACAGTATATAATATGATTTGAAAGAAAACAAGATACTTTATTTTGTTTAGTGTTTCTGTGTGTTACTTGACCTCTATACAGCCAGTTTTTAAGGCATTTCTGTCATTATCTCGTGTACTTTGTTAATTTATCTTACGCTGCATTCATATTAAAATACTACATGATTTTAAGTAGTGTGTTTCTTGTATTGGCAATGTGCATTTTATTAAATTAAGTTTTTTGACATGGGTGCCAATGACCATAGCAGATGAAGTGCCACCTAATGTCAATTAACAGTAACACTCGAACATAATGCTATGTATTTTAATGCAAAATTTATATTTGTGTATGTTGTGTGTGTTACAGTATCACTTGTGGTCATAATGTTTGAACTGACTGGAGGTGTGCGCTACATTGTACCTTTGATGGCAGCTGCTATGGCCAGTAAATGGGTAGGAGATGCCCTGGGTCGGCAGGGTGTGTATGATGCTCACATTGAACTCAATGGCTATCCATTCTTGGACAGTAAAGAAGAATTTGCACATACATCTCTTGCTGCTGATGTCATGCAGCCAAAGTAAGTAGAATTTTATTATTGTGAAAAAAGCAAGTAGTATTTATGTAGGATGTGTTTTTGTTCTCTAGAGATACTTTTGAAGTTGTTACTAACACTTTTAGATGATTATTATTAGTGAGTATAATTGGTTGATTAAATTTTTATAAAGAAGAAGATGATAATGATTCAAATCTACTAGGAAAACCTGGCAAATGTTGTTCTGTCCTTCATCTCCTTATTTCCCCTTCCATGTCCCTCTCTCTCTCTCTCTCTCTCTCTCTCTCTCTCTCTTAGAGAGAGGGGGGGGGGAGATTTAATAAAATAGGTGACAATGGGCCCCCTTGTGTTACACCATGATTTATGCTCAATTTTTTTTACTGTTTTGACAGAAGTTGTAATATAAACATGTTTGATTGAAGTTGTATTAAGTTATTATTTTTTATTCTTCACTTTTATATTGTTTTAATTAAAAAGGTTTTATATCTGTGCAAGATAAATTGTCATTATGTACTTAATGACTATACGATGCATAAATTAATGCTTTTCTCAAATTCTATTGCAGGCGAAATGAAACGCTCAGTGTACTCACCCAAGATTCAATGACTGTTGAAGATGTGGAAAATATTTTAAAGGAGACTGAACATAATGGCTTTCCTGTGGTTGTATCTCGGGAATCCCAGTATTTGGTTGGCTTTGTACTTCGAAGGGATCTGAATCTTGCAATAGGTAGTAACATTGATAATTTGTTCAATAGAGGTAAAGGTTATTGTGTCCACTTTCCATAATTTTAAGGAAAGCTTTTCAAAGATAATAAGACTGTTCTATCTTCATTTTCTAATACGTCCTTTCTTTTACAGTCACGAAAAATTTCTTGCTTTAATTAATATTTGTTAAATGGTATTTAAAATTATCTGATTAAACATTTTAGTTTAATTTGTGGACAAGGTTTTTAATCTCTGAATAACTAATGGTTGTGCCATATTTTTGGAACACTTGAAATTAATCAGAAACAAATTTATGGACAATTCATGAATTGTGTGTTCAGTGTTGGAATGACAACTACAGTGGAATCTTGTTAGCATGTTTTCCATTTAGTACATTCATATTTTCAAGTCTCAGTTTCAATTCCATTAAATTATTCATGTACACATTGAACAATCATGCATCTTCAAAATTGGTATTGATAACTTGGTTTGTGAAAGACACGTTTACGGTACACCAGCACCACCCTTTCCTCTCGGGCTCGTGTCACATGAGAGTCGCGTAGACACGCATCGCCTAACATTCATTGCGTAAGCTGCAATGCTGCCTGCGCACATGATTTGCTTAACACGCATCGTACATTAACAATGGATCTTAATGCAAAGCAACACACAAACGCTCTTGGCGACGTGCATTGTACCCACAGCTCAAGCAAGACATGCAAGTTACAACGTAATGAGTCAAGACAGTTTTCTAGCTATCAATGTGCGACACCCGCTAGGTGATAGACCTTAATGTGCTTTACTTTGAATGCTTTTTGTGTGTAATTTAATTTTATTCAATGTCATTTATAAACGAATTAGCTCATCCCATGGATATTTGTGTGCTATTTACATATCCATGCTTTTCTATTGTAGTGATTTGCAGACATAAATGTGAAAAGTAGGTATAAATTGAGTATTTTTCATAGCAAGTTTTGGAAGTTTATGAACTGGGTGAATTTTTGTTAAAAAAAAAAATTTTTTGGTTAACATTTTTATAGAAAAAAATGATTTAATCAATTTATTACTCTATTTATGAATTGAAAGGCATCTACAAGTCAATTTTTAACCAATTATTACGGCAAATTTCATATCAGAAGCAAAGAAATAAAATAAATACCATAAAATGATCGTTTTATTAATTTAAATACGAAAAACTGTTTTTCGCTGTAAATATGAATGTGAATATTTTAGCCTCATGTTTTGAAAATAATAATATTTTTTACATTCAAACGTGGGAACAATTTGAGTCAAATTGTAAATTAAGGCCGGAAACTCCCCTTATCCGGAAACTATTTTCCCTGTTGTAGTGTTCTGAATAGAAAATGTGAAAAAGAGAAATAGAGCCTTTTTATCATGTTTTTTCACTTACAAATTTCAGATCCTTGAAAAATGTGCTAATGAAATTCCACTGCATTTATTTATTTTAGATGCAATCTTTGCTAATAATTATAAAAAAACAGGCTTACATTAACTGAACAACGGATTTTAAAATCATTTTTTAGGTGTGTTCTCTCAAAACCTCAATTTGAATGGAAAAAAGAAGTATCCTCATTTAAAGCGAACGACAGTCTGTATCAGGAGGGGGGGATCCTATCTTATATTAAAAGAGAAAAAAATATTTGGGCCAAATAAGTTGTGGCAGTCATTTTTTGGCTGATTGTGTGGAGTTAAATATTTGACGTAGTTGTTGTTGTTGTTTTCTTCCCCCTTCAAACAAAAAAACTACAACGTGGGTATCTAGTTGAAAATCAATTTTAAAAATAATGAACGTTTTGAAAAGACAATACAATTTTGCAATTGTGTGTTAACATGCATTGAAAAGTTGGATCTTTGACTTTAATTAGAGCCCAAGTATAAGGTTTCTGTGATCAATAGATTTAGAGGTAAAAAATTATGAAAGGTGACAAGGAGAAACAAAAATAAAATTGCTTTACCACGGAATAATAAAGAAATTGGCAGGAAAACTTTTGAGTTCTGCCTCTCACTTTCAAAACCAAACTTAAAAATAGCAAAACATAGCAAAAAAAGAGGAAACTTAAAAAGTAAAATGTGAAGCATTTTATTAACCTTTAGTGCCTGACACGTATCTCTCAGGCACTAGGGAGATCTCATCAATCAATGGTAGCAACACTGATAGATTTGGGGCTCATGTGCTTCAATACCTTTAACTACTGTCCAGGAAAGGGCCTGTGTGGTTAGCTTGCTCCCTTCATACCCATCTTTCTTTGCATCCTTACAATACTTATGCTTGTAATGCCTCTAGGAATACAACATTGGGCTAAATGGATTATTTCAAAATGCTGTTGTACTTGCTTTTATTATCATCATCATCATCATGATTTTAAAATATGCTGTTCTTGCTATTGGGATTAACTGTGATAGCCCAGAAAGCTATGTTTTTATTTTCTCTTTGAATAATATGATTTCACAGAGGATTTTTATAAAAACTTTTCATGTCACAGTTGCGAGGTGCAACATGATGTAGATTTTTTTAGTGAAATGTTTCACTTTTTTGAGAAAATGATTATGCACGTGTGTAGAATGTCTAATTCTACAAAAATATCCAAAGCAAATATTTCTAAAAGAGAGAAATACTTTAAATTTACAACACAGACTTTTTGATGTCCCAATTTTTTTCTGTTTTTAAGGTGGTTCAGTGTTACTTAGTTAATGCACACTTTTTTGGTCATTTCCTTTGTGAAGGTCATTATTTTGGAGTTTGGAAAGGGAAAGTTCAGCTGTTTAAACCCTTTGCACTCGTAGGGCATGTTTGACATGCCACCCATGTATGCACTCTGTGATTGGAGGTTTCTGAGCATTGCAAGGTTCTACAACTCATAAGGCGTGTCTAAGATGTCAATGGAAAAGGCTGCACAGCTCGAAGCCGATACTTTGTGTTCCCCAGTTCCGGCTTGTTTTCATATTATTGTGTCAATATTGGTTAAAAATAGAATAGTTACCCGGATTGATTCAACAACAAGAACTTTATTTTACATACCAGGAAAATACTTGGACAACTGAGGCATGCCCTATGAGTAAATTAGATGATTTTGGTGTGGCATCTGAGATATGCCCTATGAGTTGTAAGACGTGTCACATTACATACTGATATGTGCTAGTAGCCATCATTTTCGTGGTATCTCTGACATGCCGTACGAGCTATAAAAGGAGTATTATGCGCATTGCTTACGAGTCCAAAGGGTTAAAAATCTTTAAGAAAAATAGGACTACTTGGTTTTTGAAGAAGTTATGTTTTTAACAGTGAAAATGTTAGTCAGTCTGCTGGGCAATTCTGACCAACATTTTTGGTTGGGGTGATAAAAAGAGCATCTCAAACAAATGGCGTCATGTCAACTGAAATGCGATGAGTATATTAATAAAAATTGTTGTGGAGATTTTGTTACATTATTCGCTGATTAACTAGGTCTTGCGAACTCTCGATTCAATGCCAGCAAGTGCAAGTCTGTTTTTTGCACGAGATGGAAATGAAAAAAATTTCACATTGATAGAAGTGGGCATTCTACATCCAACCACAGAAAAGGGGAATTAAAAAAATATTTTCTTAGCAAAGACTTCCCACAATAGGAAACTTGCCACTGTCTGTCACGTTCCCAAGAATAGGCGAAAGGAAAAAAGTAGTGCTTAACGTCATTAAAAAACTGGACAAAATTGAATGCACTCTGCGGTTGGATATTTATGGACTCTGTAAATCCTCTTAATTTTTGAAATGTTTAGGCAGGTTTATTCGATGGAGAATACTTTCATTGCTTTGTTTTTACCATGTCAGTCTCTAATCTTTAAAATGGATTATGTCAAGTCCAAGATGCAAATAATGAGAGCAGTATATTGAGCTGTTGCTGCCATTTCAACAGTCCACACATCCAAAGGATGTTATCTCATGGGATGAACGAGTGCTGTATCCAATCAATCACGAACCAAACTTAACTGCCCATGAGTTGGCATGCTGAGTGTCACCCAGTTGCAAGTTGCTTACCTAATGCCCATATGCTGCAGCTAGAGTTCCATTCTCATCTTGTGGTTAACACATCAGCTAATCAGTGCTGGGAACCCTCTCTAAAGCATTGGAGCCCTTTGCAACAGCCCTGCCAGTCTTGAATGAACTAAATATTGTCAAACTTTCAAATGCAAAAGAATAAAAGTGAATCAAGGAACTCTAGACAATGCTACTTGCTCTTACAATGGTCTTTAAATGTATAAATGAACTTCAATGCGCTATGCGCTATAGATATATTCAATGCGCTATTTGAAATACTTTGCATCCTTCTCATTGTTTCATGGCTATTTCCCAGTTGTTTTTTAACTGTTAATGCTAAAATACCTGTAGATTTTTACTGATATTCAATTCTTAAAAATATTGAAAGGGATTATTTTTATCAATTTTTTGCCATCTCCATGTATCAGAGACTGGTTTTCTCACTACTGATCATGTGAGAATAGGCCATCAGTCTTAAACTTTCTTAATCAGCTGCTTAAACTGTACCTTTAAAATTCCTGACCAGGTCATCTTGGGACATGAGGACAAAGAGTAAGAGAAGGAAAAGAACATTTGTCATCTCATGGACATGTCCCTCAAATAAAAATAAACAGAATTGAGTAAACTCAGCACTGTATTAATACCCCTGAGGGCATTTTCTTTGAACATATTTTTCATTCCGTCACCTACTGTTGTTACCTTTTTTCTGTCAACAGCCAAATTTATTGAATTTTCATTTCAAAAATGTACTGTATATGTAAGTGGGATCTTCATGATACTTGTAGAATAATAGTTATTTAGTGTACCATTAGACTTGTGGACCTGTGTTTGCTTAGTTATTTAGTAATATTAAATTCCTCAGCTAATGCTAGAAGAACAATGGATGGCATATGTGGTCAGTCGCTAGTGTTGTTTACAAACACTTCACCTTTGCAAACATCTGGACCACCGCCTCTAAAATTGAAGAAAATATTGGATATGGCTCCTATTACAATAACTGATCAAACACCAATGGAAACAGTTGTGGATATGTTCCGCAAACTAGGTCTGCGTCAGACCTTGGTGACACATAATGGGTGAGTGTAATTCATTTCTGCCTTATTTTTTGTAAGTTACCTATATCCAGGACAATTTTTTAAGAGACAATGGTGTTATTGGATTGCTTGCTTCAATATAACGTAGAGTAATAAGATCATGTGACAGAGAGAATAGATAATGAAAAAGTGCATGTGTAGCACTTTTTTGCAATTTGTGAGAACTAAGTATATAGGTAGCTTTTTGAAATGGAACCTTGCTGAACATACACTTCGACAACAGAACAGAAGTATAAACTTGTCTGTAGTGAAATAAGACTTCACCCAATATTCATGCTGTGTTGTAGCATAATCAGTATGGCAACCTTTAAAAAAATTATAATATATTTAATTTCAATTATATAAATATATAATTTTGTATTGTTATCATTATTATTATTAATCATCATTATCATGATCATTATTATTAAAGTTTCCTATATAATGTATTATTATTGTCTCTACTTATCTTACAAAAACTTAAATATATAACTTCTTACGAATCTGGCCATAAGAGTAGTTTCTTCCTTTTGGTTGGAACTCATTGCAATTACTACTGCTACAGCTACTTTGTTTAAATGAAAAAAATTATCAAAATGTTTTTATTTTTTATTATTCATTTACATCTTGTTTAAGGAATCTAATCTAAATGTACCTTTGAATGATTTTAGACGTTTACTTGGTGTCATCACTAAAAAAGATGTGCTGAGACATGTGAAGCAGATGGATAACGAAGATCCTAATTCAATACAATTCAATTGAGGTATAAGTAATCAAGACTAACACAACTTCAAGGCGTTAACCCATGTCGAGATGTCCTAGTATTGTTTAGTTCAAATGAAGAATGAAAGGTAGATTGTAAATGAATGGAAAGATGATTGTGCAGCGAACTCTGCCTGTTTTTGTGGTGGGGTCATAGATATATTCAGATTTAAGTTTATTCTTGCTCTGAAAATTCTTAGAAGTTTTAATTATTTTTATTCAAAATCCATAGTATTTTTAATTGGTCATCATTTTCTTGTGTTACCCATTTTAATACATAATTTTCTCTGGAAATGTTTATACATAATTATTATATTTAAAAGAAATATTTTACCACAAAAATAAAATGAATTTGGTTGACTTGTGAGAATAAGTTGTTAAAGGTGTATTGCAGTGCTCATTGTACATATTTATTTTAAATTAAGGAAATAAGGGGCTTGAATGTTTTATTCCCAAAATATTAATTACAAAAATTTGGACTATTGTCCACATGTTATGTTGGGACCTGCTTATTTCCTGCATTCGCTCTTCCAGCAATAACAACATTATCAGGAATTATACCAACAGATGTATGTCCTTGCTTGTTATTTGCTTCCCTATTTCAAAGTAATTCTGTTACTTTATTTATAAACTATCACTAAACTTATGTGTTGCTGGTGCAATGTTATTTCAGTGACACATCAGCTTATGCCAACATTTGGTGTGCAAAATTACTTTTTAATATACCTGTTTTTTATGTATTGTCAGTTAAACTTGCATGTCTCTTCAATGGGTAGGCATGAAATGATAAACTTGAAATTGTATGTTTCATCTATTGATGTATTTAATTGTATGTTGTATTAAAAATGAATCAAGTGTATGTCCATGTATGTTCCAGCTGTAGTATTTAATGCTATTTTTGTTCTAGCTATTGAAATTTTATGTTTCTAGTAATTTATATTGTAATTTATCTGTTATCAGTAGGACAACATTTTTGTCTGTTGTTTGCAATTGATTTTTTATCTTGTTACAGAAGTGAGGGATTTTCTTACATTCTTGATAGTAGGGGGCTAATTACTTACTCAGTTGAAGCTAGTCACTTAGTGCTCTTTTGTGAAATCTGTCTTGTAATGCCTAGAACACTTAACTCCAGTATAAAATTACAATGAGACTTGCCTATAAAGATTGCTGTTAGAAAATACAGACAATAAACTTTCTTGTTATTCTTCAAAATTACCATAAAATATGAATTGACCACACTAAATGTGAACATGACATTGCTGGAGTGTAATCTGTTTTATATTAAAAATTGCAGATTTCCGTAAGTAGGTGTTTTGATAGGAATAATCATCTGTGGTTTTTGTTACAGTTACTCATTCATTCCGTATGAAAAGTCTATTGAATTTTGTATCTTAATTGAAAGTACACCACATTGTAATTATTAGGTATCAATTTATATACATATATATATATTTGAAGTGTTATTCTTCTCAAGTACTATGAAAGATGTACTGTTAATAAAGTGACACAACTAAGAAATGTATCTAATGGTATCCTGTGTTCTTAATATGCTGCTAATTGTGAAGTATGTATCAGTGGACTGGAAAGTTCTTGCTGTAATATAAACCTTATGTCTACAAAGAAAGAACTTGCACAGCCAGATTTAGGTTTGAGGAGTTCCTAAATGATTGAAGGTAAAGGAGCCCTTCATAGTTATGTTTAGCTGTCCTTTGTCATGGGGGAAGTTGTTGCTGTTTTTGTGTTGAATTCATGCTGTATGGTAATTTGTGGATCTAATAGGTATCTAAAGTCATTTGAGAAAATATGCATTTTAACGAAGTAATTGTTGAACTAAATTTCAGATAAATTCATTAATATTGAAATAATTGTTAATATCTAATATAAATTACTTTTTATTCATAAAGAACCTAAAAATGCAAACACATTTATATTTGGCAATAACATAAGTTCCAATGGAAACTATTTACAAATGCTGATAATGCAGTCACTAAAAACATTCCTTAACATAATAATTGTAGGTGAAAATATGTTATGGAATTTAATAATTGTAAATAGCCTGATTAACGTGAAATTAAATGTTACTAATTAGTACGAAACATTTATATAATTCTATTAATGGCTCTATTCAACATCCATTCATCTCTGTGAAATTTAATCATGATAAATGTGTACAAATGATATATGAAGATCTAAATTAAAATACTTTTCTTCTTGTGTTTGTCAAAGCTAACTCACTGGTAAAATCAAATAACAAACTGCATAGTCAGTCAGTTTCTGTGCATAATAGTGTGGAGTAACCTAATTTATCTTCAGATGTTCTTAATTTATATTTTATTCGCAATGGAGAAAAGGATTGTCTTCTTGGCAATTTGCAATCATAACATTATGAGAATTTTGTCTATATTAGGGAATGTTTATTACATATGATAATTCAAAATTACTTGGTTTAGATCCAGATGTATGACCATCGACCATCTATCAAGTTAAAGGCTTTGACTCACTGTAACACAGATAAAGAATGATTCACTTCTCCAAAATTTAAATAATTTATTTCTGATTGTGTGGCTTAAAGCATTAACTCCTTCATAAACCTGTTGTTCTATAGCATCTAATTTTGTTAAACATTTAGAATTAATTTCAGTATAATTTTATATTACCCTTGGAACTGAATTTGATTCTAAAGGATCATTAAGGTAAGTGCACCAACAGCTGACTTAAAGAAAATTCTTTAGCATTTGGCTGTGGGTAAAACAAAAAATACATAATATGGAATGAATAACAGTTGTTTGGTAGTTTATATTCTGTTCTATGAGATAGGTTAAACCAAATTCATAAAAATATAAACAAATTTGGTTTCGTCCAAACATGATACTTTTTACAGAAGACTGAAATTTTTACATTGATTTACCTTAAAGATTGTCACTTCTGAAGACAAATTGAAATTCAAGTACAAGCCATTTTTAGAATAAGTTCCAAAAATTATTTTTATAAGAATTGTTTTTTAATGTAGGGAATCTATCTTGTACTCTGTTATCAACAGATTGTAATAAAGAACCAATGCATGCATTTAGTTAAATTCACAATGTCATTTAATGTGAACAAAGAGATTTTATGATATTCAAAATTTTCTTTGTTTTACAAGGTATTTTGACACTGCCTTTACCAAACTTGTCATCCCTAGGTGATTCAAATTTATATATTATACCCTTATATTTTATTCTACTCAATTGGCTTTCTTTTCTCACTTGCTGCCAATGGAACTCAATTGGCTTCTTCTAGATTACTTGAACTTCAAATGAAAAAAATTACACTTCTCTGACGTGTGTTCTAGATGAATAGAGCTTTGAGAATTAATGCAGCATTTTAATTCTTTATTGGTTTAAACTGCACCCCTACTAGCCTTTGGATAGGAAATCGTATTTATAGCCCTATGTCTAAAACTAAGATGACCAATTTTTTTGCAATGAAAAGGACCAACATTTCACTTCTCAACACGTTTCATTGAGTAATTGCCGCACGTTTTGGTGGTCATGTGCCGGTGCGCCGTCTTGTTGAAGAAAACAATCTTTACCCGGGCAGAGGTAACGAACAGCTGGCACAATTGCTTCCCGCAACATGCTAAGATAAACAGCTCCTGTCACTGTTCCTTCAAAAAAAAGAATGGCCCTACATGTCATCTGGCAGACATACCACACCACACTGATAATCCAGGAAGATTAACAGCTCATTTTTCCACAAAATCGGGGTTTTCGTTCGTCCAATACACACGGTTGTGGCAATGGACAGTTCCATTCAATTTAAAAGTCGTCTCATCAGACCAAACAATGAAATCAGTTAACTGTTTATTATCACACATCCATTCACAAAATTGGAGATGTCTATCCGGGTCGTCCTCATTTAATGCGTGAAGCAACTTGGGAATGTAGTATTTCCACCTTTCTTGGTGTAAAATGTAGTGGATACTTGAATTTCTTACACCTGACTCACGCGAAGCTTGCCGTATGGACTTCTTTGGGGATCTTCAGAAACTTTGTTCCACTGCTTCAATCCCTCTCTCGTTTGATACCGATTTCTTCCTGCCACACTGCCCCTTCTTCACATCATACACGGTTCCATCCCTCCTAAACTTGTCGCATAATTTCGTAATTGTTACACGTGACGGTGGCACCGCATTAAATTCTGCCCGCCATCGTCTTTGCACTAATTTCATGTTCTCACATTTTCAATAGCACTTTATAATCCATTCCCGTTGCACAAAGGAAAGGTTTCCAGCCACCTTGTCAGTTATTTGTCACAGTTTGTAAGTGAACCGAAACAAAAAAAAATCAATAAACAATACCAACTGAAACAAATGATTGTTAACAATCACTAACCTTGACTTTTCTAGACACGAACATTTCAGTCACGTTATCTGCGATATTATATCTGTTATTAACATTCAAACAGTGTAAACCCCTTTCTGGGACACTCGAAAAGAGGACACTTTTCGAGGAAGGACAGAATCTACAAAAGGACGACGATTGGTCACCTTAAAACGCCTTGTTAGTTACTGGTGTATGTCAACAATTCTTTAGATTTTTTAAAAGGACTTAAATCATTGTCTCTGGAACAATATTGATACATATATTGTTTTTCAAAATTATTTACGGACAATAGCCCAGCAGTATAAATGTTAGGCATTAGTACTACAACGTCAATTCAAGAACCAGTACTCAACACCCTCTTCATTTGCTACACAAATTGTATTCGTTCCTGAGATGTTCGTAGCTGTTCCTGAGGTGACATGTACATTTAGAAACAATATAATAAATCAACAAATGAAACTCAAAAAAATATGACCAATATCAATGTAGTAAATGAAAGAGTTAATTTACTGTTCCTCAACAAAATTACGTAACATTCATGGAAACAACACAGTTTTGCCAAGTACAAGGTTATTCAGAATTCTCAGTATCGTTGTTTTAATTGTATGGATGTGCACCTAAAGCATAGCTTAATTTTGTCAATTTTTTTATTGTTTAGGTGGCAGCCTTTAATCACCGTTCTATTCGTACGCATACCGTAAATCAGGCATGCCCAGCATTTTGCACTTTCAGTAACCTCAGGAGCCACGCGCGAGCAACTCGAGTGCGAATGTAACTAGTGGGGCTAAAACAGCACTTACTTTCCCGTATTAGAGGAAACAGCTACGTAGTACTGAAATATGGCACTTTACGCGCTACTAACATATTAGCTTACAACTCACTGTTTCCATCGCAGTTTTGTCAGAACTATATGAATTCTACAACTGCACAAAAAATAGAATACAAAAGTTTTGTAAACCTGTATTGGAAAAAGAAGCCTGATACCCTGGACAATACAGAAATGCATTCCATAGAGCCATCATTAGAGAAGAGTATTTTAAAACCAACAAATTCTTTACTCATTACAAATGGTACAGCATTTGGTGCGAAAACTAAATATTTTCAAGCAAATATCAGCATAAGTTAGACAATTATAACTCATTTTCAGGTCACAACAATGACAAGTAATTCACAGATATTCGCGAGCGCAGAGTGAATTCCATTGTGGCTACTCAGTCTCGCCTATTTTTAAACCTAACGGGAGGTTTGCAGACGTGACTGCAGAGTTGGACACCCACACGAAGACAATAACCAATCAGGACACAGTCATTATCATAGGAGGGCAGAATAACATTAATTTGGGCGGTAACTTTACACCTGAAGAACATGTAAACAAATTACAATATGCCGCCCAAAATACTAACATTGTAGTCTTGACTCTGCCCTTCTGGTACAACAGACCAACTCTATGCAGCGAGATTAAGCACGCAAACCAACAACTGCAACTGAGAGAAACAAATGTAACACTTTTTGAAATGAATTTCCTCTCAGTAAAACACTTCACCCGGCACGGTCTCCACATGAACCTTGCTGGAAAACATCCAGTCGGATAGAAGCTTGCACAATACATCGTCAACTCCAGTCCTACGCAGTCTCCTGCCAAAAATCCATCCCTTTCACCTTCCTTACGTTCTCCATCCTCCACCCTTATTCCGAACCCTGTTACCCCCTCCTGTGAACCTACTCCCGTTTCTTCTATTCCCACTACCAATGACGCCCCCAGTTCCTCACAACCTGTGACTGCTGGGACACATTACAACCTTCGACCACGCACTCGAAGTAAAAATGGAGTAAATACATAGCAACTACAGTCAGATGCAGCCAGACGCGTATCTAGGTGTTCAGGCGCCCATGGCAAGCATAGAATTTGCGCCCCTGTGGGATGCTTGAAATTAAGGTTGTTGTTATTTGTTTTAACAGGTATAATGTAAATAGCGCTCCTAGTGAGTGGCGCCCATGGCACATGCCATGCCTGCCGTACCGTAGATACGCCACTGGATGCAGCAGAAAAACATTCGTGTAGGTACTTGCAAAAAATAAAGATATTGCACCATAATGTTCAATCCTTTTCAAATAAAACTGAGTTTACCGAGGCGGCTCTACAGAGCGATTTAAATCAAATGGATGTTCTTTGCTTCACGTAACATTGGTTATCTCCTAATGAATTTAGCATTTTCCAAATTCCAAACTTTTACCTTGCAGGCTATTGTAGAAAAGAGAATCTCTAAAAGTCCTGCATATGGAGGTTCTTGTATTTACGTTAGAAATAATATCGATTCTATACCCTTGACGGAATTCAATGAGTATTCTGTTGAAAATGTTTTTGAAATTTCTGTTGTACATCTTCCTGTGTTAAAAATGATATTGCTTTGCATCTACAGGCCACCACAAAGAGAGTCGCAGATCACATTTTGTTCTTAGAAAAAATAGAGATAACAATAATAAAAATCATCAATCGCTCTTTTGAATCCATTGTTGTATGCGGAGATTTTAACACTGATTTTCTGGTCGAATCTTGTGAGAAAGAGAAGTTTCTTAATTTAATTAATTATTTTAGTTTAGATATTACAATAAAAGTACCTACACGGATCACAGTAAATTCAAAGGCAATCGATCAAATTATAATTAACAAAACCACTACTCCACATGAAATTGAAACAAAAGATTTAGGATACAGTGACCACGATTGCACAAATTCTTACCATTATAAGAAATGCGAACAATGACACAATATATAATACACGTATGAGTAGAGTGTTTACTAAAAGTAAAATAAAATTATTCATTGATTACTTGCGGCAGGAGTCATGGGACGCGGTTTATTATGTAATTATAATTTGATCTATTGATACAAACGATAAATATTATTCTTTTTTTTCAACGCTTTCATTTCATTTTAACACTTGCTTTCCTCTTCAGAAAAGAAAATTAATATTTCACGGAAAAGCAATTCTTGGATAACACAAGGGATTAGAACATCATGTAAAAACAAACGAGTTCTTTCTTTCATTTTCTAAGCATCATAACGTATCTCAAGATTCCCTCCTCTACTTTAAAAAATACAAATCATTGTTAAGAAAAGTCATAAGGCAGGCTAAAATCATGAAACACGATCAGGATATTTTGAACTCAAATAACAAAACAAAATCAATGTGGGATATAGTAAAAAATGCGACCAAACCAACTAGAAACCTTGTAGAGAATGTTGTTTTAAAAGATAACGATAGAGATTGTGAACGATCCGGCAACAGTGGCTAGTCCTCTTTAACCAATACTTTTCGGAGAATTGCTGTCGATCTCACTAAGGGTTTTCAGCCACAAAATTCAACATCTGACGTTTCCCTAAAAGATTAGACACTATGTTCGTTTCCGAAACCTCTTCCTATGAAATTCTCAAAATAATCGGTAAATTAAAAAATAAATATTCGGGCCGGTTTAGATGAATTTCCGGATTGTTTGTTAAAGACGTGCGCGCCAGCCATTATACACCCGTTAACTGACATATTTAATGCATCCTTATGCACCGGAATTTTTCCAGATATTTTTAAAACAGCTAAGATTAAGGCCGCTCTTCAAAAAAGGCAACAAAAATGAAGTTCAAAATTATCGGCCAATTTCTCTTTTGTCAGTTTTTTCAAAAATATTAGAGAGACTTTTTTATGTGCGAATGGAAACCTTTCTCAATAAACACGACGCCTTTTCAAATTGCCAACATGGATTCCGGAAATCAAAATCTACGGAAACAGCCATTTTTTCTTTTCTTAAGGATGTTGCCTCATCATTGGATCAAACGAAGCAACTATTGGAATATTTTTAGATCTTTCAAAAGCTTTTGACGTCATTGATCATAACATTTTACTTTCAAAATTACCTTCGTATGGAATCCGTGGTATTGCTCTAGATTGGCTATGTTCGTACCTTAAACAACGATCTCAGAGAGTAGAAATACCTTACTGGAATGATGGAACTTTATGTACACACCTTTCCGGTTCTTTGCCAATTGCACGTGGAGTCCCGCAAGGATCGATTTTAGACTCTATTCTCTTCCTATTATACGTAAATGACATGCCCTTAGCGATTCGAAACGGAAGAACAGTTCTCTTTGCGGATGATACAAATATTCTTTGCAACAAAGAAACCGTAAATAGTACAATATCAGACGTTTCAATTGGTTCCGTAATAACAAATTAAAAGTAAATGAAAATAAAACAGTTTCAATGCAGTTTTCCATATCAAATAAAAATTCTGTACTCCATTGAAAATGAACGGTGTGCCATTGACTGATGTTAATGTAACAAAATTTTTGGTCTATCAATTCAGTCAAACCTCAAATGGAATGCCCATTTAAATGAATTGAACACAAAATTAAGTTCATTATGCTAGGCGTTCAGAATTCTTTCAAATTCCGTCAGCCTTCATACAGCTCGTTGTGTATATTTTGCCAATGTTCCTCCCGCCTGAGATATGGCATAATATTTTGGGAAACACATCTTATAGCTCACAGACTTTCAGATTACAAAAAAAATTGTACGAATAATAAGCAAATCCCACCCACGTGATTCTTGTAAGTCACTCTTTATTAATCTAGGAATTTTACCATTACCTTGTCTCCTGATTTACGAATCAGTAGTTTTTGTCAAAAATGACTTACTTAAGGGCGGGAATATATTTTCAGCAAACGCCGATGTCTATAAGTATAACACACGACGTAGTAATCATATTCACCAGTGGCAGTAACAAGCTCACTACAAAAAATTCACATACAATTCATGTACATTACTCTACAACACTTTGCAGAAGACATTAAACGATTAAATTCAATAGAAAAGTTTAAGTCCCAAGTAAAATCTTTTCTGCTGCATAACTGTTTCTATACAATTCGAGAACTATACCGAGCATCAAAAAGGAAAGTAGAATTAATTTTATCAATGATAGTTAATGTAATTATTTATCATTTGGACTGTATAATTCTAAAGAACCTGTAACAAGTATTGTACCACAGTTTTCTGGGTTGATGGCCCCCATCTCGATCAGGTTTTTCGTCCAGTTTCCCTGATCCTTGAGCAAATGCTGAGATGGTCCCTTGTTTTGCTTCTGGACATAAATGTAACTTCATTATTTGTGCATG
This sequence comes from Acheta domesticus, assembly GCA_031308135.1. Taxonomy (NCBI): domain Eukaryota; kingdom Metazoa; phylum Arthropoda; class Insecta; order Orthoptera; family Gryllidae; genus Acheta; species Acheta domesticus. The sequence continues at coordinate 147,319,078 of JAHLJT010008446.1, read as the reverse complement.
TCTTCTGAATTTCAGTGGGAAATATAGTTATTCAAATTATCGTTTTTCATATTATCGCGGCAAAAAGTTATATTCTTTCATGAAGACATGAGGGTTCAGGGCAGGATTTATAGCTAATTTACCTTGAAAATATATTTTATTATATAGGAGCGAATATTTTGTCAACATAACTCGAAAAAAACCTATCTTTTCTGTATTCAAAATTCGACTAAAATATGGTTTAGGATAGAGACCACAGAATTCGAAAACGTGCACAAAATTCACTTCTCCCAGTAGCTCGTCATACGCAGTTTTTACTGTTTTTTGACGTAAATAAATAATAATATTCTGGGAACACATCTTATATCTCCAGACTTTCAGATTACAAAAAAGAATTGGTACGAAAATAAGCAAATCCCACCCACGTGATTCTTGTAAGTCACTCTTTATTTATCTAGGAATTTTACCATTACCTTGTCTCCTGATTTACGAATCAGTAGTTTT